>NW_026844010.1:20000-115039 GCF_029531705.1 Pantherophis guttatus
AGAAGAGCACGTGCGTGGCCCCACTGCAAACCGGTAGTAAAGGTAAATAGAACCCAACCCTGGTTTACATGATTTTTATATATGGCTTAACATTCTTTTCAGTTTATGGGACAAAGTTAATATTGCAGGATCCAATCTGGGTCGGTTACGAAGACCAGAGGTTTTGTCTTCCAAGTTTTGGGACTCATGTTGGATCCCATCTTCAGGGAATTTCTCTCTGGATAACTCTTTCTCTCTTTCCCTTCACTTAGCCTTAAATATTCAATTTAAACAACCTTTTGGTCACTAGCATTCTAAAACCATAGTTAATATTGACATGAATGTACAGATACATTCAAACCAATCAATTGTACAAATTGTACAGATACAATCAAACCAATATCTTCTAGGCAAATATATATGTCAGGATTCCAACGGATGCCCTAATTAAATCATGAGCCTCAAACCAAGCTTCAAAAGAAATCCAGTTATTTATTAGGAGCTTCATGTCAGCAAGTTCCAAGTGAAGCCAACTCTGACCCCACCTAATTTATGGCCCAGGCTTGACCTTGTTTCCCACCTCCCCCTAGGATGTGTCATCAGTCAATTTACCAATGAAGGGTTGTAGACATCACTCACCTCCGGCCACTGTGGGTAACCCCGGGAGACAGCCTTGACAGAGATATGTCTGGAATGTGCTTTTGTTTTTGGCTGCTGTGCTGCTTCGCTTAGCTGCAAGTTCATTTTCCTATCCCTCTTGCGTATGGGAACTTAAGAACAGGCCAGGGATGCTTTGCGTGTTGACAATATAATTATATATATATAATTCCCTGAAGATGGGCTCCTGCACAAGTCCAAAAGCTCGGAAGACAAAACCTTTGATCCTAGTGACTGACCCAGATTCGATCTTATAACATTATCCTGGGACAGGTATATTCACCTTCATTTATGAAAGTTAATATTATTAAAATGAATATTGTCCCTCATATGATTTATGTTCTTGGAGTGGTGCGATGGCCTAGAGGTGGAGATCTCACCTCACAATCAGGAGGCTGTGATAGAGGCAGATATTTCTCTCTCTGGGCACATTGAGATTATATCTGCTAAATATAACTCTGTATTGGTGATAGGAAGGGCATTTGGCCAGTGAACACTCAGCTCCATTCAGTTGCCTAGACTCCACCCCACAAGGGATTATGGGTTCATTAAAAGACGATGATATGATTTATGTTCTTAGAGGTATTCCTGGGTTAATACTGAATCAATATTTTCTTCGTCAATTTGATACGTTAATTTAGGAACAGTTATTTGGGGAAATGGATCGCCGAGGTTCTCCTTAGCTAAATTGAGATTAGCATTTGAGGAAAGTAGCTTTAATTGATCTGATCTGCAAAAACAGCATTGGGCAGTTACATGTTATCAGCTCCCTTGCTGTTGAAATGAAAATGTTGTGGACTATTATCCTGCATGGGCTAAACTGGAATTATTATTGATTTCTGTCTTTAAAAAACATGTTTCTCCATTTCTCATTTAGGGAAATGTAATATTCTGCCCTTTTCATATTTCCCAAAATATTTCATTCTTCTAGGAGTGGGGTGGGTGCTAATTTTCTTCACATCCATTGTTTCGTGTCTTGCATTCTGGTACTTTGGAAAATAAATTAGCAACCCCCCCCCTTCTTTGTGGCAGCACCTGGAATTTGCTATCATGTCGCCCCTAGTCCTTCTTTTCTCTAGATGAGCCGTGCCTGGCTCCTGCAATTGTTCTTCATGTTTTCTCTGCACTATTTAGTCTATGGATTCTTATGGGAATTGAAAGACAAATATTGTGTTTTCCCGAAATTAAGACCCTGCCTTGTATTTTTTTTTTTTTTTTTTGCCACGAAAAAAAGGCACCAGGTCTTATTTTTGGGGGGATGTCATCCACTGACTCACTTCACTTGTGCGTGTTGCCCCCGGCCTCCTTTTTGCTGTCAGAGGTCTTCAGGAACTTCTTCAGCCAGCAAGGCCAGCCATGCTACCAAGGCTTTCCTGAAGACCTCTCAGCCCATAACAGAGCTCCAGATCGATCCGGATCTCTGTTATCAGCTACAGAGGCCTTCAGGAAAGGGCTTTAGGAAAGGCCTCTTCAACCAATAACAGAGCTCTGGATCTGGAGCTCTGTTATCAGCTGCAGGGGCCTTCCGGAAAGCCTTGCTGGCTACAGAAAAAATGGGCTGAGGTGTGCAAGGCCTGGCTGCAACTTTTCCAAAGGTAAGTAGTAGGGTAGCTCCATCCACCTTCATCCCCACCCTAGCTTAAGTTTTATCCATGCACCCTAGAGTGGACGGGATCTTAATTAGGGCTTATTTTGGGGGCTAGGGCTTATATTAGGCGCACATGTAAAAATCAAGCTAGGACTTACTTTCAGGGTAGGTCGTATTTTGGGGAAAACACAGTATCTCTAGAAGTGGCATCTCAACCTTTTGTACAAAATAAAGCACTGCAAAAGTGAAGATTTTACACATTCACTTTCTGCAGTCATAAAGGAATGGGAATTAGACCAACTATAAAAGAGTTACAGAGTTTATCCTTGTTGGTGCATCTCCAGAGGACCTCCTAACTTGTAATGGCACTTTAGAAGTTTGCCTCAAAAAGGATATCAGCCTTGAGTATATTCTAGCTGTGGTGCATGATACTCATGGGAAATTGAAGGCCAATATCCTTGGAGACTGTATCCCAAGTTCCTGAGGAGAATCAGTAAATAAAATTTCTATGATGCAATCTGCTAGATGTTCTTAACAGCATTCCATTATTTGAGGGGCTGCCACGAAGAAGAGTGAGTCAACCTGTTCTCCAAAGCATCTGAAGGCAGGATAAGAAGCAATGGATGGAAATTAACCAAGGACAGAACCAACCTAGAATTAAGGAGAGATTTCCTGACAGGCCAAAGAATTAATCAGTGGAATGGCTTGCCTTCAGAAGTTGTGAGAGCTTCATCACTGGAGATTTTTAAGAAGAGACTGGTAAATATTTGTCTGAAATGGTATAGAGCCTCCTGCCTGAGCAGGAGTTTGGACGAGAAGACCTCCCAGGTCCCTTCTAACTCTGTTACTCTGTTATTCTCTTTAAATGTTAAGGGAAATATTTCTCAAGAAGTCTACCATTTCACCCTCAACGTATGATACCATATATTATTTTTTTACAGTTCTCCAAAATACCATCCTCGTAAATGGATGGAGAGATGGAATAAAAAGTCCTTGGAGAAAACAAGGCAGGTAATGAAGGAAGAACAAGTCAAGGTAAGGATGGAGAGATTTTTAGGTACATGTTGTTTAGAAGGAGCACATGACAAGAGTTTCATTGAAACCAATGATGGGGGCAGATGGTAAAGACATTAAATATACTGTTGGAAGAAGGGATTAATCTGAAGTGATTGTTTGGATGTTACTATTATCATATATACCTGCAAGAAAGTGAAGGTTTTTTGGATAAAAATTTGGTGGGTTATATAAAATGTTTTGAGGAAAAAACTCCAATTTTCTCCTCAATTGTTTTTATTGGGTATAGTTAAGATTTTTTTATTGGGTGAAATAAAATTGATATTGTATAAGGTGATAGTATATAATAGCCAGGTTATTGATTAGTTAATACTGGGAAAGGGATGTTATGTTTACTATCGAAGAATGGACTCTGAAGACGGCCAGTTTTTTTGGCGAAGATGTCAGCCTATCTAAAAGACTGGATCCAAGAGATTTATGTACGGGAGTGGAGAAATGGAAGTACCAGATAACTTTTAGCTGAATGTTGTGTAGAAATGCATAGTATATATGGGGTAGAATAGTTGTATGTTAGGAAGAAATGTATAGTACACAGGGGTAGAGTAGATGGGCGGTAAAGTATTATATAATGTGATTTGGATTTGGATTTCACCTTGGGGAAGTCATGGGGGTAGGGGAGGGTAAGGGAGGGTTAGGGAGGGAAAGGGGAGGGAAAGGGGGTAAAATCTGTATTTGTAAAACTCTTTCAATAAAAAAAAAAAGAAGAGTTTCATTGAAACCTGCAGTGGTAGGATTCAAATTTTTTAACAACTGGTTGGGTGAGTGCGCGCCTCGCACGGAAAATGGTGTATTTAGAAGCTCAGCTGCTTATCTTCCAAGTCAGCCACGGTAAGTAGAATAGCAAGGGGGGAGGGGAAATCAGCTGTGGTGCACGATTGAGATGAGCTAGAAAGCAGGAAATAAAAGGACAGGATAGGGCCGTCAGAGCTACCGATTTGCCTGAACCAGTCCGAACTGGCTGAATACACCTCTGGGATATAGTAAAGACTTCCTAACATTTAGATACCTTCACGTCCATGGAGAGAGAAACATCTTGGCTGTTGTATTTCTACAGCTTTTTATTTATTTTATTTACTTATTACTCACCTAGCACATCCACCCATCCATCCCAAAACACTCATACAAAGGAACATTTGGTATTTATGTTTCTATATACCTTTTATTACTTATATGTGCATTAGCTAAATTATCCTATCATAGGTCCTAGTTCTTATGGTATAGGGACCCACTCAAACCATCCAGAAAAATGAGGAGAATATTCTGGGCAGGATAATGGATTAAGCCCATCCTTCATTGCTGAAGATGATGATGATGACGATGAGCTTGTTGATCAAAAGGCTGGCAGTTCAGTGGTTCGAATCCCTAGTGCTGCATAATGGGGTGAGCTCCTGTCACTTGTCCCAGCTTCTGCCAACCTAGCAGTTCGAAAGCACGTAAAAAATGCAAGTAGAAAAATAGGGACCACCTTTGATGGGAAGGTAACAGCATTCCGTGCGCCTTTGCATTTAGTCATGCCGGCCACATGACTATGGAGACATCTTCAGACAGTGCTGGCTCTTCAACTTTGAAATGGAGATGAGCACTGCCCCCTAGAGTCGGGAACAACCAGCACATATGTGCGAGTGGAACTTTACCTTCACTGCTGAAGTCTTGACTTTTTATTTCCACAATGGATTAGGTGTGCAAGTATGGAAATGTTAACTTGTGTTTTTTCATAGAAGGGTAAGAGCAAGATCCAGTTCATCTGTGGACAGTGAAGAGAAAGGAATTGAACTAAGCTATTTTTTTCCCCCAATCATCTTTATTTCTGGATTCCTTGGGCGATTATAAATGTATCTCATTGACCATAATAGGTGAGTTAACATTCTTTTTTTTTTCTTTTCTTTTTTCTTTTAAAGTTTTTTATTTTTTCCACAAACATGGTTGTGTGAACAGTGTGGGACCAGTGTCTTACATTTTAGTGCAAATAAAACAATATTCTTCGTATTCAATACAACTAACAATCTTATAAACTTTTAGTAATAATACACATATTTTGTTAAATTATTTTTCCTTAATAATTCAATATTTCCATATATTATTACTTTTTATGCCAATCTCCATATTCTTGATGTCACTCCTTTTACTACAAATAAAATACTAATAATCATATTTGTTGTATTTAACGAATACAAATTTGTATTGAATTATAATCTTCCATTATTCTCCTTTCTAATTTTTACTTATATCACTGTTATATTTGCCGACTACCAGAATCAGGAGCATCACTTAGGTGACCCCGAGGACACAGATAAAACTCCATCTGCTTCAATGACCTTCTAAAAGGATGCAGATTCTTTTGTTTTCTTGAGGATCTCAGATAATATTCTATTTGCTGCATGACATAATCTTCCCTCTTTATGGTCCTTCCATAATTTCATACACCTCTTCTCTCTTCATTTGCTCTCATTTGCATTCCACGTTATCTATCATCTAGAGATCTATAAATATTCTTCTTTCTCAACATTTTTTTCTATCACACTCTGTATGTTGTGCTTTTAGTCTTTTGCTGATCGTCTGTAGAGATTCTCAGACTGAGAATCTCTACAGACTTTTAGCTGTACAATTGGGATGAACTCCCTTTGAATGGTGTGAGAGTAGGGATGGATTTCCAGAGGAAAAAAAAATTGCAGACTACAGGAACCAGAAGATTCACTCTGAGGACACAGATAAAACTTCAAGTGCTTCAATGACCCACTAAAAGGATGCAGATTATTAGCGGTCTGCAAGGAATATAAATCCTTCCATTCCCCACTATCCTGTCAGATTTGAAGAAGCTTCTTGGATGCGAGTCCAGAAGCCTCCTAAATAAGCATCTTTGGGTCTTTTGCTGATCCCTTCTTTAGGCAACTAACAAAGTTGTGGAAAGTTTCTGCTCAGAAATATGGGTTTCTATCATTCCAGATTTCCTGTTCCCATTGTAATTTGTGTCAAAATACTTCACCTCGTAACTATAAGTTCCAAAAATGTCAGTATATATTTAAAGAAACATCAAATCACCTCTAATTTTCCAAGAGAGGCAAATTTCATACAGGACTCTAAACTCTAACAAAGTTTTGGCCTCACATTTGTGGGATTCTAGAGATGGGCATTTAAAAAGCATAACTGGTATTTAATTATTTATTTGAAATTAACTACTATAGCTTTGCACATCATTGGCTAACCTTTGCACATCATTGACTAACCCAGTCTTGAATTCTCTTGGTTGAAGTCATAACAGCAGTGTCTGAAAAATGTGTTTTAAAATCTTGATTCAATGAAGATTCCATATTTTCTCTCTTTGTAACACAGGTAAAGGAGTCCCTGTGGATTTTACTCTGCTAATCGTTGCGAAATTTAGGGGGTGGTGCTCATCTCCATTTCAAGGCCATTGAGCCAACGCTGTCCAAAGGCATTTCTGTGGTCATGTGACCAGCATAACATCACGGAACACTGTTATCTTCCCACCGAAGTGGTACCTATTTATCTACTTGCCTTTGCATGTTTTCAAACTGCTAGGTTGGCAGGAGCTGGGGCAAGGATGGGAGCTGATCCCATCATGTGACACTCGGGTCTCGAACCTGGGCTGCTGGCTTTCCACCTGGCCAGCTCAGCATCTTAACCGCTGATCCACCACGCCGCCCCTCTTTGTAACACAAAGAAACATGACTGTGACCAATTGTACAAGAGCATCTCGATTCATTCTTGTTGGACTGCCAAGTGCTTTGGGAATGGAAAGGGTGATGTATGCCAGTGTCTTTCTGCTTTATCTCCTTTGCCTAATGGGCAATGGGCTCATTATTATAATGGTAAGCCTGGATCGCAATCTCCAGAAACCAATGTATTTCTTCCTTAGCAACCTTTCTTTAATTGACATTGGGCATACCACAGCCTTCATCCCTAAATTGTTGGTCAATTACATCTCTGCTAGTAATTCCATCTGTTTTTATTGCTGTGTCATACAGTTGTGCTTCTATTTCCTTTTTGGGGTCACTGAATTTTTCATCATCACTTTGATATCCTTGGATAGATACTTAGCCATTTGCCATCCTTTGAGATACACCACCATCATGACTTCTGGGGTCTGCCTTAACCTTGCCATAACTGCCTGGTTTGTAGGTTTTTCCTCCATTCTTTGTCAGGTGATCATGATTGCCAACCTACCCTACTGCGCCTCCAACATTATTGACCATTTCTTTTGCGATGTTGGACCCGTGTTGCAGATTGCAGGAGGAGATATAGATGTCATCGAAGCGCTTGGCTTCCTTGTTACGATGCTTGTGGTGATGTCCTCCTTGCTCTTCACTCTCATTTCTTATCTCCTCATCATCTTCACCATTCTCCGAATGCCTTCAACCACCAGTCAGCAGAGGGCCTTTTCTACATGTGCTTCCCATCTGATTGTAGTCTGCATTTTCTACGGATCCGTCTTTTTTGTCTACTTAAGACCGACCGTCAAGAATTCTTCCTTTGGGGTAATCAAGTCTGTTTCGGTGGTGAATGCCATAGTTGCTCCAGTGCTAAATCCTTTCATTTACACCATTAGGAACAATGAAGTGAAAGAAGCTGTTTGCAAAGCCTTAAGAAAAATGATTCCAGCTTTCTCGAAAACATAGGTCTCTTTGGAGAAGCAATCCTATGCTTCAAGATGAGGAATTGGTGTGTGTGGGGGGGGCTATCCATCAAAGCTATTATAGCATTATTTTACCTTGCCCAATTACCTTGCCCAAATCTTTTCCCTCTTTTTAATATGTAAATTTCAATCTGTTTTTAAATTATTGGGGTGTTTTAATTTGTCTGGGCCAAAATGGTTTAATTCGATTTTATCTGGTTTTTTAAATTTTTTGTATCTATGTATTTTATTGTTTGGCTGTTCACCGCCCTGAGTCCTTCAGGAGTAGGGCAGTATACAAACCAAATAAACTAAACTAACTAAACTTAACTAATTCAAGGTAAAATGTAAGAAGCAGGAGCTGAATACCCATTGCCCAGAATTTGAAACTGTGATACTAACATCCATTGTTTCAATCAAGGTTGAATCCCAAGAAGGCTTTTGAATATAGCAATAGCACTTAGACTTATATACCGCTTTACAGTGCTTTACAGCCCTCTTTAAGTGGTTTACAGAGTCAGCATATTGCTCCTGACAATTTGGGTCCTCATTTTACCCACCTCGGAAAGATGGAAGGCTGAATCCACCTGGAGCCTGGTGAGATTCGAACTGCCAAATTGCAGGCAGTTGGCAGTCATCAGAAGTAGCCTGCAGTACTGCACTCTAACCACTGTGCCACTGTGGCTCATAAAATAGTTTCTGATTTCCTTACATTCATTTATCCTTATATATGATATTCCTGAATTGTCCCAAATCTCATAGCATAGGACTTTGTTGAGAAGTTAAGAAAAACAACTCTGTTCACAATCCATTTCCAATTATAATGTGCTGATATTTTTTGACAAGCTTACTTTAGCAAAGGTGGAGAAAGCAGTGGGCAGCAGGCAGAAGTTTTTGTGCTTTTTATGTGCAATTATGTTATGATCCTATGATAAAAGGATTGTGGTACTGTGGTCTAGTACTATAAGCATAAAATAAGCAATATAGTAAATGATCCATAATCACCTCTTTGGAATCACAGCTTTCGAATACAATTCTATCTTGATTAGGTAACTATTGATGAAGATTGGAGTGTGTGTTATTCCATACCAGTTAGGTTATTGAGTTTATCGTAATGCATTGATTCTGTGTTATGATGTGTTCAATAAAATCTGTTCTCCTTAGATTGGAATTCTTAGATATGCTGTACACTAAAACCCAGTGGTGGGATTGAGCCGGTTTGGGCTAGTTTGGGAAAACCAGTAGTTAAA
The DNA here is from genome assembly GCF_029531705.1 of Pantherophis guttatus. Next base: position 29,179 of record NW_026844010.1, read on the forward strand.
TTGCTGGCTAGTCCCACCCCTTCCTGCCCTGACCCTTCCAGAAGTCCCCACACTCCCCATTTTGGCTCCCAGATAAGTGTAAGGAGACCTCCTAGGCCCAAAATGGGGCATGGGGGACGCCCCCCTCAGCCTGTTTTCACTCCCAGGAGGCTTCAGGGAGGCCTCCTAGCAGAGGTGGGATTCAAATAATTTAACAACCGGTTCTCTGCCCCAATGATTTCTTCCAACAACCAGTTCACCAAACTGCTCAGAAAGTTAACAACTGGTTCTTCCGAAGTGGTGTGAACTGGCTGAATCCCACCACTGCCTCCTAGGCCTAAAACAGGGAGCAGGGGGTGGCACATCCCCCTGTGGCCCGTTTTTGCTCCCAGGGGGGTGCAGGAGTCCAAGTGCTGCCTATCACACCCCCTGGCCATGCCCACCAAGCCATGCCCACAGTATCGGTAGTAAAAAAAATTGAATCCCACCATTGACTATAACGATGTGGTACATTGGTTGACATGTTGGGATAGGAATAGAAACAGGCAGGTTCATGGCCTCCTTTGTCATGGAAGCTCATGGGTGACCCTTGGGTCAGTCACAAACCTGACAATGAGCAGTTCTTATCAGGAAATATCAGAGGGATATCAAGATGAGGAGAAGAAAGTAATTCTTAACATTCTTATCCTTCTATGCTACATGGCTTAGGCCCGGGGGAATTGCAGGACCATCTCCTGCCTGCTTCCCACCGTCCTGTCCACTCTCACAGAGCCGCTCTCCTCAGGGTACCGTCGACCAGGCAATGCTGTCTGGCGACACCCAGGGTAGGGCGTTCTCTGTGGGTGCCCCTATCCTTTGGAACGAACTACCCACCGAGCTCCAGATGGCCCCGGATCTCCGTTCCTTCTGTCGAGGCCTGAAGACTTGGCTATTTCAACGAATGGGCTAATGCTGATTCTTGGGTTTTATTATTTATTGGTTTTAATTTGGTTTTAACAGGATTTTATTATTTTATCATTGTATGTTTTTAACCTGTGTTCGCTGCCCTGAGTCCTTTGGGAGAAGGGCGGCGTATAAATGCTGCCAAATAAATAAATTAATAAATATGCCCTGAGGAATATCATTTACACACAGAACAGTGTATCTGCAGGATTTTCCAAATGTTACAAACGCACAAACTTTCTGTTAGAAGAATAAACAGAAATCAGAAAATCAGAAGGCTTGGAGAAATCAGAAAATGGAAGGAGTGAAGAACAGAAAGAAGTCTCCTGGAGCAGAGTCAGATTATGAACCTTGAGTCCTAAACCCCAAGGTGTTTCTTTTTCAAGAGGCAACTGGATTTTCTTGTTTTCCTTTAAAGACGTTTCACTTCTCATCCAAGGAGCTTCTTCAGCAAAACATCTAACAAAATGAAATTCAACAGTGAAAAAAGCAAGGTTCTATATTTAGGGAAGAAAAACAAAATGCACAGGTACCATATATGTGGTACTTTGCTCAATAGCAGTAACTGTGAGAGGGATCTTGGAGTCCTAGTAGACAACCATTTAGATATGAGCCAGCCGTGTGCAGCAGCTGCCAAAAAAGCCAACACAGTTCTTGGCTGCATAAACAGAGGGATAGAATCAAGATCACATAAAGTGAAAATACCACTTTATAATGCCTTGGTAAGGCCACACTTGGAATATTGCATTCAGTTTTGGTCACCACGATGTAAAAAAGATGTTGACACTCTAGAAAGAGTGCATAGAAGAGCAACAAAGATGATTAGGGGACTGGAGGATAAAAGATATGAAGAACGGTTGCAGGAACTGGGTATGTCTAGTTTAATGAAAAGAAGGAGTAGGGGTGACATGATAGCAGTGTTTCAATATCTCAGGGGTTGCCACAAAGAAGAGGGAGTCAAACTATTCTCCAAAGCACCTGAGGGCAGGACAAGAAACAACGGATGGAAACTAATCAAGGAGAGAAGCAACTTAGAACTAAGGAGAACTTTCCTGACAGTTAGAACAATTAATAAGTGGAACAACTTGCCTGCAGAAGTTGTGAATGCTCCAACACTGGAAATTTTTAAGAAGATCTTGGATAACTGTTTGTCTGAGGTGGTGTAGGGTTTCCTGCCTGGGCAGGGGGTTGGACTAGAAGACCTCCCTTCCAACTCTGTTATTCTATTCTATTCTATTCTGTTCTGCTCTGCTCTGCTCTGCTCTGCTCTGCTCTGCTCTCTTCTTCTCTTCTCTTCTCTTCTCTTCTCTTCTCTTCTCTTCTCTTCTCTTCTCTTCTCTTCTCTTCTCTTCTCTTCTCTTCTAAGAAAAACAAGAAAGTCCAGTTAAGTCTTTTTTTTTTTAAAGAACCTCTGGGACAACCCAAAGGTTGACTGAGAATCTCTATAACTTGACCCCTAAAAAGGATTCTTTTATGTGTAACACTTTTAGGTCAGAAGTGGGTTTCACTTATTTTTTTACCACCGGTTCGCTGCATGTGCACACACTCACTTTGCACACGGGCACACCATCCGTGCATGCATCTGACCTTCCATGCATGGACTTTGCTCAATCGCAAACCTTCCACACATGCACCCATCCTCAAAAACATGCCTAAATAGGATGGCATAGCACCAGGGCGGGGGGACAGGCCCACCCGTGATCGCCACTACCGATTTGCCCGAACCGGTCCAAACCAACTGAATACCAGCACTGTTTCTATGTTACCATTTTATTGACCATTTCAAATTATTTAGCATGACCATTCAAATCCCATATTTTGGAACTTCCTCTCTTGTCGAGAGATAGAATGCAATCCAAGTCTAAATATCCCAAAAAGGTATTTAAACATTTTAGCCTCTCCATAAATACAGCCTGTGATGAGAAAACCATCATTTCAATGTAGAAATTTCAATGGGGCTGGGATGCAACAGTCAATGGATTATAATCTCCTGTGCTATACATACATTATACATTCTAAGAGCTGAGGTGGCGCAGTGGTTAGGGTGCAGTACTGCAGCTACTTCAGCTGACTGCTAGTTCAGCAGATCAGCAGATCAAATCTCACCGGCTCAAGGTTGCCTCAGCCTTCCATCCTTCCGAGGTGGGTAAAATGAGGACCCAGATTGTTGGGGGCAATATGCTATTTAGTATACTGTCTATGGTGTAAGCCGCCCAGAGTCCTCGGAGAGTGGGCGGCATAGAAATATGAATAATAATAAATAAATAAATAAATAAAAATACATTTCATTAGATTATAATATCATCATACATAGGGCACGGTTTTGTTTTTGCTTTATTTTGATTTTATTCAAAAAAGTTAAAGACTTGGACTTAGAATTAGAATAGCAATAGCAATAGCACTTAGACAAGCACAGTATTCAAATTTTGGGGTGCCTTGTTCCTCTTCTCATCTAATATTTCAATTATTGTATCAATTCACTTTCCCAAATCTAGTGTCCACTGTTAGATTCATATGTTGAAGGATTGTTCCTTCCAGATGAGCAAATCCTTAACTAAAAAAGCAGAGAGTTTGGTTTCTCTTGGGGTAAGTAGTAACTAGCACTTAGACTTATATACCGCTTCACAGTGTTTTACAGTCCTCTCTAAGCAGTTTACAGAGTCAGCATATTGCGCCCCCAACAATCTGGGTCCTCATTTTACCTACTTTGGAAGAATGGAAGGCTGAGTCAACCTTGAGCTGGTCGGGAATCAAACTGCCACATTGCAGTCAGCCGGCAGTCAGCAGAAGTAGCCTGCAGTACCGCCCTCTAACCACTGTGCCACCACGGCTCTTTATTATCACTTGTCATACTAATCGACATACATTAAAATGCAATTTTGTTGCATACAGTTCTCAAAGGGTCTCCAATATACACTACATGATATACAATATACACTACAGTACTGCTTAGAGAGGGCTGAAAAAGCACTGTGAAGCAGTATATAAGCCTAAGTGCTATTTTATTTATTGGTTCGATTTATATGCCGCCCTTCTCCGGAGACTCAGGGCGGCTTACAATGTGTTAAGCAATAGCCTTCATACTTTTGTATATACCTGCTTAGTAGGGCTTTCGCCCCCCCCCCCAAGCGGTGTTCTTTTTTATACAAGGTCAGCTTATTGCCCCCACAAACCGGCTCCTCATTTTACCTACCTCGAAAGGATGGAAGGCTGAGTCAACCTTGAGCCTGGTGAGATTTGAACTCGCAGTAATTGCAGGCAGCTGGCAGCTAAGTGCTACTTAACAGCACTTTAGTCCGCTGCACCACCAAGGCTCCTATTGCTATAAACATGACAAAATAAATAAAAAATAAATACAAAAATATGCATATACCCAACACAGTCTAGTTTGGATGTATGCACATGTACATGGCGAGAAAAACAAATCTTGCGAGTTTACCATACGGACGGCATAGGGAACAAAGCTGCTACCAGAATCTGGTAGTCCTGCTAGAAATACTTTGAAACTTCCTCCCAAAGGGGAGCAACAGAAACAGACCGTAAAGTGAGTGTGTGAGGTAAAATACAAACATCAACATTTTTAGGGACAAATGAATAACAAGAACAACAAAAAACACACAAAACAAACAAGTCCTCTGGAATGAGCTGCCCCCGGAGATTCGCAGGATCCCCGACCTTTGCACCTTTCGCCGCGCCCTCAAAATGTTATTTTTTCACCAAGCAGGGCTGGCCTAAATACTATTTTAATGGGTGGTTTCTATTTTAGCTCTTTCGGCCAAATTATTTAATATTTTTAAATTGTCTTTTAACTTTCATATAGTTTATTTTTGGCTGTACACCGCCCTGAGTCCTTCGGGAGAAGGGCGGTATAAAAATTTAATAAAATAAAATAAATAAATAAAAATATAAGTCATTTTAAAAGTACATTAAAAACTGTGATTTGAGCTACAGTGCTTCCCCAAAAATAAGACCCTATCTTATATTTTTTGAATCCCGAAATAAGTGCTTGGCCTTATTTTCGGGGAGGTCTTATTATTTTGGGGTGCATGGAGCAAGACGGGGCTCCTCTTGCAGTCTTATCTGATTTCCAACTCTGTCTCCCTAACCGTAACCAGAGGAAATGGCAGGGACTGGCTGAGCATGCATTTAAATATTTTCAGGGAGGCCTTATTTGAGGGAGGCTTATTTTATCACATGTGCTCAAAAGCCCAATTGGGCTTATTATCAGGCGATGTCTTATTTTAGGGGAAACAGGGTAGTTGGGATTCCTTAGCCAAAACAAAATACTTTCTCTTGGGAACCAAGGACATTTACACACCTGGCTGGAGGAAGGCGGAGTGATGTCACCCGGCAACCAGACCGCACCGTGATTGGACCATGTGACTGTTTTGAGAAAGTGACAAATTTGTTTACTTTTAATTAGGTGAAAACCACAGAAGTCTTCAGAGTCGGTTTTCACCAGATCTGGTGAACAAATAAATTCACCAGATTTATTTATTTATTTATTTATTTATTTATTTATTTATTTATTTATTTATTTATTTTATGCAATTTATATGCTGCCCTATCTCCGAGGACTCAGGGCGGCTCACAACAGTTAAATGCATAATTTGATTAAAATGATATAAAATTAAAACCCAATTTAAAACAGTTTAAAATTCATTAACACCCCCCCCCCGGTCAGTCCAGGCTACGGAACAACCAGGTCTTCAACTCGTGGCGGAACGAGCGAAGGTCAGGGGTCATCCGGAGTTCCAATGGAAGTTGGTTCCAGAGGGTGGGTGTGCCCACAGAGAAAGCTCTTCCCCTGGGGGTCGCCAGCCGACACTGGCTGACGGCACCCTGAGGAGGCCCTGTCTGTGGGAACGCACCGGGCGATTGGGGATTGTCGTTGGCTGCAGGGGGTCTGACAGATATCCCGGGCCTAGGCCATGAAGGGCTTTATAGGTGATAACCAGCACCTTGAACCTCACCCGAAGGGCAACTGGTAACCAATGCAAGCTGCGCAGGAGGGGTGTAACATGGGAGTGTCGGGACGCTCCCATCACAACCCGCGCAGCTGCATATATCCAATACAGTAGTGGCCAAAATTGTGGAAACCTTTTTGGAAGAGTGTATTTTTATGCCATCACTACCAAACTGGGAGATCTTGGTCTCATCACTCCAAATAACACTGTCCCATTGTTCCTCTGTCCAGGTAACATGGGTTTTAGCCAAGTTTAGTCTTTTCAACTTTTGTTTGAGAAATAAAAGTGGGTTTTTTTGGGAATTCTAGATTTTAGGCCAAATTCCTGCAATCTGCGCCAAACAGTCCTTCCACTCAACTTCACATTGCATTGCGCCATTTCATCTTGTATGCCCCCAGATGATTTTCTTTTGTCACATAGGCACAATCTCTTAATTCTTCTATCATCACTTGCTGTTGTATATCTTTTCTTGCCTTTACCATGTGGTTACCGTGGTAACCTTTACCGTGTGGTTTTGTAGTTTCCTTATACCTCTTCAGAAACTTAGAAATGCTACGTTTGGTTAAGTTTCCACCAATTTTTCTTCTAATTTCTTTATAACTGTAGCCTTATTCACTTAATAATACTATTTTACATCACTTTCTGGGTGACCAGTCAACTCTTTGCACCATTACTTTAATTTTATTACGTTTTACAAGCCCACTAAATGAAAGAACACAAAAAAACCCAACCACGATAGCGATCACATAACACACTGACAAATGTCCTCTCAGCTTCAATACATGGCATCAACAACTGAATCCTACTGTGATCTGATTGGCTCATTGCCAAAACAAGATGACACCTGATTGGCTCTCTCTAAACACTCGTGTTCATTGGCTACAATCAGATGAAGGAAAGCTACCTGATATCAATTTAAGCAAGTTGTGCTTCCTTTTTCTGGTTATTTGGCTATACCTTTTCATAGAATACAGATAATTGAACAAACTTTGTTGCATTATATTATCTTTCCATTGATATATAATTTTATGGTACTATCCCCCCCCAAATGGTGTTATTAGCTATCAAACCTCAAAAATACACTTTTCCCAAAAGGTTCCCACAATTTTGGCCACTACTGTAAGTGTTGCATTAGAAAAGATATTACATTTTCCTTTTTGTAGTTGTGCAGGAGTGTGAATTAGACTAAGTATGAATGAGTTGCAGTTGTTTGCTTCCAGAGGACCTCCAAAAGATATCAGCCTTGAGTATGTATATTCCAGATATGGTGCCTGGATCCTCAAGAGAGAAATTAAAGACAAATATCCTTGGAGATTGTTTCCCAAAGCTTCTGTAGAGAATCACTGACTAAACTTTCTATGATGCAATCTGCTGTATGTTTTTTAAATGTCAAAGAAAATATTTCTCAAGAAGTCTGCCATTTCCCCTTCAACACATGATGTATCTTTTTCTGTGGTTCTTCAAGACCTAGTCTTGATGAATGAATAGAGAGATGAAGTGAAAGGCACTTGGAGAAGACAAGGGAAGGAAGGAAGGAAGGAAAGAACAAGTCAAGGTAAAGGTGGAGAGATTTTTAAGTCTATGTTTTATAGAACAAATACCTGGAACAGACTTTCATTGCAGAAGTAGCTATGACTTCCTAGCATATAGACATATCCATAACCACACACACAGAGAAAAAACATCTTGATTATACACTGCTCAAAAAAATAAAGGGAACACAAGCAGAAGACATCTGAGATCTGAATGAATGAAATAGCCTTATTAAATACTTTGTTTGTTACATACAGTAGTTTTGTGTTCCCTTTAGTTGTTTGAGCAGTGTATAAACTACTGTATGTAAAGAACAAAGTATTTAATAAGGCTATTTCATTCATTCAGATCTCAGATGTCTTCTGCTTGTGTTCCCTTTATTTTTTTGAGCAGTATATTTTATAAATATATGTTTATATTTCTATAGACCTTTCTTTACTTACAGTAGTGGCCAAAATTGTGGAAACCTTTTGGGAAAAGTATATTTTCTAAAACTAGCTAATAACTAACTAGTTTTGGGGGAGTAGTACCATAAAATTCTATATCAATGGAAAGATAATTTAATCAAGAATGTAATGCAATAACTTTTATGAAGAATTTGCTATTAGAATAGCAGTTACAGTATAAAGAAGAAAAGGGAGACATGTAGAAAAAAATGAGATATACAAAAATGATCACCATGTCAGTTAATACTTAGTTGGGTAACCTTTAGCATGAATTACGGCCTTACAACGTCTTCCCATGGAGTGAAAGACTTCCCAAGTCTTTTAGTTCTGCAGCTGTTATCATGTGAAACCAAGATGGAATGATTGCTTCTATTAACTGGGTTTTATTGCTGGGTCGCTTCCGACTAACAAGTTTCTTTAGTCAGCTCCATAGATTTTCAATTGGGTTAAAGTCTGGGTTATTCCTAGGCCATTCCAGCAGTGGAATATGATTATCTTGAAACTCCAAAAAAAAAAAAAAGTGGTTTTATTAGCCATTAAACCTCAAAAATACACTTTTCCCAAAAGGTTACCACAATTTTGACAACTACTATATATCTCACTTAGCAACATTATGCTATTATAGATCATGGTTTTTATGGTAGAAAGGGATACAGGGATATCCATCAGGGGAAAAAAAGCATATTGTGGAGAATAACCTGGGCAGAAACAGTAATTAAGCTCATTCTTTTGAGGTCTTGGCTTATTATTTCCACAGAAAAAACTTTTTAATACCAGGGGATAGAGAAAATCCAGATCATTTTTTGGACAAGGAAGAGAAAGGAATTGACTTAATTTGTCTTTCAAGCCAATCTATTGGTGGACTTTTTGTAGAACCATCAATGAATCTCATTCTCTCCATCAGGTGGGTTTATATTCTTTTTTTTAATAGATAATATTCTATTTGCTGCATAACATATTTTCTCATCGTTTCTTCACTCTCTCCCTATAACGTGGTTTTGGTCATTACCTCTCCATTTGCTCTGAGCTACCTGTTCCATATCATCTATAAACATTTTCCTTTTTGTCATTTTTCTCTCATACCCCACATTTTGTTTGATAGTGTTTTACTGCTGTCTTCCAAAATGCCATTAACATTTAAGAATCCCCAACGACACCCTGATTGTCCAAAGCAGGGGTGAAATGTAAAATTTGTTACGACCGGTTCTGTAGGCGTGGCTTGGTGGTGGTGGGGGGGTGTAATGTGACTGGGTGGGTGGGGCCAACTTTTTTTTTTTTTTTTACTTTTCAAAGTATTTTTTCTAATGCTTTGAAAAGCCTCTCTGAGGATCAGGCAACTCAGCTGGGATTGTCAGAGACTTTTCAAAGCATTTTTTTTACCACCTCTTCAGCCAAGAGGTTGCAGAAAAAAATACTTTGAAAAGCCTCTGATGATCCCAGCTGAGCCGTGCGATCATCAGAGGCTTTTTTTTTTTACTTTTAAAAGCATTTTTTCATCAGAAGAGGTTGTAGAAAAAATGCTTTTAAAAGTAAAAAAAATAAAGCCTCTGATGATCGTGCGGCTTAGCTGGGCATAGTGAGGGGGGGGGGCACAGAGATTTTTGCTACCGGTTCTCCGAACCACCCGTTGCCATCGCTGCCGGATCGGGTGATCCGGTCCGAACCGGGAGCATTTCACCCCTGGTCCAAAGGTTGCAAATTTCATATTACAAAGTGGGAAGGGGTTTTTTGTTTATTTGTTTGTTTTGGCCTCATGTCTTGTGTGGTTCCAAGATGGGTAATCGTAACCGATATTTAGAAATCGTACGATTAGAAATCGTAACTGATATTTCTAATATTTATATTGAAATGCGGCATTAAATTACCATAAAGGTAAAGGTTCCCCTCACACATATGTGCTAGTTGTTCCTGACTCTAGGGGGCGGTGCTCATCTCCGTTTCAAAGCCGAAGAGCCAGCACTGTCTGAAGATGTCTCCGTGGTCATGTGGCCAGCATGACTAAACATCAAAGGCGCATGGAATGCTGTTAACTTCCCACCAAAGATGGTCCCTATTTTTCTACTTGCATTTTTTTATGTGCTTTCAAACTGCTAGGTTGGCAGAAGCTGGGACAAGTAATGGGAGCTCACCCCATTACGCAGCACTAGGGATTCGAACCACTGAACTGCTGACCTTTCAATCAACAAACTCAGCATCTTAGCCCCTGAACCACCACATCCTTTTTAAATTATCATAGTTTTATGGTATCACTAACTTGATGTGAAAACCGATCTTGCCTTCTCTGTATTGCAATCACAATAGTAGTGTCTGAAAAATGTTTATTTATTTTTAATGTAGCTAAACCTTGATTCAGTGAAGGTGCCATCTTTTTCTCTTTTTGCAACAGAAGTGGAACATGAATTTGACCAACTGCACAAAAGCAACTGAATTTGTTTTTGTTGGGTTGCCAAAGGTTTTGGGACTCGAAGGTTTGATGTACGCTGGCATCTTTTTTCTCTACCTCCTGTGTCTGATGGGCAATGGGCTCATCATTGTGATGGTAATTCTGGACTGCCATCTCCAGAAGCCCATGTATATCTTCCTTAGCAACCTTTCTTGCATTGACATTGGACACACCACAACCTTCATTCCTAAATTGCTGTTCAATTATCTCTGCGCAAAGAATTCCATCTGTTTCAACTGCTGCATAACGCAGATGTTCTTTTACTTCTTTTTTGGGGTCACAGAATATTTTATCATCACTTTGATCTCCGTCGACAGATACTTAGCCATTTGCCATCCTTTGAGATACGCCACGATCATGACATCAGGGGTCTGTCTTAAGCTAGCAATTGCATCCTGGTTTGCTGGATTTTTCTCCATTCTTTATCAGACCATCATGATTCCAAACCTACCCTACTGCACATCCAACGTTATCAACCATTTCTACTGCGATGTGGGACCTGTGTTGAAGATTGCAGGTGGAGATATACAAATCATTGAATTATTTGGATTTCTAGTAATGGTGGTTGTGGTTATGTCCTCTATGATTTCCACCCTCATTTCCTATCTCTTCATCATTTTCACCATTCTCCGAATGCCTTCAACCATCAGGCAGCAGAGGGCTTTTTCTACCTGTGCTTCCCATCTGATTGTAGTCTGCATGTTGTACGGATCGGTCTTTTTTGTCTATTTAAGACCTACTGTCAAGAACTCTTCCTATAGTAAGATGAAGACTGTTTCTTTGATGAATACTATAGTGGTCCCAATGCTAAACCCTTTCATTTACACCATTAGGAACAATGAAGTGAAGGAAGCAGTGTGGAAAGCATTAAGAAAAAAGTCTCTGGCTTTTCCTAAAGTCTAAATAGTAGACAGAAGTAAAATGAACGTTTTTGGGGGTATATTTCCAAAAAATGGGTTTCAGATAGAAAGTCTGTACAGAGAGTGGTGAGGACAGCGGATAAGATTATAGGAAGTTTGCTTCATGTTATTCAGGATACTGGTTATAAGCACTATGTGCTTAGAGCTCAAAGCATTGTTAGAGACCCCCCCACACACACTTTATGGTCTGTTTCTGTTGCTCCCCTCTGCATCTTGTACGGATCAGTCTTTTTTGTCTATCTAAGACCTATTGTCAATAACTCTTCCTACAGTAAGATGAAGACTGTTTCTTTGATGAATACTGTAGTGGTCCCAATGCTAAACCCTTTCATTTACACCATCATGAACAATGAAGTGAAGGAAGCAGTGTGGAAAGCAATAAGAAGAAAAGAGCCCAACTTTCATTAAAATGTCAATGTAGACTTGTTCAAGGGGGCAATCTTGTTCTACAAGATGAGGAGTGGGAAGGGCATCTATCAAAGATATTGTAGCAATTACTTTATCTTACCTAACTCATAAAGATGTGGTTAGCAGGAACTCATCATCCTAGTATTATTATTCATCATCCTAGCCTAGTATTGAAACTATGATGCTATCAGAGGCTCCAATGCTAAATCATTTCATTTACATCAAAATGAAGGGAAAGAAGCAGTTTGGAAAGCATTAAGAAAAACAAGAGTCCAGCTTTCCCCAAAAATCTAATCTTGAAGGTATTGTTGGAACAATCCTACTCTTCAAGATAAGAAATGGGAGGACTATCAATGATAGTGTAGCATTATTTTACCTTGCCTAATTCATAACGATGTAGGAATGAAGCAGGGGTGGGTTCTACTTACCTTTACCACCGGTTCAAAATAGTATCACGTGTGTGAACACTTTGCTCGCTTGCATGCCTTGCTTCTTCGCATGCGCAGATCGCTGATGATGACATCCAGGGTGGTGGGCGGGGCCTCCCACCGGTTTTACTACAGGTTCTTGCAAACCGGTCCGAACCGGGGGCAACCCACCACTGGAATGAGATGCTTAACACCTGTAGCCCAGGATTTGTAAGTGTAATGCTAGTAACTGAAACCCAGGAATGGTTTATCATGGGATGACCAGTATTGAATGTTCTTCATCCATGATGAGATGATATCAATTTTGTTATGTATCTGTATAGATTATATATTTATCTAAACCTATTCTGTGGGTTTATTGGAATTTTGACATGGGGATCCATTTTTACAATTTGGGATTTTTATGTACTTTATTGAAAAAACTAGAAAGGCCTGGAGGAACATTGTCCATGGGGTCACGATGGGTCGGACACGACTTCACAACTAACAACAAATTGAAAGAACTAGTGTTCTTTCAATGAACTAATAAACTTTCTAATCAGGGAAGAAACGACAGTATGATGTTTGGAGAAATGAAAGAAATACGTTTGATGCTGTCAATGTCTTGGAGTACCTTAAGATCTCATCTTAAGGAACTATTATCCTTATGAAATATTCCATATTATGAAATATGACTTTCTAAGACTTTTCATCTTTCATGGTAGGAAACATGGAGCTTCCACTCGTTGATTTCAAAGATGATAGAGAAGAAGGTGTTGTTTCTTTAAAAAAAACGTATGATAGAAGTTGACAATATCAAAATTCAACAAATTTCTGAGTGTAGCTATAAAGTTGGACATCCGTGGTTGCCTATTTCATTTGCAACATTTTTACATTTATAAATATTTCTATCTGGTAGAATTCTCTTCCCATTTTTAATTTAGTTTCACATTTAGTGCCATTCCATCATCAGAGGTCTCTAACATTCATAATTTTATTCAGCATCAGCTACTGGGCTTATCTTCTAGTGAAATTATGTTTTCTTTTATCCTGGTTGGATTCTCCCATCTTCTCATTTTTGCGTTCATATCAAATGTGCTTTGTTGGACTCAAGAATTGTTTCTTTCAATGTTGAACTCAATTTATAAGAATACTGCACATCTTTCCACAAGTATATTCCTTGTTCATGTTTCCAATTTTTTTAAAATGAATTTATCCTTATATATGATTCTCAGGAGTATATACCAGGGGTTGGCAACCTTAAACACTCAAGGAGCCATAAAGGTCCTAACTGGAAGCCCTTATTCAATTCTGGAGCCGACTAGAAGTCCGGTTTCCCCATCATATCTTCTCCTAGAATGGCATCCTTTTTCCTCTGCTGACTGGAAGTCCGGTTCCCCCACCATAGAGTCTCCTCCTAGCACAGCATCCTTTTTCCTCTACCTGTCCTAACCGAAAGCCCTGTCAATTATGCAGCCAACCAGCAACAGGGAGCTGCAGCAGAGGGATGAAAGAGCCACATGTGGCTCCAGAGCTGCAGGTTGCTGACCCCTGGTATATACAGTTCAAAGATATTTCCTAAATATTATTTTGTTTTCTTCTGAATGAATGGTATGGAGAAATGCCAAGAGGAATATGACCTGAATAGCTACATTGTCTTTGGTCATTTTGGTTCAGACTTGGAACATTCTTTAAGATGACTTAAAGTAATGTAGACTAATTGATAATCATTCTTGTAATACTATGTACACTAATGAAGAGTAATTGACAATCACTCTTGAATGTGAAGCCGATGGAGGACATGAACAATGATATTTTCCACTTGACTATTTGTGTATCTGGTAACTTTGGACCAGTGGTGAAATCCAAATTTTTTTACTACTGGTTCTGTGGGCATGGTTTGGTGGATGTGGCTTGGTGGGCATGGTGTGGTTGGTGGGCGTGGCTTGGTGGGCATGGCAGGGGAAGAATACTGCAAAATCTCCATTCCCACCCCACTCCAGGGGAAGAATATTGCAAAATCTGGATTCCCACCCCATTCTGGGACCAGCCAGAGGTGGTATTTGCCGGTTCTCTGAACTACTCAAAATTTCCGCTACCGATTCTCCGAACTATTCAAAATTTCTGCTGCTAGTTCTCCAGAACCTGCTGGATTTCACCCCTGCTTTGGACAAGCTAAGCTATCTTGTTCTTTGCTGTACAATGAGTATAGAGTACTGTCTGCAAATATAATCTGTGTTTTTTCCAAGGTAATTTGGGTTGAGTTTTATTATTTGCAGATCTATGCCACAACTGTGGCATAGATCTGCATATGTTAAAGCTGCGTAGCACTGTATAAAGATCGAACTATAAAAAATTGAATTTTCTCAGACTCTTTTCCATTTCAGATCCCACCCACATTTTTTTTTATAAGGTGTGTAGGTCATGGTGACTTAAGTAACTTCTATAATAGTTTCTGTGTTACATTGTGTGGATTTGGGAACAGAAGTCTGAGGAATTGTCAGATAGCCTTCAGAGGAAATTATAACAGAATAGCAGAATGACAGAATAACAGACTTGGAAGACCCTTGGAGATCTTCTAATCCAACCCCCTGGTCAAGCATGGAACCCTATACCTTTTCAGACAAATGGTCTCCAATCTCTTTTCAGTGTTGGCGCACCCAATTTCTGGAGGCAAGTCGTTCCACTGGTCGATTGTTCTCACTGTCAAGAAATTTCTCCTTAATTCTAGGTTGTTTCCCTCCTTGATTAGCTTCCATCTATTGCTTCTTGTCCTGCCTTCCAGTGAATAGCTATTATGGAGAATAGCTGCTCTGGCTTTCTTTGGAAAGCACCTGGAAAACACATTCACTTCTTTAAATAAACGTTGCTGACATAGTTTAGGTCCATTAACAAGAGGAAGTTGAATAAGGATATTTTCGTAACTTCTTTGCTTTACAGATAATATGTATTTCCTCTGTAATAAACTTGCATTTCCTTATTTATGTAACTAATAAAGTGTGAACACGGATTGAACTATTGGACGTGATCTTTTTCCAGCTTCATGGGAAGATCCACCTTCATTCAGATCCAAAATAAACATGTTACTCAGAGAGATTCCAAGTCTGGCCTTGTAATCTGGAGAGGGTGCAAGACAGATGGACAGCTCCATAAATGTTTTAAATACCTTATTTTTTGAACTATAAGATGCTCTGAAGTATAAGACGCATCTAGCTTTTGGGGAGGAAAACAAGGGGAAAAAAAATCTGCCTTTGCCTCTGCCTCTCAGCAATTTAACTCCTTTCAGCAAACAGCAAACAGCCTGATCAGCTTCAGCACAGCCTGATTTAGCACAAGCAGCTGATTGGCAGTTGGATCTGCCTCCCGGAATACTGCCTATCAGCTGTTCCAGCCTGCAGGGATCACTACCACCCGTCACAACCATTGCCACCCATCACAGCTGCCACCTATTGCCGCCTCCACGCACCCCATTTTCAGCCTCAGTGCGTCCCGTTTTCCCTGCCGCCTGGAATGGGCCAAAAATGGAATGTACGGAGGCCAAAAATGGGGTGCGCAGAGGTGGCGATAGGCAGCAACAGTGAGGGGCAGCGATGGCGGTGATGGGCAGTGGTGATCCCTGCAGCCTGGAACAGCTGTTAGGTGGTAAGGTGGGGGCTGATAGGGTGGGGGCTGATAGGGTGGGGGCTGGTGGGTGGGTGGGGCTTCTGCAACATTCACTGTATAAGATGCACAGACATTTCCACCCACTTTTTTGGGGTGGGGGATGTGCGTCTTATACACTGAAAAATATGGTAAATAAATAAATATAAATAAATATAAATGTGGTATGTGGTAGGATTCCTTTTTTTTCTCCCTTACTATTTAATTTAATTATTGAAGCTTTGGCTACCAGGCAATCTTTAGATACTGAGTGCATGATATTTGCAGGGTGGCTATAAACTATTTCTGTAGGCTGATGATATTGTGGTATTCCATTTTCTGCCCTTAAAGCAACCAGCAATATAATTTTCATAGATCAAAGGATTCACAGAATTCCAGAGGCCTTTAGACATAGTTCTCTTGTCTTCCAATTTTTTTTCGCAAAGATATTTTCTTCATTGCACCACAGTCAGTGTCAGAGTTCCAAGTAACCACCCCCAACAAAAGAAAACTCCGAGGCTTGAATTTCCTCAAAGTTCCATTTTATTAGAGAATCTGAAAGCTTCCAGGTTTTCCCCACCCAAAGGAAAGTTCAAGTCCCTCCCCAACACCCACACGTACATCACATGGTCCAATCAAAGCGTCATCCCAACTGGAGATGCCTCCCAGTTCCAGCCATCCAGGTGCAGGGCAAGATGTCCTTGACTTTCTGAGAAAGGAATGTTATTATGATTATATATCACCCTGGCTCTACACAATCCCCCCTTCCAGTTTCCCACAGTAGGAAAAGTGGCAGGCCTGAAGATCCAACAAAAAAGATGTTTTCCAGGCCTGACAGAAACCCAGAGCTGGTTTCACTTTTTCTGTGCCAATGTGGTTTATTCAGTAAAGTTTTATACTTTTGGTAAAATAAATTTCTTGTTTAGGATTTGCCAACTGGACAATTGACAATAATTCTTGGACATTAACTCCAATGAGTTTCTTCTCTCTTTTATTGAGACTTTAAAGAGTCTTTGAAGGGTCAATTCAACCAGAAGCGTCACGGCGTGGCAGTCAGGGAATTAGCAGGCTCGAACGAGCTCCGCGAAAACCTGGACTGACAATCTGCTGCTGAAGAGTCTTCAGACCGGAACCATCCTGTAGGAACGGGGAAGAAGGAGAGGCACCTCTGAGACTGAGAGGAATGGGCAAGTTTCTCGAAGGTCAGAGGAAATTCTCTTCGACTCGGCAGTGGGGGCGGCGGCCATTGCGGCAGCCAAGAAGCTGGGGCAACCGGGCCAAATATTGAGCAGGAGCAGTGATTGAAACAGAGTTTTGAAGCTGGGTGAGTGACAGCCAGTTCAGGCAAAATAAAAGAAAAAGACTTTTGAATTTGAAAAGAGCCCCAGCATAATAACAGCAGCTAATGGGTATGGGGGGAAGAAAAGAAGAGATTTAAGAGGTTTGAAGTGAAATTTAAAGTGACAAAATCCAAGAGAAAAATTGACTTTTGAACAAACTATTGGGAGAATTTTAAAAACTAGAAGAAAAAAACCCAAATTGGTTAAAGGATTGGAAAGAAAATAAGTAGATCCTTTTTAATAGAATGCTAAAGCAAAACAAAAGACAAACCGGAAAATAAGTCCTGTAATAGAAGTGCTATATATATATATATATATATATATATATATATATAGAGAGAGAGAGAGAGAGAGAGAGAGAGAGAGAGAGAGAGAGAGAGAGAGAGAGAGAGAGAGAGAGAAGAAGAAGAAGAAGAAGAAGAAGAAGAAGAAGAAGAAGAAGAAGAAGAAGAAGAAGAAGAAGAAGAAGAAGAAGAAGAAGAAAGGGGAAGAACACACCCCTTTTGGACTGGACTCTAACTGAATTGACATCTTTAAAGTTAAAAAGAAGAAAAGAGAAAAAAATTGCCAACGTGCATTGAAACAAAATTGATACTCTGTTAGATTATTGATTGGAATTATGGATTATTATTATTATTATTATTATTATTATTATTATTATTATTATTATTATTATTAATTCAATTTGTATGCTGCCCCTCTCCGAAGACTCAGGGTGGCTCACAATGCATTTAAAATCATTATAAAAAACATTTAAGAATTAAAAACATTAAGACCATTAAAAACTCATTCACGCCATTCATGGCCAGATCTTGCCAGATCACAAGAGCAAGATCAACGGCCCCAGGCCTGCCAGAAAAGCCAGGTCTTCACCGCTTTTCGGAAGGCCAATAGGGTGGGGATGGTCCGGACCCCAGGAGGTAACTGGTTTCAGAGAGCTGGGGTAGCCACATTGAAGGCCCTCCCCCGCGGGCCCACCTGCTGGCATTGTTTAGCTGACGGGACCCGGAGGAGACCAACTCTGTGGGATCTTACCAGTTGTTGGGAATTATGCGGTAGAAGGCGGTCTCAAAGATACCCTGGCCCTGAACCATGTAGGCTTTAAAGGTAATAACCAACACCTTGAATTATGACCGGAGACCAATAGGGAGCCAGTGCAGCTCGCAGAAAATTGGTGTAATGTGGGTGTACCTAGGTGCACCCACGACAGCTCGCGCGGCTGCGTTCTGGACCAACTGTAGTCTCCGAACACTTTTCAAGGGATTGTAGAGAGACATCTTCAGGAGAAATAAGAATACTGCAATTTGGAACTTTTGTTTTGGAAAATTTTGAACCTAAATAGAGATAACAGTTGTGAGAACTTTTGGGGAGGATTTTTTCGTTTGCAAATGGCTTGACTTTTTGGGGAAAAAAAAGGATTACAACAGAACCCTTAAAATTGGAACAATATTAACCTGGAAAGAATAAAATGGCGCAGGAAATTAGAGAAATGATGAAGACGATGTATTTGTCATGGAAAACAGAAATAAGAGAAATAAGTACAATGCTACATGGAGAATCGAAACTTGAGGGCCCAAAAACTGAGATAGAGAACTCTCAAGCTGACAAGGAAACAGTGATGGAGAAGCAAGATACAGAGATTGAAAATAAAGAAGATAAAGACAACGAGATTGACTACGGGGAAATAAATGAATATGTGGATAGTAATAATAAAAAGGAGGTTTTTAGAGATTACATTGGGATTAACAATGGAAAAAACAGAAAGGGTAGAAAGAGACAAAGAAGGAAAGATGGGTGGAATAGAAAAAATATAAAAAATTTAAATGATTACACTGGGATTAACAGTGGAAAGGAAAGGAAGAAAGAGAAAGGGTGGAAAACAACATGAAGTTTAGAGCAAAATAGAAGAGTCCAGGACTTTGAAATACAAAACGATTACACTGGGATTAACAGTGGGAAAAGGGAAAAGAGATGGGAAAAAATGGAAAATATAGGAAATACAGGAGAATTTAAGACTTTAAAACACAAAAGAAAAAAGGGGAAAGAAATAAATACAGAAAGGGAGAAAAGGGGAAAGAAATGAAAGAGGAATGTGTTATATATATCTAGAATTGAATCTAGACAAATATGTTTAATTGTATAATGTGGTGAAAGTAGAAATGATTATGTTTTGATTTTGGGGAATATATGGGGTAAGCTATTTGGTTTGTTATAATTTTGCACAGAGGGTTATATAATTAATTGATCTTTTAAGAAATTGGATTGTATGGAAAATGCAAATTTAATAAATCAGAAGAAATAATTGGAATATTTTCAAAGTGAATTAGGGAAATTGTAATGATTAGAATATTTTTATGCTGATAAAATAATTTGAAACTAGGGAGGTTTAAAAGAAATATGGGAAGTTATTTGGTCTATGTTTAAGATATTGGAGTGTATAAAATGATTATGTTTTGATTTTGAGGAATATATGGGGGAAGCTACTGGGTATATTATAACTATGTAAAGAGGGTTATATAATTAATTGACTTTGTAAGAAATTGGATTGTATGGAAATTGCAAATTTTATAAATTAGAGGAAATAAGTGAAATATTTTTTAAAGTTAATTAGGGAAGTTGTAATTGGAATATTGTTATGTTTGATAAAATAATTGAAAACTAGAAAAGGTTAAAAGAAATATGGGAAGTTATTTTGTGGACTATTATATTAAGAGGGAAAATAGGTATATAATTAATTGACTTTTATTAAGATGTTGGAGTGTATTCTTTGGAATAAGATTTAAGGGAATGTATGCTATAAAACAATTAGGTTTATCATGCCTATAAGAAATGAACAATTGTAAAACTATATAATTAATTGGTTTGTATCAAGATGATGGATATTGAAATTAATGATAATGAATTACATTAGGTGAGATTCTAAATTTGAGGGGGATAAATAGAATGAAAGGGAAAATTGAATTCGGTTAAAATTGGAGATTAGGATGAAGGATAAAATTGGTTTTTTTAAAATAGAAAGAATAAATATGATGGCATATATATATATATATATATATATATATATATATATATATATATGTAGGTCTTTGGTTATTCGGGTCTTCTCCCACGCAAAATTGGAAGTGTCTTGGCGACGTTTCGACGAAGTCTCATTCGTCATCTTCAGGCTGGTGTTCTCGGCTTCGTGCTTCCAGGAGCAATGTGAGATCACAGCTGTCTCTTCCTTTTAACTGCTAGTGGGGGTGTGAGCTGATTGGGTGGGAACTTGGCTGTGTTCTGATTGGATGGGGGTGTGTTCTGTTTGGGTGGGGGCTTGGTTGTGCTCAGCTTAGTCTGAGTTGCAGGGGGATTTGAGCTGGTGAGCTGCGTTGTTGTTGTTTGGCTTCATGTTTGTGGCCGTGCGAACTCTTCATGGTGGGTGTCAGTCTGCTTCATGTATGGATTGGAGGGGTTTAAAGTGGCTAATGATGCAGCTGCGGTCTGGCTTCTGGTCCTTGGTCGTGGCTCATTAGTGGTCTCCCCAAGATACACAAAGAAGGAACCCCACTTAGACCCATAGTCAGCTCCATAGGCTCACCTCTACAAAACCTAGCCAAATTTCTCGCCAAACAACTACAGCCCTATGCAGAATCCATCACCTCATACGTAAAAAACTCATTCCAGTTCATTGACATCATAAAGCAACAAAACTTACAGCCCAGTGACCTACTCGTGAGCTTCGATGTCATATCCCTCTTCACCCAAGTACCAATCAAAGAAGCCTTGACAGTTATCCAAAACAAATATAACCCCCCCAAGCACATCTTAGATCTGACCAACCACTGCCTATCCAACACATACTTCATCTATAATGGACAGAAATACAAACAAATAGAAGGAGCACCCATGGGATCACCCCTCTCACCTGTCATTGCCAACCTCTATATGGAATACTTTGAAACCCAAGCTCTAGAAAAATCTGATCACAAACCCAAACTCTGGCTCAGATATGTAGACGACACCTTCATAATCTGGCCACATGGGAAAGAAAAACTGGACAACTTCCTCACACACCTCAACAGCCTACACCCCAAAATACAGTTCACCATGGAAACTGAAGCGAACAACCAACTTCCCTTCCTGGATGTCTTAGTCTACAGAAAATCCAATGGCTCCCTAGGACACACTATCTACCAGAAGAAAACACACAAAAACCGCTATCTGCACGCACTCTCACACCACCACCCTGCCCAGATCAACTCTGTAGCCAAGACACTCATTTCCAGAACAAAACGCTTAGCTGACGAACAACACCTAAAAACCGAACTACACACTCTCACTAACGTACTAACATCCAATGGATTCCAAAGAAATAAGATCACCAACCTAATCCAAAAAGAAACCCCCACTAAAATCCAAGACAGAGAACAAGAAAACGGCAAAGCCCTCCTCCCATACATAAAAGGCACCACAGACAGAATAAGCAAAATCCTCCACAAACATAACATCAAGACAGCATTCTGCACAAACCGAAAAATATCCACCATCCTAAGGAACCCCAAAGACAAAATTGAGTTAGAAAATCAAGGAGTATATGAAATCCCATGCACCGCCTGCCCCACCACATACATCGGACAAACCAACAGACGAATAAGTGCACGCATAGAAGAACACAAGAACTCAGTCAGAAAAGAGGAACCAACTTCTTCCCTGGTCCAACACCTTAAAGCCACAGGACATGATATTGACTTTAAAAAGACCAGAACTATCGCCAAAACTGAACACTTTAACAACAGAATAATCAGAGAAGCCATCGAGATAGAAAAACGCCCACACAGCATGAACAAACGAGACGATACCTCCCGCCTACCAGCCATTTGGAAACCCGCCCTTATTGACAAACGAGTCCCTAACACGACAAATGACACCAGACCCTCACTCACGAGAGCCACACAGGATGTCACCACCACACATCCACGCAGAAAGCAGACTCAAACCCACACTGATAATGAGCCACGACCAAGGACCAGAAGCCAGACCGCGGCTGCATCATTAGCCACTTTAAACCCCTCCAATCCATACAGGAAGCAGACTGACACCCACCATGAAGAGCTCGCACGGCCACAAACATGAAGCCAAACAACAACAACGCAGCTCACCAGCTCAAATCCCCCTGCAACTCAGACTAAGCTGAGCACAACCAAGCCCCCACCCAAACAGAACACACCCCCATCCAATCAGAGCACAGCCAAGCCCCTAACCAATCAGAACACACCTCCACCCAATCAGAACACAGCCAAGTTCCCACCCAATCAGCTCACACCCCCACTAGTAGTTAAAAGGAAGAGACAGCTGCGATTATATATATATATATATATATATATATATATATGTAGGTCTTTGGTTATTCGGGTTTTCTCCCGCGTAAAATTGGAGGTTTCTTGGCGACGTTTCGACGAAGTCTCATTCTGGAGACAGAATAAGCAAAATCCTCCACAAACATAGCATCAAGACAGCATTCTGCACAAACCGAAAAATATCCACCATCCTAAGGAACCCCAAAGACAAAATTGAGTTAGAAAATCAAGGAGTATATGAAATCCCATGCACCGCCTGCCCCACCACATACATCGGACAAACCAACAGACGAATAAGTGCACGCATAGAAGAACACAAGAACTCAGTCAGAAAAGAGGAACCAACTTCTTCCCTGGTCCAACACCTTAAAGCCACAGGACATGATATTGACTTTAAAAAGACCAGAACTATCGCCAAAACTGAACACTTTAACAACAGAATAATCAGAGAAGCCATCGAGATAGAAAAACGCCCACACAGTATGAACAAACGAGACGATACCTCCCGCCTACCAGCCATTTGGAAACCTGCTCTTATTGACAAACGAGTCCCTAACATGATGAATGACACCAGACCCACACTCACGAGAGCCACACAGGATGTCACCACCACACATCCACGCAGAAAGCAGACTCAAACCCACACTGATAATGAGCCACGACCAAGGACCAGAAACCAGACCGCAGCTGCATCATTAGCCACTTTAAACCCCTCCAATCCATACATGAAGCAGACTGACACCCACCATGAAGAGCTCGCACGGCCACAAACACGAAGCCAAACAACAACAACGCAGCTCACCAGCTCAAATCCCCCTGCAACTCAGACTAAGCTGAGCACAACCAAGCCCTCACCCAAACAGAACACAGCCCCAGCCAATCAGAGCACAGCCAAGCCCCTAACCAATCAGAACACACCTCCACCCAATCAGAACACAGCCAAGTTCCCACCCAATCAGCTCACACCTCCACTAGCAGTTAAAAGGAAGAGACAGCTGCGATCTCACATTGCTCCTGGAAGCACGAAGCCGAGAACACCATCCTGAATATGACGAATGAGACTTCGTCGAAACGTCGCCAAGAAACCTCCAATTTTACACGGGAGAAAACCCGAATAACCAAAGACCTACATACAAACACCCGCGAAAACCTCAGAAACCAAATATATATATATATATATATATATAGTACCATTAAACCCTACATCCAGGGTTGAAATCCAGCAGGTTCTGACAGGTTCTGGAGAATTGGTAGCGGAAATTTTGAATAGTTCAGACAACCAGCAAATATCACCTCTGGCTGGCCCCAGAGTGGGGTGGGAATGGGGATTTTGCAGTACCTTCCCCTGGAGTGGAGTGGGAATGGGGATTTTGCAGTATCCTTCCCCTGGAATGGGGTGAGAATGGGGATTTTACAGTATCTTTCCCCAGGAGTGGGGTGGGAATGGAGATTTTGCAGTATCCTTTCCCTGGAGTGGAGTGGGAATGGGGATTTTGCAGTATCCTTCCCCTGGAGTTGGGTGGGAATGGAGATTTTGCAGTATTCTTCCCCTGGAGTGGGGGGGGAATGGAGATTTTGCAGTATCCTTCCCCTGCTGTGAGGAGGGAATGGGGATTTTGCAGTACTCTTCCCCAGGAGTGGGGAGGGAAGGGAGATTTTGCAGTATCTTTCCCTTGCGATGCCCATCAAGCCACGCCCACCAAGCCACACCACACCACACCACGCCCACCAAGCCACGCCCACAGAACCAGTAGTAAAAAAAAAAAATGAATTTCACCCCTGCCTACATCAACAAAGATTTTATTATTTTCTATGTTTGCCCTTGAAGAGAAATGTAAATGAGATCAACAATTAAAAAGTTGCAGTCGGGATTGCCTCCGGAGGACTTTCTGAGGATCTCCTATCTTGGGATGGCACTTGAGTTTTGTTCCAAAGGATATCAGCCTTGAGTATATTCTAAGTTTATTGCATGGTTCCTCATGGGAAATTAAAGGCATATGTCCTTAGAGACTGTCTCCCAAACTTCTGTAGAGAATCAGTAAATTAAAAAAAAAAAAACCTTTCTACATTGCTATCTGCTATAGGTTCTTTAAATATTAAGGAAAATATTTCAGAAGAAAATATATCTTCAATTCTTCCATAATTCTTCCATATCTTCTTCAAATATCCGTTTGCCCTCTTTGACATTTTTCACAAACATCTTGTTTTTCAGAAACATGAAGCATCTTCTTCTGTGGCTCTTAAAAAAACATTGTCCTGATGAACGGATTAGAGATGGAGTGAAGGTATTTGGAGAAGACAAGGCAGATAACGAAGGAAGAACAAGTCAAGGTAAGGACAGAGAGATCTATAGCTCCATAGAAGAAGCAGATGGAACAGGATTCCACTGAAGAAGTAATAAAGAGATCCTAACATATACACGCAACTAACTATCCGTAGAGAGAAACTTTTTGGCTTTCATATTTCTATAGACTTTTATTTACCTATATCTCCATTATCTCCATTTTTAAAATATTTCCATTGGTGGATTCATCAGCTGGCTATGCATGAATCTCATGCTTTCTGTCAGATGCCTTTACAGTCTCATTTCTTGAGAATCTCAAATAATATCTCTTTGCTGCATTCTTTTTTTCCTGTCTCCCTATAATTTGGATTCATTCACCACTTCTAAATTCATTTGCTCTCAACTATAACTATTCTTCTTCTTTTTCATTACGTTTTTCCTATCACATCCCTTAGTTTGTTTTTCAATATTTTACTGCTTTCTTCCAGAATTAACAATATGCATTTACGAATCTGGAAATAACATTTACAAATTTCAGGCATCGCATTAAGCTTTAGTAGTGTTTCTTTGGCTTCAGCCTCATATATTTAGGATTCTAGTTTAGAAGGCATAACTGGTATTCTAATGTTTATAGTAAAATGTGTCATTTAAAATCATAAGTATGGACAACTGTCCTTAACTTGATTTGAAATTCCAATTTTAGAGTATATGGAATAACAGAGTTGGAAGGGAGGTTGGAGGTCTTAGAGTCCAACATCTTGCTTAAGTAGGAGAATCTTTATTATTCCAGACAAATGGCCGGTCCAATCCCTTCTCAAAACCCTCCAGTGAGGAGCACCCACAACTTCTGGAGGCAAGTTTTTCCACTGATCAATTGCTCTTACTGTCAGGAAATTTCTTCCTAGTTCTAGGTTGGATCTCTCCTTGAAAATTGTTACTTCTTGTCCTGTCCTTAAGAGCTTTGGAGAAAAAGTCTGTCCTATCTGTGACAGGATCTCAAATATCGGAAGACTATTATCATGTCACCCTCTCATCCTTCTCTTCATTAGACAAGAAATACCCAGTTTCTGCAACTGTTCATACATTTTTGCCTACAGCCCCTAATCGACTTTGTTGCTCTTATGTTTTCTGAGTTATGTTATAGAATAGAATAGAATAACAGAGTTGGAGGTCTTCTAATCCAACCCCCTTCAGACAAATGGTTATCCAACATCTTCTTAAAAACTTCCAGTGTTGGAGCATTCACAACTTCTGGAGGCATGTTGTTCCACTGGTTAATTGTTAAAACTGTCAGGAAAGTTCTCCTTAGTTCTAAGTTGCTTCTCTCCTTGATTAGTTTCCACCCGTTACTTCTTGTCCTGCCCTCAGGTGCTTTGGAGAATAGCTTGGCTCCCTCTTCTTTGTGGCAGCCCCTGAGATATTGGAACCCTGCTATCATGTCTCCCCTAATCCTTCTTTTCATTAAACTAGACATACCCAGTTCCTGCAACCGTTCTTCATATGTTTTACCCTCCAGTCCCCTAATCATCTTTGTTGCTCTTCTCTGCACTCTTTCTAGTGTCTCAACATCTTTTTTACATCGTATGTTGTTATGTTTTATATTATGTTACTGTTATGTTATATATTATGCTATGTTGTTATGTTATGATGTTACGTTATGCTGTTACGTTACATTTTCTTTTCTGATTTCCAATTACAATAGTGATGTCTGAAAAAAATATCTTTGGAAATGTACTTAAATGTTGTTTTGATTAAGGTTTCATGTTTTCTCTTTTTGTAACAGAAGGGGAACATGAATTTGACCAACTGTACAAGAGTAACTGAATTTATTCTCATTGGGTTGCCAAGAGTAGGGCGAATGGAAGGTGTGATGCATGCAGGCATCTTTCTGCTCTACCTCCTGTGTCTGATGGGCAACGGGCTCATCATTGTGATGGTAATTGTGGACCGACATCTCCAGAAGCCCATGTATATCTTCCTTAGCAACCTTTCTTGCATTGACATTGGACACACCACAACCTTCATTCCTAAATTGCTGGTCAATTATCTCTCTGCAAAGAATTCCATCTGTTTCAACTGCTGCATTGCCCAGCTGTATTTTTACTTCTTTTTTGGGGTCACAGAATATTTCATCATCTCTTTCATATCCTTGGACAGATACTTAGCCATCTGTCATCCTCTGAGGTACGCCACCATCATGACCTCTGAGGTCAGCCTGAAACTAGCAATGGCAGCCTGGTTTGGAAGCTTTTCCTCCATTCTTTATCAGGAAATAGTGGTGGCAAATCTACCTTTCTGTACATCCAACGTTATCAACCATTTCTACTGTGATGTGGGACCTGTGTTGAAGATTGCAGGAGGAGATATTAGAGTCATTGAAGCCCTGGGATTCTTAATTATGGTGATGGTGGTAATGTCCTCCCTGTTCTTCACCATTGTTTCTTACCTCTTCATCATTTGCACCATTCTCCGAATGCCTTCAACCACTAGGCAGCAGAGGGCCTTTTCTACCTGTGCTTCCCATCTGGTTGTTGTCTGCATGTTGTATGGGTCAGTCTGTTTTGTCTATTTAAGACCTACTGTCAAGAACTCTTCCTTCAGTAGGATGAAGATCGTTTCTGTGGTGAACACTATAGTTGTCCCAATGCTTAATCCTTTCATTTACACCATTAGGAACAATGAAGTGAAGGAAGCAGTGTGGAAAGCATTAAGAAAAAAGTCTCTGGCTTTTCCTAAAGTCTAACTATTAAACAGAAGTAAAATGAACATTTTTGGGGGTATATTTCCAAAAAATGGGTTTCAGATAGAAAGTCCATACAGAGAGTGGTGAGGACAGCGGAGAAGATTATAGGAAGCTTGCTTCCTGTTATTCAGGATACTGCTTATAAGCGCTATGTGCTTAGAGCTCAAAGCATTGTTAGAGATGCACACCCCCACCCACTTTATGGTCTGTTTCTGTTGCTCCCCTCTGGGAGCAGGTTTCTAAGTATTTCTAGCAGGACTTTCAGATTCTGTAAAAGCTTTGTTCCATATGTCATCCGTTTGGTAAACTCTCAAGATTCGTTTTTCTCGCTATGAACAGGTATACATCGAAACTAGACTGTGTTGTTTCTCTGTGTCATATAATATACGTATGTGGGTATACAGTATGCATGTATTTATTTATTTAGTCATGTTTATGTAGTGTATATTCAAGGTGGTGACTCTTTGAGAGCTGCAAGCAAAGAAATTTCATTTTAATATATGCCGATTAGTGTATATTCAAAGTGACAATAAAGTTATTTTAAGTTCTAAAGTTCTAAGTTAAAGAACTGGAATTTTCAATACAGCTACGACAATGGGTCAATAAAAAATATTAAATTAGTAACTTCAGATGTGAGATGAAGGCTGATTCATCAGGAAAACTGTATATTGGTGTCCCCAAAGAAATGTATTGAAAGAATAATAAATCAGTTTTCAAATGCTGAATTTTGAGGGCTTTGTAATCCTCATGGTATAGTAATGTGAATATTGCATATCTTTTGGGAACAGGTAAAGGTTCCCCTCAAACATATGTGCTAGTCATTCCTGACTCTAGGGGGCGGTGCTCATCTCCATTTCTAAGCTGAAGAGCCAGAGCTGTCCGAAGATGTCTCTGTGGTTATATGGCTGGCATGACTAAACACCAAAGGCACATGGAGCACTGTTACTTTCCCACCAAAGGTGGTCCCTATTTTTTCTACTTGCATTGTTTACCTGCTTTCGAACTGCTAGGTTGGCAGAGGCTGGGACAAGGAATGGGAGCTCACTCCATTATGTGGCTCTAGGGATTCAAACTGCTGAATTGCCGACCTTCTGATTGACAAACTAAGCATCTTAGCCACTGAACCACCATGTCCCTATATCTGACTGATTACTTGGGTTTATTCTACAGGTCCTTGTAATCTGCATTTTCTATGGGACAATCTATTCTTTAGTCTATTTCAGACCAATTCTCAATTTCTCATCCTTCAGTATGATGAAGACTGTCTCTGTATTGTATGCAGTAGCCTTTACAGTCTCATTTCTTGAGAATCTCAAATAATATCTCTTTGCTGCAAATAATCTTCCATTCTTTCTTTCCTGTCTCCCTATAATTTGGATTCATTCATCACTTCTAAATTCATTTGCTCTCAACGATAACTATCCTTCTTCTTTTTCGTTACGTTTTTCCTATCACATCCCTTAGTTTGTTTTTCAATATTTTACTGCTCTCTTCCTGAATTAACAATATGCATTTACGAATCTGGAAACAACATTTACAAATTTCAGGCATCGCATTAAGCTTTAGTGGTGTTTCTTTGGTTTCAGCCTCATATATTTAGGATTCTAGTTTAGAAGTCATAACTGGTATTCTAATGTTTATAGTAAAATGTGTCATTTAAAATCATAAGTATGGACAACTGTCCTTAACTTGATTTGAAATTCCAATTTTAGAGTATATGGAATAACAGAGTTGGAAGGGAGGTTGGAGGTCTTAGAGTCCAACACCTTGCTTAAGTAGGAGAATCTTTATTATTCCAGACAAATGGTCGGTCCAATCCCTTCTCAAAAACCTCCAGTGAGGAGCACCTACAACTTCTGGAAGCAAGTTTTTCCACTGATCAATTGCTCTTACTGTCAGGAAATTTCTTCCTAGTTCTAGGTTGGATCTCTCCTTGAAAATTGTTACTTCTTGTCCTGTCCTTAAGTGCTTTGGAGAAAAAGTCTATCCTATCTGTGACAGGACCTCAAATATCGGAAGACTATTATCATGTCACCCCCTCATCCTTCTCTTCATTAGACAACAAAGTGGGGGGAGGGGGGAATGGCCTTAGGGCTGCCTCGGGCCATTCCCCCCTCCCCCCGCTTTGTTGGCCTATGTAGGCCTTATCATGGTCACCACCCCAGCCGCCTACTTCCTTGCAAGCCATCTCCTTCTGTCCCCTTCCGTGTACCACTCCCCCCCCCCGTTTGCTATTCTGACTTCTGGACTGGCTCTGTTCCACCTGTGCCCTTGATTGTGTGGAGAATGGACAGATATGCTGTGGACTCTGAGGGAGTCTGGTTTTCGACTGCTGTTTCCCTACCAGAGAGGACAGACTATCGAATCTCTCCATTGCCAACTCCATCTTGGCTAGCCATCGTGAGAGGATGGCCTGGAGGGGCACCCTCTGAGTTTTGTCGAAATGGCACGAGACTTCTCCCACTGTTGTGAGAGGACAGTGGAGTCCAGTTTTACCCACGTCTTGAGTTTGCTGCCACTCCGTTTCCAGGACGTCTTAGACTACTCTATAGAACGCTGGCCAGAAGACATTTCCACCTTTTCTGGTCTTTTGGATGCACTTGACCACCAAACTTCTTGCGCTGCGAGACTTCCCCCTCTTGCAGGTCTGGCCCTCCATGTTATCGAGGGCCTACTTTGATGACGGGCTTTGGAGCCTAGAGAGGTGGTATGCAGCGAAGAGGGGGTTGAGGGGTTTTTTACATAAATTTTTAGCTAAACTTTTAAGGGGCTCCAGGGAGAGGGAGGGCCGAATTAGAATTAGGGCTGTGGGTGTGGGGGACAACCCACCTGGGGAGAGGGGCAGGTCTGGTTGCGAGGCGCAGCATGGGGGGGTGGGAGTTCCGGTATCGAGGAGGGGGTTAGAGCTTATCCAGATGATGTTTTTGCCATCAGTACTGTGGGTGGAGGGGCAGGCGTGGCAGGAGCAGGGGTCCATATGGTGTTGCGGGAGCATGCACTCGCTGTCTTCGAGTGGTGGCGTGCTCCGGCCCCCAAGGCTCTACTTGTTCCCCAGGTTGCAGATCTTCAGGGCCTAGGCCTTCGGCTGATGTTGTGCAACACCACATCTGTTGTAAATAAAGCCCCCCTCATCTGTGATCTTGTTCAGGAGGGGGGAGCAGACCTGGTGGGTATTACAAAGACCTGGTTGGGCCAGGAGAGGGAGGTCCCCCTTGTTGAAATGTGCCCACCAGGTTTCCATGCATTCCCTCACAAGGGAGGGGCGGGGGGTGGCAGTTGTCATTAAAGAAGGTCTTAGACCAAGGGAGGCCATTGTTCCTCAGACTGCCGGATGTGAGTCCCTCCTTGTGAAGTGAGGTCATGGGTTACAGATGGGTTTGCTGATCATGTACCTGGCTCCCTGCCACATGGCAGCAGCCCTGCCTGAGCTACTCAATGTTATAGCTGCGGTGGCAGTTGACACCCCCAGGCTTATGGTCATGGGGATTTTAACTTGCCATCCATGAGTGAGACGTCTGAGGTGGCTCAGGAGTTCATGGCTTCCATGATGGCTATGGACGACCCAACTAATTCATGGCCCTACCCACATGGGGGGAAACATGCTGGACTTTGTTTTTGTCTCTGGACAGTGGTTGAGTGATCTCGAGATAGGGGATATAGTCACCGAGCCCTTGTCATGGTCGGATCACTCTCTCCTTCGCCTTGACCTTTGAACTGCTGCACCTTGCCGCAGGGAGGCAGAGCTGGTAAGATGGTTCCACCCCAGGTACCTGATGGAGCCTGACAGGTTCCAGATGGAACTTGGGCCATTCCCTGAGGCTCTGGCTCACACCTCGACTGGAGACCTAATAGCCACCTGGGACAGGGCGGCCGCTGGAGCTTTGGATCGGGTCGTGCCTTTGTGGCCTCTGACCCGGCGCCGGTCTCACTTGGCCCCTTAGTTTACTGAGGAGCTGAGGGAGATGAAGCACCGAAAAAGATGCCTGGAGAGCAGTTGGAGGGCCAGTCTTTCTGAATCTGACCGAACACTGATAAGATCTCATATTAAGAATTACCTAGTGCAGCAAAGTGTAATTATTTTGCTGCTCTTATTGCATCATCAGAGAACCGCCTGGCCACCCTGTTTAGGGTGACCCACTCCTTGCTCCACCAGGGAGTGCAGGAGTGGAGGGTAGAGCCGAGGACTTTGTACAGTATCTGCATGACAAAAGCACTCAGATTCGGGAAGGTCTGGACTCCAACTGGGTAGTTTCAGGGGGGATGACTGAGGCAGGTCTTGAGAATGTTATCTGGGATGAGTTTGATCTTGTGACCCCTGATGACGTGGACAGGATTCTGGGTAGACTGAACGCGACCACATGTTTGTTGGACCCGTGTCCCTTCTGGTACGTGCTGGCTTCTCGGGAGGTGACACGAGGTTGGCTCCAGGGGATTATAAATGCTTCATTGAGTGAGGGTGACTTCCCCACTGCCTTGAAAGAGGCGGTGGTGAGGCCTCTCCTCAAGAAGCCTTCCCTGGACCTGGCAGTGTTGTCTAATTATTGTCCGGTCTACAACCTTCGCTTTGTGGCGAAGATTGTTGAGAGTGTGGTTGCGCAACAGCTCCCCCAGCACCTGGATGAAACAGTGTATCTGGATCTGTTCCAGTCAGGCTTCAGGGCTGGGTACAGCATGGAAACGGCATTGGTCACATTGGTTGATGATCTCTGGAGGGCTCGGGACAGAGGTTGCTCCTCTGTCCTGGTCCTATTAGATCTCTCAGCAGCTTTTGATACCATTGGCCATGGTATCATGCTGCACTGGTTGGAAGAGTGAGGGGTGGGGGGCACTGTGTTGCAGTGGTTCTTCTCCTTTCTCTCCAACCGTTTGCAGTCTGTGTTGGCAGGGGGGCAGAGGTCGACCCCGAGACGCCTCATATGTGGGGTGCCACAAGGGTCAGTCCTCTTGCCCCTTCTGTTCAACATTTATGTAAAGCCCCTGGGCGAGATCATCCATGGTTTCAGGGTGAAGTACCATCATTACGCTGATGATACTCAGCTGTACATCTCCACCCCAGACCACCCCAACAATGCCCTTGAAGTGATGTCCTGGTGCCTGGAGGCCATGCGGATCTGGATGGGGAGAAACAGGCTCAGGCTCAACCCATCCAAGACCGAGTGGCTGTGGTTTCCAACATCCCAATATAGTCAGTTGGTGCCATCACTGACTATTAGGGGTGAATCGCTGGCCCCCACAGAGAGGGCTCACAACTTGGGTGTCCTCCTAGATTCATGGCTGTCTTTAGAAGAGCATGTGACAGCCGTAACTGGGAGGATTTTTCATCAGGTTCGCCTGATTCGCCAGTTGCGTCCCTTTCTGGATCAGGACTCCTTACGCACGGTCACTCATGCCCTCGTCACTTCCTGCCTGGACTACTGCAACACTCTCTACATGGGGCTCCCCTTGAGGAGCACCCAGAGGCTCCAACTGGCACAGAGTGTGGCTGCACGGGTGGTTATGGGAGCGACATGGCGTTCCCACGTAACACCTCTCCTGCGCAAGCTGCACTGGCTCCCAGTGGTCTTCCGTGTGCGCTTCAATGTCTTGGTTACCACCTTTAGAGCGCTCCATGGCTTAGGACCTGGTTATCTACGGGACCACCTGCTGCCACCAGTAGCCTCTCACCGGCTGGTACGCTCTCATAGAGAGCGGCTCCTCCGGGTGCCATCAGCCAAACAATGTCGACTGGCAGCCCCAGGGAGAGAGCCTTCTCTGTGGAGGCACCTAATATCTGGAATGAGCTACCCCCGGAGATACGGAGGATCCCAGATCTACGCACCTTCCGCCGCGTACTCAAGATCTTTTTATTCCGGCCTGGCCTAATTTTTCCCTTTTTTTCCCTTTTTAAAACTCAAATTTTAATTCGTTCTTAATTTATTGGGGTGTTTTAAATCTGTCTTCGGCCAAATTGTTTAATTCGGTTTTATTCAGTTTTAAATTTTGTATTTATGTGTTTTTATCTTGTGGCTGTTCACCACTCTGAGTCCTTCGGGAGTTGGGCAGTATATAAATCAAATAAACTAAACTAAACTAAATTAAACAAGAAATACCCAGTTTCTGCAACTGTTCATACATTTTTGCCTTCAGCCCAATAAAGGGGTGCCACCAAAAAGATTGGACATTGGCTGTGTGGCCTCGGTCAACAATGTTACCATGGCCCCTAAAACATACACAGATGTCCTCCAGCTTCCTGAAGAAGAACAGCGCAGGTGGAGGGTGGCAATGGAGTGAGAAATGGACAGTCTCAAAAAATTGAAAGTCTTCATCCCCATGGAAGTCCCCAAACAGAGGAAGGCAATTGGCACCCATTGGGTCTACAAGGTCAAGCCAATGCCCAACAACAAACTCCTTTATAAGGCCTCGCTAGTAGCTCCGCTACAAGGCTCCGCACTGCGCTACTTACAGGACTTTGATGAAACACACTCCCCCACCATGAGAGCAGAAAGTGTGAGGGCTGCTTTGGTCACCGCAGCAGCACATGAGGAACACATTTTTCAATTCGACATGCACACTGCTTATTTACACGCACATCTAAAACAAAAAAAATTATGTCAGAGGTGCCCCAGGATTCCAGCAGCAAGAAGGCCACACCTGGCTTCTGAAGAAAAGTTTGTACAGCCTCAAACAATCAGGCAGTATGTGGTACAAATGCCTGACTACAACACTCAAATCACTGGGTTTCCATCCATCTCCAGCTGATAAATGTACCTTCACAAGGGATATCAAAGGGGGGCTAGAGAAAGTCCTAGTGTATGTCGATGACATACATTAGGTGTATGTCTAATGTAATAGATGTAATATGTAATATATTACATCAATGTAATATATTTGCCAGGACCCTACAAAAAAGGTTTACTCTAAAGTCTTTAGGATATGTGGACAAGTACCTAGGCGTACAAATCATCACTAGACCAAAAGGTTTTGCTCTCTCCCAAAAGGAGAAGATAGAGGAACTTTTGGTGAAATGTAAAATGGAAGATAGCAAGCCAACTGCTATCCCAATGCAGACTGACTATTATGTTTGGCACACAAGGATAGCCCAGAGTTCCAAAATAATACTCTATTTAGGTCAGTGGTCGGCTCATTGTTATATATAAGTAATTGGAGCCATCCAGACATTGCCCTGGCCGTGAACCTGCTATCCAGACAAGTGGAACATCCTACCCAGTTCCACTGGTTGGCCATTAAAAAGCTGTTAAAAAGCTTGTTATCTTCTGGGAGGAGATTTCATGGTACCCAAAGCAGAATATCCAGATTCATTCACAGTTTTCTTCCATATAGCATCAACATTGTAAACTCTTAAGTTTCCTCTTTCCACTATGTATTCAAAATGGACAGAGATAGATAGATAGATAGATAGATAGATAGATAGATAGATAGATAGATAGATAGATGTACTGATGTACTCAATGAAATTGAGGTTGAAACCCTACACTATAGCTTGAACCCAATTATATTTACCTGAAGCCATACCTAAGTATCATAAAAGGCTTATTGTTGAGTCTGTGACTTTAACCAAGGGATAATTAAAAGGGCATTACCCCCCTCTGTTCTGGCTATTTAATGTTCTATGGGAAAAAAATGGTATATAGCTATGTGTGGGGGACAGATGGGCCCCATGAGAACCATGGGGCTGGTTGGCCCCATCAGAACCCCCATCCCACCTCTATTAACAACTGTTTTGTTACCTCTCCACCTTGGAAGTCTCCATCTTTTGCAATTTTATAATGCTGTTTTACATTTTTAAAAAAATTAATCTTAAACTATTTTTCTTTTTAATGCTTAATTTTATTGATTAAATAAAATTTAATCAATTAATGTACCTCTCTGAGGGAGATGGGGTGGGGCTTTAAAAAGTATGAAATGTAAATAAATACAAGTCACAGTAATGGAGAAGAGGGATAATTGTTGAAAAATGGGTTCGCTAAAATGTAAAATCCAGGGGTAAAATGCTACCAGTTCAGACCGAATCTCCCGATCCAGTAGCGATGGCAGTGGGTAGTTCGGAGAACTGGTAGCAAAAATCCCTGCCCCCCCACCCATGCCCAACTGAGCCACGCAATCATTTGAGGCTTTTCTTTAAAACTTCGGCTGAAGAGGTTATAAAAAATACACCTTTAAAAGGCTCTGACGATCCCAGCTGAGTTGCCTGATCAGCAGAGCCTTTTAAAAGCATTTTAAAATGCTGAAGAGGTTGTAGAAAAAATGCTTTTAAAAGAAAAAAAAGCCTCTGACAATCAGGCAACTCAGCTGAAATCGTCAGAGCCTTTTAAAAGCATTGTTTTACAACCTTGTAGAAAAAATGCTTTTAAAAGGTTAAAAAAAAAACAACCTTCTGAGCTGAACAGAATCCTAGCTGAGCAGCACGATCGTCAGAGGCTTTTTTTTTTTACTTTTAAAAGCAATGCTTTTAAAAATTAAAAAAAAGATTGTGTGCCACAGCTGATCACCCCCCCATGCACTGTTCTACTTATCACATGCCTACTGCATGCCACACACATTTGATGTGTAGTGCGCACTGCGTATGCGCACCCAACGGACCGGTAGTAAACTGGTTCAGATTTCACCACTGGTAAAACCTCTGATTCCTCCCCCACCCCCAAAATTGCCTGATTAAAATCTTAACTGCTGTTTAATTTCTTCAATTTAATCCCTTTGAGAAGGTGAAAGAAGGGGAAGGGGAAAATCCTAAGAAAATGATAAAACACTGCCTCTAATGAATCCCTTCCCTGAAAATATTTTATGTGATTAATAACAGAAGGATCCATACCTTGGAAAGGAAGTTAACAATTCAGCCAAAAAAGAAGAGTCTTGTGTTATCCTATTCAAACCATAAATTTTAGGCACAAAGGTGAGATACTCAGGAGAAATTAGAGAGACATGTGCTCTCAAGAGACTATTTCCCAAATGACTGCAGGAAATGAGCAATTTTTCTATGATGCAATCTTTCAGAACTGCTTTCAATGTTAAGGACAATATTTTAAATAAATAAATAGGATTTTCATAAAGGCAGATTGTGTTGCTGGCTGTGGGCACATCAGTGACTGCTTTGATATTGAAACAGAGTAGAAGAATCCATGAAGAAAAGATGAAAGGGTAAGGAACAATTGATGAAAAACTCAAGACATGTTGCGTACCTTATGCTTGGGTATGGCTAGTCTAGAGAAAAAAAGGATTAGGGTGATTAAAATAGAATAGAAATAGAAGTAGGTAGTAGGTAGGTAGATACTCTAGGTAGGTAGGAAGGTAGGTAGGTAGGTAGGTAGGTGGGTAGATGGATAGATGGATGGATAGATGATAGATAGATAGATAGATAGATAGATAGATAGATAGATAGATAGATAGATAGAAAGAATTTTTTATTGGCCAAATGTGATTGGACACACAAGGAATTTGTTTTTGGTGCATATGCTCTCAGTGTACATAAAAAGAAAAGATACAAGAATCATAAGGTACAACACTTAATGATAGTCATAGGGAACAAATAAGCAATCACTTTTTATAAACAGTTTCAAGATAATACTATTCCACTGCTGGAATGGCCTGGGAATAGCCCAGACCTTAACCCAATTGAAAATCTATGGAGCTGACTAAAGAAACTTGTTAGTCAGAAGTGACCCAGCAATAAACCCAGGTAATAGAAGCAATCATTCAATCTTGGTTTCACATTATAACAGCCACAGAACTAAAAGACTTGGTTTGCTCCATGGGAAGACGTTGTAAGGCCGTAATTCATGCTAAAGGTTACCTAAATAAGTATTAACTGATGGGATAATTTTTGTATATCTCATTTTTTCTACGTGTTTCACTTTTCTTCTTTATACTGTAACTGCTATTCTACTAGCAAATTCTTCATAAAAGTTATTGCATTACATTCTTGATTAAATTATCTTTCCATTGATATATAGTTTTATGGTACTACTCCATAAAAAAAGTGGTGTTATTAGCCAGTTTTAGAAAATGCATTTTTCCCAAAAGGTTTTGGCCACTACTGTACATACACATAAGTACATGTATTGGATTTTACCCTTTTTGCTTTAATAAGTAAATCTGAAGTACTTTGAAAAATTCATCCATTGGAATACAAAGTTCCTTTGGGGAGCTTGGAATTTCCACTGAGAAATTTAAACACAGAATTTGTCTGAGGGCACGTTTTGCAGGCATCCAATACTATTGTTTTTATTTTCCATACGACTGGAAAGCAAAATCTTTTGGTACCTCACTTACAACTTCTGAAGGCAACCTGTTCCACTAGTTAATTGTCC
Source organism: Pantherophis guttatus (assembly GCF_029531705.1). The sequence continues at coordinate 66,870 of NW_026844010.1, forward strand.
TCACTATTAAGAGTTTTCTCCTTCATTCCAGGTTACAATTAACCAGTGCCTTCAGATTTTGTGGGTGCTTCATCACTAAGAAGAGACTGGACAGTCACTTGTCTAAAATGGTATAGAATCTCCTGCTTGAGCTGGACTAGAAGACCTCCAAGGTCCCTTCCAGGTCTATTCTGATTCTGATTATGCTTTTCTCCTTGATTAGTTTCCATCCACTGTTTCTTTGTCCTCTGGAGCTCTGGAAAATAAGTTGACCCCTCTTCTTTGTGGAAAAATCTCATATATCTCATCTTGCATGGGAAGAATGTAAAAAACCTCCATAACTCTGGTCAGAGAACTTAGATGTTTTCATAGCACACCTTTATGACAATAAGAAATAATTGACAGAAATATAGCAAAAGGTTGACTCAATTCGAATTCTGATTCCTTTGGTAGCTAAAGGGGAGGATGGATTTGAGCAACTGTACAAGACCGGCATATTTCCTTCTGGTTGGATTGTCCACATTTGGGGGAATGGAAAGCATGATGTATGCCAATGTCTTTCTCCTCTACCTCCTGAGTCTGATGGGCAACGGGCTCATCATTATGATGGTAATCGTGGACCGCCATCTCCAGAAACCCATGTATTTCTTCCTTAGCAACCTTTCTTTTATAGACATCGGACACACCACATCCTTCATACCCAAGCTGTTGCTCAATTACCTCTCTGCTAGTAATGCCATCTGTTTTTATTGCTGTGTGATTCAGTTGTGCTTCTATTTTCTTTTCGGGGTCACGGAATTTTTCATCATCACTTTGATCTCCTTGGACAGATACGTAGCCATTTGCCATCCTTTGAGATATGCCACCATCATGACTTCGGGGGTCTGCCTCAAACTGGCAATAGGAGCCTGGTTTGGAGGTTTTATCTCCATAGTTTGTCAAGTAGTGATGATTGCCAACCTACCCTACTGCACCTCCAACATTATCAATCATTTCTTTTGTGATGTTGGACCGGTGTTGAAGATTGCAGGAGGAGATACACATGTTATTGAAACCCTCGGTTTCCTGGTTTCTGTGGTGGTGATAATGTCCTCTTTGCTTTTCACCCTCGTTTCTTACCTCTTCATCATCGTCACCATTCTTCGAATGCCTACAACCTCCGGACAGCAGAGAGCTTTTTCTACCTGTGCTTCACATCTGATTGTAGTTTTCATTTTGTATGGCTCCGTCTTTTTTGTCTACCTAAGGCCAACAGTCAAGAACTCTTCCTTCAGGGTAATGAAGGTTGTCTCCGTTGTCTACACAATGATCACTCCAGTGCTCAATCCTTTCATTTACACCATTAGGAACAATGAAGTGAAAGAGGCTGTTCAGAAAATGATAGGAAGAAAGATTCCAGCTCTTCTCTGTGTTAGAAGGAATGAGAATTGATTCCATTATATATATTATTATTAGATAGATAGATAGATAGATAGATAGATAGATAGATAGATAGACAGACAGACAGACAGACAGACAGACAGACAGACAGACAGATAGATAGATAGATATTTCAAACACATAAATCAATGCATGGACAGTGTGGCACCTGAGTGTCATACATTCTAATATGAATAAAGCTTTTAATAAAGGGTGATATGATTAAAAGTTAGAACAAGTGATAGAAATAAGAGAAGGGGGAATATTAGAGTACACACTTTTATATAAGTAGCTGCAGATAGAGATAAAGATCCAAGAGAAGAATATGGGAGGCAAGGCAAAAAAAAAAAAAAAAAGCATAGCAATTAAAGTATTGAAGCAGGCAAGAGACGATGGATAGATGATTTCTCCTTTTCATTGTTCTGATTTACTTTTCTTTTTCTCTCACTTTCTTTTCTTTCTTTAGGTAGGTGACATGATTAGAGGTTAAGTAGGATAGAAAGAAAATGTTTTTTTAATAAAGGGTGACATGATTAAAAATTAGAATAAGAGATAGAAATAAGAGATGGGGCAATATTAGTGTATACAATTTTATATAATAAAATAAAAGGAATAATGAAAAAACAAGGAATAATTGGACAATGACAGACTGCAACTTAATATAAATGTGTACTATTAATAGAAATATATAAGTTGACTGAATGTAACAACTATGATTAGTTGATTAATTCTACTAGCTTTATTCGTATTAGAATGCAGGAATTGAATCCATTTTCAAGGGGATTTCCTGAAGATGAAACAAAATCTAAACTGTAAACTCTAAGTAATAACCTTAGATTCCAGGGGCTGCCCTGGAAACAGAGAAAGATCGGCCCATCGTGCCTCTGCAGCAAAAGTGGGCTACCGAGCTCCATTTTCAGCTGTGATTGCCTCCGGAAAACTTCTGCGGGTGGCCCTTCCGAGCTCTGTTTTTCCTGGCAGAGCATTGCAGGAGGCTGTCACAGCCAAAAATGGAGCTTGGGAGCTCGTTTTTGCTGGCAGAGCACTTGGCCACCACAAGGTGCCCCCAATATGAGTGATGTTGAGCTGGTCACACCCACCCTGGCCATGCCCACCCTGTTCCCCAGAGGTCAAACACAATCCTGATGCAGCCCTCAATGAAATCGAGTTTGACACCACTGCTGTAGAAGATAAAGTTAGGTAGCTTCAATCGGTTGGGTTTCAAACCAATTCATATCTATCAGTGATCTTTGAGTCTGGAGTCAAACATTTTTTTCCCCTTTTACTGTGAGGCTAATAGAAGATGAAATGCCAAGATTTTAACATGCTGGTTCATTGAGTGGAAGAGACAACGCCACCCCCATCTTCAGTGCAGATTAATTAAGGGAAGGTAGGATTGGGATATAAGACTGAATGTTTCTTGACAATGAATGACAAAATTATATACTACACACATCATTGGATGATGACATCCCAATGTAAAATGTCTATGGAGATTCTCAGTCTCCAGGTCATGGTTGTCCCAAAGGTGCTTTTTCAAGAGGCAACTGGACTTTCTGGTTTTTCTTGGAAGACATTTCACTTCTTACCCAAGAAGCTTCTTCAGCTCTGACATGGTGGGGAATGGAAATTAAACAGTCCTATCTCAACAGAGGAGGAGGGATATGACATCATCTATCTCCAATCCATAACACAGTCCTTTCAATAGTTCCAAGAAGGCTCCACATCCATTTGCACTACTAAGGTGATCCAGATGACACAGATAAACATCCAGATGGCCTCAATGACTCTCTAAAAGAATGCAAATGACCAGCTGTCTGCAAGGGGTATAAATCCTTCCATTCCCCACCATCCACCCAGAGTTGAAGAAGCTTCTTGGATTAGAAGGGAGACATCTTCAAAGAAAAATCAGAAAGTTCAGTTGCCCCTTGAAAAAAGCACCTTTGGGATCCCAATGCAAAGGTAATAATTATAGTGTCCTCATAATTACAAGCAGATATGCTGTCAGGTGAATCAGTTAAATCAGTCGACAAATCTTAAAGCTGCCAAGTGTGAAAAACACCTCACAAGAGTATACAATGTCTAATTCCCTACATGATCTTGCCACTACACCATCCCACCTGAAAAAGATTTCAAATCTGCAGATCTTAAAACACTATGATAAGTATCTTCACCTTGAATTCCATGGAAAAATGAATGGGGGAAGAAATGGAAAGTTGAAGAAAGTCATTATTGGATGTCATTTATTTAGCGTATGGTTGGTCACACACAGTATTAAAACACTTCATTTTTATAGGTTAAAAACAATTAAAACAATAAAAAAGCAGTAAGAAAACCTAAGAGGAAAACAGAAATAACATTTCGAAGTTTAATGTCAAGTTTGGAGATCCAATCAGTAGCTGCCGTTGTTATGCAGAGGAAGTCCCTAGAATCTCCTGGATACCTTCTGTTAGGGCATTCCCTCACTATATGCTGGATAGTCTGTCGAGGGGCCCCGCAATCACATTGTGCTGAAGGTGTCTTTCCCCATTTATACAGGAACAACATGGGGAGCTTCAGCCCCAACTCTCTGATGTGCAGCCTTCAGGCTTTGCTACTCTGCAGTGGAATACTGTGCACCTGTATGGATAAACAGCTCACATACAGGACTTATTGATGTTCAACTTAACCATACGATGAGGCTAATTACTGGGTGCATAAAATCTACACCTAGTTACTGGTTACCAGTTCTTAGTCAAATACACCCCCCGCACTTACGACGACAAGAAGCTCTCATTCAGGAGTATAGTAAGATCCTGTTAAATTCCTCTCTACCCATACATGGATACATTCCTGATCTCTTAAAATGCCGATTAAAGTCAAGAAATCCACCAATCTTGACAGCGCGTAAGTTGATGGCCGATCATCAGAACACCACACAAAAGTGGATGGAGGCATGGAATAGCTGTTCCCCTCAAGATGTCTCTGAGCATATCAGTCCTAGTAGTATACCTCCAGGATTTAGCCTACCCCGACACATATGGGTGACATATTATTGGATGTCATCTTCAGTTTGTTCCTTCCCTCTTTTATTGAATCTTTGAAGAGCCTTAGAAGATTTCACAATCTATCTATATAAAAAAGGCTGCATGTATGTATGTTCCAGTATAACTCTGGAACACCTTGAGCAATTTCAACCAGACTTGGTATGCAGATGACTTACTATCTGGAAACAAATACTGTGGGGGTGAGACACCCCTGGGGTGTATGTCTGTGTCTGTGTGGAATGCCTGGGCCATTAAGGAGAGCAAGTGCAGCATCCTAAAGCGGCAATTGTAGGTGATGTCATGGGATGGGGAAGGGAGACCCTCAGCCGTTAAGGACAGTGAATGTGGTGTCCTAGAGTGGCAATTGTTTGGAAAGGCAGCCATGATGTTCCCCCTCCAAAGGAGCCATGGGGAAGCACCTGATGGATTTGGGGCAAAGGTCCAGGATCATAGACAGGGTGGGAAAGAGGAGCACATCGAAGGAAGAAGGGAGAGGGCAGTGATGATGAGCATGAGGGTAGGGAGAAGAAAGGCCCTTCTCAATGGCTCCCTGTCAGACAAAGGCTTTGGCTATAAATATCCAGGCAATGGAGGGTTACCATCTAGTACTGTATATACAAAACTCAGTTTCTGAGAATGGCCCTTGGAAGTTGGTCCAAATAAAACTGGGCATGAATCATGCTGATTCCAAATAACCTATTTGGGTCATAATCTATGGATAACTATGGGAAACGAGAGACAAATTCTTCTAGAAATTGTATCTCAACCTTCTGTACACAATAAAGCATCTGAGAAGGTTTTACAATTTATCTTTTTGCAGTTGAACAAGAAGGGGAATTAGACCAACCATAAAAGAGTTGCAGAGTTCATCCTTGTTTGAGTGCCTCCAGAGGGCCTCCTATATTGCATTGGCACTTGACTTCGATCCAAGGCACATGAGTCTTGAGCATATTCTAGATACGCTGCATGGATACTCATGGGAAATTAAAGGAAAATATTCATAGAGACTGTTTTCCAAGCTTCCGTAGAGGAGAAGTCAATAAACCTTCTATGATGCAATCTGCTAGATGCTGTTTAAATGTTAATGAAAGTATTTCTCAAGAAGTCTACCATTTCCCCCTGAACACCTGATGCATCATTTTCTATGGTTCTTAAAAACATTGTCTTCATAAGTTGGTGGAATGTTGGGATGAAGGGTCTTGTACTTGGAGAAGACAAGGCAGGTAATGAAGTAAGAACAAGTCAAGGTAAGCATGGAGAGATTTTAAGGTCCATGTTCTATAAGACCAGGATGTGGAACAGAATGTCATCATAAAAATAACTAGCCTTATACACACATCAACCTCCCACACAGATACAGAGAGAAACATCTTCACTTGTCTCTCTAAAGTCCTTTAGTTACTTTCATATTTCTATCATACTCCAGCAGTGACAAATTTCACACAAATTTCACTAATTTCTAACAGTCTTTCTTTGGTTGTGGCCTCAGGTGTTTTGGGATTCCAGTTATGGGTCTTTAGAGGGCGGGAGGAGCTGACATCGCAACAGGGTGGTTGGAGGATTCCTGGGCTCCAGGATCACTGCCAAGAACCCCACTGCTAGACAGTCCTTCTTGGACCTCACTGTCTCGTTTTGACTGTGATAGTGGAGGGCATATCCTGACGATCCCAGGGACAATGCAAAGTCCCTGGTTGATCCGGGAGAAGCCCTTTTTCTAACGGTGGGGCGGCAGCCATTGTAGCCATTGCTGAAGTTGGGACAGCTCCGGAAGAAGATTAGAAAGACAGTGAGTCGATGCGGTGAGAGACTTTCAATTTAAATCAATATTAAAGAACACCCTGAGAGTGAATTGGAAATTAAATTGGAGATAAAAGAAAATTAAGTGGTGAAATTAAGCTGGATTTATTTCTTATTTTTAAACCATTTGCATTGATGGAGGTATAAATCATTGTTGTTGTTTTTTGACCGGGTCTGGATTGAAAAGGACTAATAGAACTGAGAGCTGTTTTACATTTTTAAGCCTTTGTGCCTTTTATTGAAAATATTTCTTTTTTTGGGGGGGGGAATTTAATTTTTTCTTCTCCCTCTGGGGATTCTTTTAATTCTCCATTTTATTGACAAAGAACTTTTGGAGTACAATAGTGGGGAAGAAAGGAGAGTAATACTGCCATCTACTGGATTAGAAACTTTGTTACTCTTTTTCATTCAAGCAGTAAATTGAAACAATTGTGTGTTATATTTTGTTACAACTCAAGGAGTCTGAACTTTCTTGCAGATAAGATAGTTGGAAGTACATCTGAGGAAGTTGGAATTATCTGTATTGTTTATTCAGGTGTTCTTTGGGGAACTATCAGAAGTAGGAGTCTGAAACTGAACAAGAGAGATTTGTTAATGTTTGGGAAGGAGAATTGTAGAAAAAACTGGAATCCTTTTTACTTTCACCTTTCATTATTTTTCTTTTTCTCTGCTAAGTGATAACTCTCTGTATTCTTCCCCTGCTTAAACATTTTCAATGGACTTATGAAACTTTTCCATTTTTCCCCCTGATATATAACTTAATTGGATTAAGGTGTACAAGTGCCTGAAGATTATTTATTTTTATTTTTATTTTTTTTGTTTGGCTTTTTGGCCTTTCATTTTTCAATTTTGTTTTCCTTTTTCTCATTTTTTATTGATTTTTATGATATTTTATTGACATTGGGATTAAATTAAGCCTCTTTTAAAGTGGATTAGGGTATTGAAGAACCTGAAGAATTGTTAATTTTTTCTTTCTCCCTTTTTTCTTTTATTCCCTTTTTTCTTGGCTTTTCCTTTTTTTGTTTTGGCTACTGGTGACTACTTGATAGAATGAGTATTAAGGTATTGGCAGTTGGCTCTGCCTCAACTACACATTCCTCATCACCATCTGGAGAAAAGCGATCTATTCAGACGATGCTTCAGCAGGAGAAGGAGAAAGAAAAAGAAAGAGAGAAATAGATGACATTACAGATGATTCTTCACGTAGTCCAGAAGATTGAACAACAACAATTAAAGACAGATGAAAAGGTGGCGAGTATACAGCAAATGATGTTGAAATATGAAGATAGATTGCAAACAATTGAGAAAAATGAGGAACAAAGAGAAGGAAAAACTAAAGACATAGATAACAGATTGGGAGAAGTTGAACGTGACAGGAGTGGATTAATTGAATGGGAGATGGACAAATCAGAATTTTAGCTTAGATTCCAAAACGTAGAAGAGAAGAAAGGAGAGGATTTGGCAGAAGTAATGATAGGAATATTGGCAGAAGCACTAGAAATTACCAAGGAGAAGATGATGGATGGGGTAGATGAGATATATCGAGTAATTTAAATCGAAGCAAGAACTGGAAGTACAAGGTTTTAAGATGGATTGGTTTTCTTATTTGCAAATACGTTCTAGATATGAAGAAGATTCTAAGCAAGAAGGTTTCTATAATGTCCTGACTAATTTAGATAAAATTTTAATGGGTTCTGATGACTGTGTAATTGAAAAATTGTATGGTTATTTTTTAGAGGTAAAAAACAATGATTGCATGGGGGGAAAATTTTGGTCATGGGATTGATTTAGAGAAATGGCAAAAATTGTTGTTGCAAAATTATAAAATGACAATGTCAACAGCATGTAAGGAGAATCTGTATCAGATGTTTTACAGGTGGCATCTACCCCCAACAAGAATAGCCAGAATGTTCAAGAACAAATTGGAGAAATGTTGGAAATGTCATCAGACTCCAGGATCATATTACCATATGTGGTGGACATGTGTAGAAGCTAAAAGATATTGGACTAAAATCCACACTTGGTTGGAAAAAATGACAAAGAAACACATTGACTTTAAACCTGAGATATTTTTATTAGGGATTCTACCAGAAACATATAACAGAGAATTGAGATATTTAATTGTGAATGTTTTAACAGCGGCTAGAATTGTATTTGCTAAAAATTGGAAAAAGGAGAAAATACCTACTGAAGATGAAGTTATTAAAAAAATTATGGAATGTGCTGAAATGAGTAAACTGACATTTAAAATTAGAGAACAGGAAGACAAACAATATTATATGATATAGGATTTATTTTATCAATGGCTAGATAATAAAGCATGGAAAGGAAGTATGAAATATGAAATAAATGTAATGATAAAATATATGAAGTGATTTTTTATGGGAGACAAGCCATTGTTAAATAATTGTCAAATGAGAATAATAGCATAAAGGGATATAAAAAATTGTCAAATAAGAGAAATTAAATAACTTGAAAATTTTGGATATGAGATTAAGCACAAAAGAATTGTAACTGATCGACACACTTTCTGTGATTGTAATGGATGATGGTTGTTTTATGTTTTGTTATGTTCAAAAATAAAAAAAATTAAAAAAAAGAAATCATAAGGATGATTGTCTGGGTTGCTACACATCCTCTTCATGACCTGTTTTCCTTGTTATTGTCTGGGAGGAGACTTCATGGCACCCAAAGCAGTATATCCAGATTCATTCACAGTTTTCTTCCATATAGCATCAACTTTGTAAACTCTTAAGTTTCCTCTTTCCACTATGTATTCAAAATGGATAGTGATAGATAGATAGATAGATAGATAGATAGATAGATAGATAGATAGATAGATGTGTGTACATCCAGGCACCCCCCTCAAGGTCAACCACAGCCTTGATGCAGCCCTCAATGAAATTGAGTTTGAAACCTTACACTATAGCTTGAACCCAATTATACTTACCTGAAGCCATACTTAAGCATCATAAAAGGCTTATTGTTGAGTCTGTGACTTTAACCAAGGGATAATTAAAAGGGCATTACCCCCCTTTGTCTGGCTATTTAATGTACTATGGGAAAAATGGTATATAGCTGTGTGTGGGGGACAGATGGACCCCATGAGAACCATGGGGCTGCTTGGCCCCATCAGAACCCCCATCCCACCTGTATTAACAACTGTTTTGTTACCTCTCCACCTTGGAAGTCTCCATCTTTTGCAATTTTATAATGCTGTTTTACATTTTTAAAAATTTTAATCTTAAACTATTTCTCTTTTTAATGCTTAATTTTATTGATTAAATACAATTTAATCAATTAATGTACCTCTCTGAGGGAGATGGGGCGGGGTTTTTAAAAGTATGAAATGTAAATAATTACAAGTCTCAGTAAGGGAGAAGAGGGATAATTGTTGAAAAATGGGTTCGCTAAAATGTAAAATCCAGGGGTAAAACGCTCCCAGTTCAGACCGAATCTCCCGATCCGGTAGCGATGGCAGTGGGTAGTTCGGAGAACTGGTAGCAAAAATCCCTGCCCCCCCCCTGCCCATGCCCAACTGAGCCACACGATCATTTGAGGCTTTTTTTTTTAACTTTTAAAAGTGTTTTTTTCTACAACTTCTTCGGCTGAAGAGGTTATAAAAAATACACCTTTAAAAGGCTCTGATGATCCCAGCTGCGTTGCCTGATCAGCAGAGCCTTTTAAAAGCATTTTAAAATGCTGTAGAGGTTGTAGAAAAAATGCTTTTAAAAGAAAAAAAAGCCTCTGACGATCAGGCAACTCAGCTGGAATTGTTAGAGCCTTTTAAAACATTTTTTTACAACCTCTTCAGGCGAAGAGGTTGTAGAAAAAATGCTTTTGAAAGGTAAAAAGAAACCTCTGACGATCCCAGCTGAGCAGCACTATCTTCAGAGGCTTTTTTTTTTACTTTTAAAAGCAATGTTTTAAAAGTTAAAAAAAGATTGTGCGCCACAGCTGATCACCCCCCCCCATGCACTGTTCTACTTACCACATTCCTACCGCATGCTACACACATTTGGTGTGTAGTGCGCACTGCTTATTCGCAGCTAACAATCGGGTAGTAAACTGGTTCAGATTTCATCACTGGTAAAACCTCTGATTCCTCGCCCCACCCCCAAAATTGCCTGAATAAAATCTCGACTGTTGTTTAATTTCTTCAGTTTAATCCCTTTGAGAAGGTGGAAGAAGGGGAAGGGGAAAATCCTAAGAAAATGATAAAACACTGCCTCTAATGAATCCCTTCCCTGAAAATATTTTATGTGGTTAATAATAGAAGGATCCATACCTTGGAAAGGAGGTTAACAGTTGAGCCAAAAAAGAAGAGTCTTGTGTTATTCTATTCAAACCATAAATTTTAGGCACAAAGGCGAGATACTCAGGAGAAATTAGAGAGACATGTGCCCTCAAGAGACTATGTCCCAAATGACTGCAGGAAATGAGCAATTTTTCTATGATGCAATCTTTCAGAACTGCTTTCAATGTTAAGGACAATATTTTAAATAAGTAAATAGGATTTTCATAAAGGCAGATTGTGTTGCTGGCTGTGGGCACATCAGTGACTGCTTTGATATTGAGTAGAAGAATCCATGAAGAAAAGATGAAAGAGTAAGGAACAATTGATGAAAAACTCAAGACACGTTGCATACCTTATGCTTGGGTATGGCTAGTCTAGAGAAAAAAAGGATTGGGGTGATTAGAATAGAATAGAAATAGAATAGAAATAGAAATAGGTAGTAGGTAGGTAGGTACTCTAGGTAGGTAGGTAGGTAGGTGGGTAGGTGGGTAGATAGATAGATAGATAGATAGATAGATAGATAGATAGATAGATAGATAGATAGAATTTTTTATTGGCCAAATGTGATTGGACACACAAGGAATTTGTCTTTGGTGCATATGCTCTCAGTATACATAAAAAGAAAAGATTCAAGAATCATAAGGTACAACACTTAATCATAGTCATAGGGTACAAATAAGCAATCACTTTTTTTAAACAGTTTCAAGATAATCCTATTCCACTGCTGGAATGGCCTGGGAATAGCCCAGACCTTAACCCAATTGAAAATCTATGGAGCTGACTAAAGAAACTTGTTAGTCAGAAGTGACCCAGCAATAAGCCCAGTTAATAGAGAAGGGGGAATAGGGAAGAGCCTGGTGGTGCAGCAGACTAATAGCCTGTTATTAACATTCAGCTGCCTGCAATTACTGCAAGTTCGAATCTCCCCAGCTCAAGGTTGACTCAACCTTCCATCCTTTCTAAGGTAGGTAAATTGAGGACCCAGTTTGTGGGGGCAATAAGGTGACTTTGTATAAATATACAAAAGTATGGAGGCTATTGCTTAACGCATTGTAAGCCGCCCTGAGTCTCCGGAGAAGGACGGCATATAAATCAAATTAAAAATAAATAAATAATAGAAGCATCCATTCAATCTTGGTTTCACATTATAGCAGCCGCAGAACTAAACAACTTGGTTTGCTCCGTGGGAAGACATTGTAAGGCCGTAATTCATGCTAACTAAGTATTAACTGATGGGATCATTTTTGTATATCTCATTTTTTCTATGGTGATCATTTTTGTATATCTCGTTTTTTCTACGTGTTTCACTCTTCTTCTTTATACTGTAACTGCTATTCTACTCGCAAATCCTTCATAAAAGTTATTGCATTACATTCTTGATTAAATTATCTTTCCATTGATATATAGTTTTATGGTACTACTCCAAAAAAAAAGTGGTGTTATTGGCTAGTTATTGCACTTTTCCCAAAAGGTTTCCACTATTTTGGCCACTACTGTACAAACACATATATAGATGTATTGGATTTTATAGTTTTTGCTTTAATAAGTAAATCTGAAGTACTTTGAAAAATTCATCCATTGGAATACAAAGTTCCTTTGGAGAGCTTGCAATTTCCACTGAGAAATTTAAACACAGAATTCATCTGAGGGCACGTTTTGCAGATATCCAATACTATTGTTTTTATTTTCCATATGACTGGAAAGCAAAATCTTTTGGTACCTCACCCACAACTTCTGAAGGCAACCTGTTCCATTGGTTAATTGTCCTCACTGTTAGGAAGTTTCTCCTTCAATCCAGGTTAGAATCAACCAGTGCCTTCAGATGTTGTGGGTTCCTCATCACTAAGAAGAGACTGGACAGTCACTTGTCTAAAATGGTATAGGATCTCCTGCTTGTTCTGGACTAGAAGACCTCCAAGGTCCCTTCCAGGTCTATTCTGATTCTGATTATGCTTTTCTCCTTGATTAGTTTCCATCCACTGTTTCTTTGTCCTCTGGTGCTCTGGAAAATAAGTTGACCCCTCTTCTTTGTGGAAAGATCTCATATATCTCACCTTGCTTGTGAAGAATGGAAGAAAACCTCCATAACTCTGGTCAGAGAACTTAGATGTTTTCATAGCACATGTTTATGACAATAAGAAATAATTGACGGAAATATAGAGAAAGGTTGACTCAATTTGAATTCTGATTGCTAAAGGGGACGATGGATTTGAGCAACTGTACAAGACCGGCATATTTCCTCCTGGTTGGATTGTCCACATTTGGGGGAATGGAAAGCATGATGTATGCCAATGTCTTTCTCCTCTACCTCCTGAGTCTGATGGGCAACGGGCTCATCATTATGATGGTAATCGTGGACCGCCATCTCCAGAAACCTATGTATTTCTTCCTTAGCAACCTTTCTTTTATAGACATTGGACACACCACATCCTTCATACCCAAGCTGTTGCTCAATTACCTCTCTGCTAGTAATGCCATCTGTTTTTATTGCTGTGTGATTCAGTTGTGCTTCTATTTTCTTTTCGGGGTCACGGAATTTTTCATCATCACTTTGATCTCCTTGGACAGATACGTAGCCATTTGCCATCCTTTGAGATATGCCACCATCATGACTTCGGGGGTCTGCCTCAAACTGGCAATAGGAGCCTGGTTTGGAGGTTTTATCTCCATAGTTTATCAAGTAGTGATGATCACCAAATTACCCTACTGCACCTCCAACATTATCAATCATTTCTTTTGTGACGCTGGACCAGTGTTGAAGATTGCAGGAGGAGATACACATGTTATTGAAACCCTCGGTTTCCTAGTTTCTGTGGTGGTGATAATGTCCTCGTTGTTTTTCACCCTCATTTCTTACCTCTTCATCATCTTCACCATTCTTCAAATGCCTACAACCTCCAGACAGCAGAGAGCTTTTTCTACCTGTGCTTCACATCTGATTGTAGTTTTCATTTTGTATGGCTCCGTCTTTTTTGTCTACCTAAGGCCAACAGTCAAGAACTCTTCCTTCAGGGTAATGAAGGTTGTCTCCGTTGTCTACACGATGATCACTCCAGTGCTCAATCCTTTCATTTACACCATTAGGAACAAGGAAGTGAAAGAGGCTGTTCAGAAAATGATAGGAAGAAAGATTCCAGCTCTCCTCTGTGTTAGAAGGAACAAGAATTGATTCCATTTTTAAAATACATATATTTTTATTTTTTTTAGAAACATATCAATCAATGCATGGACAGTGTGGCACCTGAGTGTCATACATTCTAATACGAATAAAGCTTTTAATAAAGGGTGATTTGATTAAAAGTTAGAACAAATGATAGAAATAAGAGAAGGGGGAATATTAGAGTACACACTTTTATATAAGTCGATGCAGATAGAGATAAAGATCCAAGAGAAGAATATGGGAGGCAAGGCAAAAAAAAAAAAAAAAAGCATAGCAATTTTTTTTGGGGGGGGGGGGGGCTTTCATTTATATGCCACCCTTTTCCGGAGACTCAGGGTGGCTTAAAATGCATTAAGCAATAACCTTCATACTTTTGTATTTATACAAAGTCAGCTTATTGCCCCCACAATCTGGGTCCTCATTTCAATTAAAGTATTGAAGCGCGCAAGAGACGATGGATAGATGATTTCTCCTTTTTGTTATTCTGATTTACTTTTCTTTTTCTCTTGCTTTCTTTTCTTTCTTTAGGTAGGTGACATGACTAGATGTTAAGTAGGATAGAAAGAAAACGTTTTTTTAATAAAGAATGACATGATTAAAAATTGAATAAGAGATAGAAATAAGAGATGGGGCAATATTAGTGTATACACTTTTATATAATAAAATAAAAGGAATAATGAAAAAACAAGGAATAATTGGACAATGACAGACTGCAACTTAATATAAATGTGTACTATTAATAGAAATATATAAGTTGACTGAATGTAACAACTATGATTAGTTGATTAATTCTACTAGCTTTATTCGTATTAGAATGCAGGAATTGAATCCATTTTCAAGGGGATTTCCTGAAGATGAAACAAAATCTAAACTGTAAACTCTAAGTAATAACCTTAGATTCCAGGGGCTGCCCTGGAAACAGAGAAAGATCGGCCCATGGTGCCTCTGCAGCAAAAGTGGGCTACCGAGCTCCATTTTCAGCTGTGATTGCCTCCGGAAAACTTCTGCGGGTGGCCCTTCCGAGCTCTGTTTTTCCTGGCAGAGCATTGCAGGAGGCTGTCACAGCCAAAAATGGAGCTTGGGAGCTCGTTTTTGCTGGCAGAGCACTTGGCCACCACAAGGTGCCCCCAACATGAGTGATGTTGAGCTGGTCACACCCACCCTGGCCATGCCCACCCTGGTCCCCAGAGGTCAAACACAATCCTGATGCAGCCCTCAATGAAATCGAGTTTGACACCACTGCTGTAGAAGATAAAGTTAGGTAGTTTCAATCGGTTGGGTTTCAAACCAATTCATATCTATCAGTGATCTTTGAGTCTGGAGTCAAACATTTTTTTTCCTTTAATTTTAGGCTAATAGAAGATGAAATGCCAAGATTTTAACATGCTGGTTCATTGAGTGGAAGAGACAACCCCACCCCCATCTTCAGTGCAGATTAATTAAGGGAAGGTGGGATTGGGATATAAGACTGAATGTTTCTTGACAATGAATGACAAAATTATATACTACACACATCATTGGATGATAACATCCCAATGCAAAATGTCTATGGAGATTCTCAGTCTCCAGGTCATGGTTGTCCCAAAGATGCTTTTTCAAGAGGCAACTGGACTTTCTGGTTTTTCTTGGAAGACATTTCACTTCTTATCCAAGAAGTTTCTTCAGCTCTGGCTGGATGGTGGGGAATGGAAATTAAACAGTCCTATCTCAACAGAGGAGGAGGGATATGACATCATCTATCTCCAATCCATAACACAGTCCTTTCAATAGCTCCAAGAAGGCTACACCCCCATTTGCACCACTACAGTGATCCAGATGACACAGATAAACATCCAGATGGCCTCAATGACTCTCTAAAAGAATGCAAATGACCAGCTGTCTGCAAGGTGTATAAATCCTTCCATTCCCCACCATCCAATCAGAGCTGAAGAATCTTCTTGGATGAGAAGTGAAACATCTTCAAAGAAAAATCAGAAAGTTCAGTTGCCCCTGGAAAAAGTCCCTTTGGGATTCCAATGCAAAGGTAATAATTTTAGTGCCCTCGTAATTACAAGCAGATATGCTTTCAGGTGAATTAATTAAAGCCCACAAATCTTAAAGTTGCTAAGTCTAAAAAACACCTCACAAGAGTGTACAATGTCTAACTCCCTACATGATCTTGCCACTACACCATCCCACCTGAAAAGGATTTCAAATCTGCAGATCTTAAAACACTATGATAAATATCTTCACCTTGAATTCCATGGAAAAATGAATGGGGGATGAAATGGAAAGTTGAAGAAAGTCATTATTGGATGTCATCTTCAGTTTGTTCCTTTCCTCTTTTATTGAGTCTTTGAAGAGCCTTAGAAGATTTGACAATCTATTTATATAAAAAAGGCTGCATGTATGTATGTTCCAGCATAACTCTGGAATGCCTTGAGCAATTTCAACCAGACTTGGTACACAGATGACTTACCATCTGGAAACAAATACTGTGGGGGTGAGACATCCCTGCGGTGTGTCTGTGTCTGTGTCTGTGTGGAACGCCTGGGCCATTAAGAAGAGCAAGTGCAGCATCCTAAAGCAGCAATTGTTTGTGATGTCATGGGAGGGGGAAGGGAGATCCTCAGCTGTTAAGGACTGTGAATGTGGTGTCCTAGAGTGGCAATTGTTTGTGATGTCAATTCCTTTGCAGCTTCTTCTGGAAAGGCAGCCGTGATTTTCACCCTCCAGTGGAGCAATGGGGAAGTGCCTGAAGGATTGTAGACAGGGTGGGAAAGAGGAGCACATGGGAGGAGGAAGGGAGAGGGCAGGGATAATGGGCATGGGAGTAGGTGGAAGAAAGGCCCCTCTCAATGGCTCCCTGTCAGACAAAGGCTTCACCTATAAATACCCGGGCAATGGCAGGTTACCATCTAGTACTGTATATACAAAACTCAGTTTCTGAGAATGGCCCTTGGAAGTTGGTCCAAATAAAACTGGGCATGAATCATGCTGATTCCAAATAACCTATTTGGGTCATAATCTATGGATAACTATGGGAAACAAGAGACAAATTCTTCTAGAAATTGTATCTCAACCTTCTGTACACAATAAAGCAGTGGTCCCCAACCCCCGGTCCGCGGACCGGTGCCGGGCCGTGGAGTACCTGGCACCGGGCCGCGCAGCGGCCGGGGGACATGAACGCTGCAGCGCAAAGGCTCCTGGGCCGTGCGCAATGGGCTGTGCGCAAAAGCTCCTGGGCCATGCCCCCACCCCTGCGCGCGCTCAGCGGGCCGCGGCGATAAAAAGGTTGGTGACCACTGCAATAAAGCATCTGAGAAGGTTTTACACTTTCATCTTTTTGCAGTTGAACAAGAATGGGAATTAGACCAACCATAAAAGAGTTGCAGAGTTCATCCTTGTTTGAGTGCCTCCAGAGGGCCTCCTATATTGCATTGGCACTTGACTTCGATCCAAGACACATGAGTCTTGAGCATATTCTAGATACGCTGCATGGATGCTCATGGGAAATTAAAGGCAAATATCCATAGAGACTGTTTTCCAAGCTTCTGTAAAGAAGAAGTCAATAAACCTTCTATGATGCAATCTGCTAGATGCTCTTTAAATGTTAATGAAAATATTTCTCAAGAAGACTACCATTTTCCCCTGAACACCTGATGCATCATTTTCTATGGTTATTGAAAACATTGTCTTCGTAAGTGGATGGAATGATGGGGTGAAGGGTCTTGTGCTTGGAGAAGACAAGGCAGGTAATGAAGTAAGAACAAGTCAAGGTAAGCATTGAGGGATTTTAAGGTCCATGATCTATAAGACCAGGATATGGAACAGAATGTCATCATAAAAATAACTAGCCTTATACACACATCAACACCACACAGACATACACATACATAGAGAAACATCTTGGCTTGTCTTTCTATAGTCCTTTAGTTACTTTCATATTTCTATCACACCCCATGTTTTGTTTTTCAGCATTTTATTCCTCTCTTCTTTAGATAATTAACAGTCTCAACAAAGTTCCTGCAATGATGTATGGAACTCTGTTAATCCAGAATTCCCAAGTTCTCAAGCTCTAATTTATATCAAAATAGTTCAACTGTAGGCTACTTCTTGCAAGGATGTCATTATATTTTTAAGATTCCCCAAATGACAAATTTTCAGCAGTGACAAATTTCACACATGACACTAGTTTCTAACAGTCTTTCTTTGGTTGTGGCCTCAGGTATTTTGGGATTCCAGTTATGGGGTCTTTAGAAATCATAAGCGATAATTAAATATTTATATAGAAATGCTTCTTGGTCGCTCATTAGTGAAACACTGGTGAAGTGGGCACAGCAATACCTGCATTTTCTGTGACATATGAGAACAGTAAATCTTCCTCCCCCTGTCCTTACCACTTTTTATAGAGGGACGATCAAGAGCATCTGGTCATATTACATTACAGTGTGGTTTGGAAGCAGTTACTGCTTCAGACAGGAAGGCGGTGCAGGGAGTGGTCTATCCAAATATGGGAAGGAGCATACTGCTTCCTTTCGTCTTTCAGCCTCAATCCAGGGGTCTTCAGGCAGTCTCTTCCATGACAAACTATTTTGTGTTGTGTGTGTGTGTATGTGTGTGTGTAGAGATATAGGTACGTATGGGTGTAGGTATATATATGTATGTATATAGCATATACAGTGTAGGGTATATCTGTGTTATGTATATGTATGAGTAGATATATACTTCTTTTGAGAGCAGGCAGCAGAATTTCATTTTTAATGAAATTAAAATAGTAATGACAATAAAGGTTATCCTATTTTAAATCTCATCTCATCTCATCTTACCCTATGTCTTATCTTGTCCTGTTCTGTCCTGTTCTGTCCCACCCCACCCCACCCCACCCCATCGCATCCCATCCCATCCCATCCCATCCCATCCCATCCCATCCCATTTTTGTCTTGTCTTGTCTTGTCTTGTCTTGTCTTGTCTTGTCTTGTCTTGTCTTGTCTTGTCTTGTCTTGTCTTGTCTTGTCTTGTCTTGTCTTGTCTTGTCTTGTCTTGTCTTGTCTTGTCTTATCCGGTCTCACCCCATCCCATCCCATCCCATTCTATCCCTTTCCATTCTATCTCATCTCACCTCACCTTATCTCACCTCTTCTCTTCTCATCTAATCTTATCCTATCTTATCATCTTGTCTTACCTTGTCCTGTCCTGTCTCGTCCCGTCCCGTCCCGTCCCGTCCCGTCCCTTCCTGTCCCATCCCATCTCATCTCATCTCATCTCATCTCATCTCATCTCATCTCATCTCATTTTATCATCTCCTCTCCTATCAGCTACCATAGCTACACATAGCTTTTGATATCTTGATGTTAAAATTAACTCTTGTGTTCCCTCTGTTGAATTCCGAATACTAGTTTCTGAATTAGGAGTTTAAAAATTTGGCTAAATCTTGATTCCACATTTTCTCTTTTTGTAACAGAAGAAGACCATGAATTTGACCAATTGCGGAAGAACAACTGAATTTATTCTGGTTGGATTGCCGTGTGTTTTGGGACTGGAAAGTGTGATGTATGCCAGCATCTTTCTACTCTACACCCTGTGTCTGATGGGCAATGGGCTCATCATTATGATGGTAATCACGGACCGCCATCTCCAGAAACCCATGTATTTCTTCCTTAGCAACCTTTCTTTTGAAGACATTGGACACACCACAACCTTCATACCCAAGCTGTTGCTCAATTATCTCTCTGCTAACAATTCCATCTGTTTTTATTGCTGTGTAATACAGTTGTGCTTCTACTTCCTTTTTGGAGTCACTGAATTTTTTATTATAACTTCGATCTCCTTGGATAGATATGTAGCCATTTGCCATCCTTTGAGACACTCCACTATCATGACTTCGGGGGTCTGCCTTAAACTAATAATAGCAGCCTGGTTTGGTGGATTTTTCTCCATAATTTTCCAGGTAGCGATGATTGCAAACTTGCCCTACTGCACTTCCAACATTATCAATCATTTCTATTGTGATGTTGGACCTGTGCTGAAGATTGCAGGAGGAGATACACGTCTCATTGAGGCCCTTGGCTTCCTTGTTGCTGTGGTTGTGGTTGTGTCCTCCCTGGTTTTCACCCTCATTTCTTACTTCTTCATCCTCTGCACCGTTCTTCAAATGCCTTCAACCTCCAGACAGCAGAAGGCCTTTTCCACCTGTGTTTCACATCTGGTTGTGGTCAGCCTTTTGTATGAGTCGGTCTTTTTTGTCTACTTAAGACCGACTATCAAGAACTCTTCCTTTAGTATGACAAAGTATGTCTCCATACTCTATACTTTCATCACCCCTGTGCTCAATCCTTTCATCTACACCATTAGGAACAATGAAGTGAAAGATTCTGTACGCAGAATGATCGGAAGAAAAGTTACCGGTCTCAGGAACATCTAATATCTCCAACTCTTTTAACCAGGGTTAAAAGAAATGGGAAGTGATTCCATTTTCCAACAAATTTTTTGTTTATGAAATGTAAACCTTATCTGTCTTTTGAAGGACTCCTGCAAGTGGTGTGTTCCTTCACATTGGGATGTGCCAGAAATATCAATCAAGATTCTTATATTTTTAGAATAGAATAGAATTCTTTATTGGCCAAGTGTGAAGGAACTTATCTTTGGTGCATAAGCTCTCAGAGTACATAGAAAGACAAGATACATTCATCAAGAATCATAAAGGACAACGCTTAATGATAGTTATAAGGTACAAATAAGCAATCGAATCATACTAGGAAACAATCAATGTACATCGTAAGGATACAGCAACAAGTTATAGCTATATTTTGAAGTCGGGGAACTTTAGAAACCGAACAAGTAAACATGTAAGTAAATAAATATTGAGTCCCTTTTTCTCCATAATATGCTTTGTGTCAACTCTGAAGCAAACCTGACTGAGCCCATTTTGAAGGCTGCAGGGTTGCCATAGTACGAAGAAGGGATAGGGAGCGGGGACACAGTTAGATGGGGGTTTTGTAGCCAAAACAGAATAGTTTCGTGTAGGAACCAAGGACATTCCAACAGGTGGCTGGGGAAAGGAGGAGTCCAGTTACCAAGCAACCAGCCAGCACCTTGATTGGACAACATGACTGATTGTTTGGGGAAAGGGGGAACTCTCACTTTTAAATCAGGTGAAAACCGCAGGAACTTTCAGAGTTGCCTTTCACCAGTTTGTGCCAATATGATATCTTCAATAAAATTGTTCTTTGAGGAGCTTGTTTGTCTCAGAATTCTGCTTTCTATGGAGTAATTACTTGGAACCCGGAACGCTTTGCTCATGTTGCACAATTATGCTCTTTTTCTAAATTATTTGCCTAAAGTTATGTATTCTTAGCAGAAATGGAATCCAGAAATTTGTGGGATAGTAATAGCTAATAGTGAAGAGGATTCCCCGATCCCCCCCCACCCCCAGTTTCTCTTATTTTCTCCTTTGGTGCATATTTGATATCTTGTTTTCTGGATTGGAGAACAGTTTTTCAAATAATGAACGCCACAAAGAATGATATCATAAAATCCCGAAGTTGGAAGGGAAGATTTGGGCCATTGTATTCCACCCCCTCTCCATTGACTTTGATACAAGAATCCAAACTTCAATATCCCAAAGAGATATTTAAATTCTGTAGTTCTGAGATAAATACAACCACTCATGAAGAGACCCAGCCTTCAATGCAGATGAATTAAGGAAAGGTGTGAGTGGAAAGTTAACACTAAACACTTCACAATCACCTACATTATAGGAGAAAATTATTTACTAAACATCACTGGATGATAATATCCCTATACAAAGGGCATGATTTTAGCAGCCTTATAATTACAACCATTTAGGAGTGGTGTGGCGGCCTAGAGGTGGAGCTCTTGCCTCACAATCAGGAGGCTGTGAGTTCGATCCTAGGTAGAGGCAGATATTTCTCTCTCTGGGCACTATGAGAATATATCTGCTGAACAAAACTCCGCATTGGCAATAGGAAGGGCATCCGGCCAGTAAACACTCTGTTAGCTCCATTCAGCTGCCCAGACTCCACCCTGCAAGGGATTATGGGGTCATTAAACAATGATAATGATAGTTACAACCAGATATGCTGTCAGGTGAATTCTGGGACTTAAAGCCCACACATATTATAATGGCCAAGTGTGAAAAACACATCACAAAGGTATAAAATGTCTATTTCCCTAAATGATCTTGCCACCACACCTGAAGAGGATTTGAAATCTGCAAAACGTCAGGATACTATGATTAAAATCTTAACCTTGAATTCCATGGAGAAGTGAATGGGGAAAAAGGAGAAAGTGGAAGGAAGTCATTATTGGACATCATCTCCAGTTTGTTCCTTCCCTCTTTTATTATATTATTATTATTTTTTTGTAAATATTTTTTATTATTTTTCAAACATAAACATAAAATATAACTTTCAAGAGCAAAGACTCGATCCGGTCATAGATGGTTACCATGCTTACATTCCTTTAACAAATTCCATTCACAATTTCCCATTACATCTTTAAAAAGTGAATATTCAAAATATAAGAAGAATAAATTTTAACATAAATTCTAACATCCTTATCTATATATATATCTATTGTATCAATACAATTTCAATTTCATATTTACTTTAGCTCATTTATATCTAAGTATTAATCCTGCTTATATCTGGTTCTTCTCCACATTGTCTTTATCATCTCTTTTACCATCAATTGCAAAATACTTTTTAACAATATTCTAGTCTCTTATTCTAATTATTAACCACGATTTTATCACCTCAAATCTTAATTTCAAACTCAATACATCTCCATTTTTCTTACCATTTATACAACAAAATTTTAACTATATTTCTTGGACTCTTGACCCATTCCATCAAATCTTGATATCTTAGATTTTATCATTGCTTTTACACATTTCAAATTACACAGATTCATCCCAAAAATTTTATTTAAACTAATTACTAGCATGTTCTCCTCCATACATCCTTCTATTGTTTGGCTAATTTCCAGCCTTGGCTGATTTCCAGCATATTCTCCTCTGATCCTCCCACCATTATTGGCTGATTTCCAGCATTTTATGTTGGCTGATTTCCAGCATATCTCCTCCAACTCTCCTCCTATTGCTTGGCTGATTTCCCTCTTTTATTGAATCTTCAAAGAATCTAAGAAGACTTAGTAATATAATAAACTCTATTCTTGGAAGTTAGTCCCAAGAGAACTGGATATCAGTCATGCTGATCTAAATAATCTAGTCTGGCCATAATCTATGGATACTCATGGAAATTGAGAGACTGTTTCATTCTTCTGTACAAGATAAAGCATTGCCTCAATGAAGGTTTTATGCTTTTTCTCTTTGCAGTTGAACAAGAGGATTAGACCATTCATTTAAAAAATGCTTAAAAGTTTATCCTTGATGGTATGCCTCCAGAGAACCTCCTATTTTGGGGGTGCCACTTGCCATTTAAACAGATGACAGATTAACAGAGTTGGAAGGGACTGTCAGGCGTGCCTCCTTTCAGATTTCAGGAAAGAATGACCCCGACACCATTTTCATGGAGTAAAGGTACTTTTACTAAAATCGAACTGAATGCAGCCAAAGGAAAGCAAGATCTGAAGGAATAGGCATGAAAATCACATATAGAAACCCTCCCCTCCCACTGTCCAGCATAAATCATCCAATCCAAAGGTCCTCCAGAGGTCAGGTGGAATCAAACGTCTGGCAATGTCATCAATCTGGAATGTCAGGACTGTTGTTTAGGTAGCCGCTTCAAAGGGACAGGACTGCAGCTAAGTTTCACTTTCGTTTCCCCTTCCTCTCATCCTCCAGCATGCTTCCCCATCTAGCAACTCACAAGCTCCCCCTTCCCCCGTTACCATGGCAGCCGACAAGCAAGCATTGAAAGAGTGGAGGCTGACAAGGACCTTGTAGGTCATCTAGTTCAACCCCCCACCTAATCAGGAGACCCTACATCAGGGGTGGGCTGCTAGGGGTTCACAGGGGTTTGGGAGAAGATTCTGTGCAGTTTGGAGAACCCAAAAATTCCACCTATCCCACCCCTCCCAGGAGTCCCCACCTTGCCTGTTTTGGAAGCAGGTAAGTGCAGGGTGTGCATGGATGTCAGGGAGGGTGAAAAATGGGCCTACCAGAAGTCCAGGAAGTACAGAAATGGGCCCATTTCTGGCCTCCAGAGGGCATCCGGAGCCTGGTGAGGCCATTTTCGCCCTCTCAGTTGCTTGAGGAAAGCCTCCGGAGCCCAGGGAGGGTAAAAATCCCACCCCCATGGTGCAGGAGGCTGACTAGGCCATGGCCGCCACACCCACACCCACCCAGAAACTGGGGAGAGAACCCCTTGCTAAAAATTTTGAAGCCCACCCTGCCCTACACCATTTCTGACAGATGGAAGTCCAGTCTCTTCTTGAAAGCTTCCAGTGCTGAAAGTCCGACAACTTCCGAAGGCAACTTCTGTTCCATTGGTTGATTTGACAGTTCTCATTGTCAAAAAATTTCACCTTATTTCCAGGTTGAATCTCTTCTTGTTCAGTTTCCACCCATTATTCCTTGTCTGGCCTTCAGGTCCTTTGGAAAATAGCTTGCCCCCCCTCCCATGGCAGCCCACAGATTAGATTTGATCTAAAGCATATCAGCCCTGAATATATTCTAGATACACTGCATGGATACTCATGGGAAATTAAAGGCAAATATCCATAGAGACTGTTTTCCAAGCTTCTGCAGAGGAGAAGCCAATAAACCTTCTATGATGCAATCTGCTAGATGCTCTTTAAATGTTAATGAAAATATTTCTTAAGAAGTCTACCATTTCCCCCTGAATACCTGATGCATCATTTTCTAAGGTTCTTGAAAACATTGTCTTCATAAGTGGATGGAATGATGGGGTGAAGGGTCTTGAGCTTGGAGAAGACAAGGTAGGTAATGAAGTAAGAACAAGTCAAGGTAAGCATGGAGAGATTTTAAGGTCCATGATCTATAAAACCAGGACATGGGACAGAATGTACTGTAAAAATAATGAGGACTTCCTAGCATCCACACATCTACTCCCACGCACAAAGAGAAACATCTTAGCTTTTATATTTCTATAGCCCTTTGTTTACTTTCATATTTCTATCACATCCCATGTTTTGTTATGCAGTATTTTACTCAGTGGTGGGATTCAGCCACTTCGCTCCACTTCGGGAGAACCGGTTGTTAACTTTCTGAGCAGTTTGGTGAACAGGTCGTTGAAAGAAATCATTAGGGCAGAGAACCAGTTGTTAAATTGCTTGAATCCCACCACTGATTTTACTCCTTTTTTCTTTAGATAGTTAACAATGTAAAGAAGATTCCTGCATGAGTGTATGGAACTCTGTTAATCCAGAATTGTCAAGTTCTAATTTATATCAAAATATTTCAACTGTAGGCTATTTCTTGCAAAGATGTCATTATATTTTTAATATTCCCCAAATGAAATTTCCAGCAGTGACAAATTTCACACAGGGCACGAATTTCAAATAGTGTTTCTTTGATTGTGGCTTCGTGTGTTTTGGGATTTTAGTCATGGGCCTTCAGTCATCATATCTGATAATGAAATATGTCTATTTAATTTCAGCTACTATAGCTACACATAGCCTTTGATACTTTGATGTGTAAATTCACTGTTGTCTTCTCCATGTTGAACTTCTCAAGTTCTAATTTACATCAAAACATCAAAACATCAAAATATTTCAACTGTAGGCCATATCTAACAAAGATGTCATTATATTTTTAAGATTCCCCAAATGACAAATTTCCAACAGTGACAAATTTCACACATGACACTAATTTCACTAATTGTTTTTTTTTTTTTTGTTGTGGCCTCAAGTGTTTTGGGGTTCCAGTTCCTTCAGCCATCATATCTGATAATGAAATATGTGTATTTAATTTCAGCTACTATAGCTACACAGAACCTTTGTTGCTGTGATGTGTATATTCACTGTTGTCTTCTCCATGTCAAACTCGTAATACTAGTTTCTGAAAGAGGATTTTACAAATTTGGCTAAATCTTGAGTCAGTGAAGATTCCATATTTTCTCTTTTTGTAGAAGAAGAAGAATAAGATGAATTTGACCAATTGCAGAAGAACAACTGAATTTATTCTTGTTGGGTTGCCACGTGTTGTAGGAATGGAGAGGGTAATGTATGCCAGCGTCTTTCTGCTCTACCTCCTGTGTGTGATGGGCAATGGGCTCATCATTACGATGGTAATCAGGGACCGTCATCTCCAGAAACCCATGTATTTCTTCCTTAGCAACCTTTCTTTCAAGGATATCGGACACACCACAACCTTTATGCCCAAGCTGTTGCTCAATTATGTCTCTTTTAACAATTCCATCTGTTTCTATTGCTGTTTAATACAATTTTTCTTCTACTTCCTTTTCGGAGTCACTGAATTTTTCATCATCACTTTGATATCGTTGGATAGATATTTGGCCATTTGCCATCCTTTGAGACACCCCACTATCATGACTTCAAGGATCTGCCTGAAGCTGTCAATATCAGCCTGGTTTGGAGGATTTTTCTCCATAGTTTGCCAGGTGGTCATGATTGCAAACTTGCCCTATTGCACTTCCAACGTTATCAATCATTACTTTTGTGATGTTGGACCCGTGTTGCAGATTGCAGGAGGAGATTCACGTCTTATTGAAGTCCTTGGCTTCCTTCTGGTTGTGGTCTTGATTATGTCCTCTCTGCTTTTCACCCTCATTTCTTACCTCTTCATCCTCTGCACCATTCTTCGAATGCCTTCAACCTCCAGACAGCAGAAGGCCTTTTCGACATGTGCTTCCCATCTGGTTGTGGTCAGCATTCTGTATGGCTCAGTCTTTTTTGTCTACTTAAGACCTACAGTCAAAAACTCTTCCTTCAGTACGATGAAGTCTGTCTCCATATTGTACACTATGATCACCCCCGTGCTCAATCCTTTCATCTATACTATCAGGAACAACGAAGTGAAGGATTCTGTACGCAGAATGCTAGGAAGGAAAAATTCACTTCCCTGAAGCCTTTAAGTATCTCCAACCCAATCCTGTGTTGAAAGAAATAGGAAGTTATTCCATTTTCTATATAAACAATATTTTTTATTTTTCAATTACAAACATACGTTCCATCTTTCCTTATGCAGTGCGTCGTCTGGGTACAAAATCTCTGTGCAACGTCGTTCACCATTTGCAACATCATTCACATTCACAATAACATTATTTGTCTAAATTTAATGTTATAATATATTAAACAATTAAACATTGTAAAGCTCTCCATTTTCTTCTTAATATCTTCTAGTGATAATACCATATTAATCTTAAACATCACTATTCTCATCATACATGTACTAACAATTTTCATCTTATTTATATCTCTATCTGAATGTATTTTCTATTTGTTCTTTAGCCTTCTTCATTTCCAAACGCCTTTTTTATTCTCCAACCATTGATAAAATACCTAGAATAGAATAGAATAGAATAGAATAGAATAGAATAGAATAGAATAGAATAGAATAGAATTCTTTATTGGCCAAGTGTGATTGGTCACACAAGGAATTTGTCTTGGTGCATATGCTCTCGGTATACATAAAAGAAAAGATACATTCTTCAAGAATCATAAGGTACAACACTTAATAATAGTCATAGGGAACAAATAAGCAATCAAATCATATTAGGAAACAGTCAATATAAATCTTAAGAATACCAGCAACAAGGCTACATTCATACAGTCATAAGTGGAAGGAGATGGGTGGTGGGAACGATGAGAAAATTAATAGTAGTGTAGACTTAGTAACTAGGCTGACAGTGTTGAGGGAATTATTTGTTTAGCAGAGTGATGGTGTTCAGGAAAAAACTGTTATTGTGTCTAGTTGTTCTGGTGTGCAGTGCTCTATAGAATCGTTTTGAGGGTAGGAGTTGAAACAGTTTATGTCCAGGATGCGAGGGGTCTGTAAATATTTTTAGTTCTCTTTTTGACTCATGCAGTATACATAAATATAATATTCAATGGAATATAATATTCCATATCATATAATATTCATTTTGTTCTTTCTCCTTAATCACTAATGTTAATCTGTTCATTTCTGCACATTCTAATATTTTCCTAATCACCTTCTCATCAATGGGAATCTCTTCACTTTTCCAATATTGTGCAAATACAATTCTAGCTGCAGTTAATACATGAATAATTAAATATACATTCACTTTATTTTAAATTTCAGGTAAAATGCCTAGCAGAAATATTACTGGTTTCAACTCAATACATTGTTGTATCATCTCTTCCAACCATATCTTAATTTTTGTTCAAAACTTCTTTCCTTCTCCACATGTCCACCACATATGAGAGTAAGATCCAGGTAGTTGGTGGCATTTCCAATATTTATCTTTAAACATCTCGCCGGTGTGAGATGCCATCTGTAAAACATCTTATACAAATTCTCTTTATATGCAGTTGATATTGTTAATTTATCATTCCTGTCTCACAATTTCTTCCATTTATCTAGTTCTATCATATAACCAAAGTTTTTCACCCATGCTATTGTTGTCTTTTTTACTTGTTCCTCTTCCAACTTTATACCCAGTAAGTAAGTATACAGTTTCTTTATTAACCTTTCTTCTGTTCCTGTTAAGAATTTATCTAACTCTAAAAGGCTTTATAATGTTTTGCTAGAAAGGGATTCAGAAACGGAATTAGTTAAAGATTGTATGATTAAGTGGGCACAAAATTTTGAAGAACCAGTGATGTTGGAAACATGGGAAAAAATTTGGGTTCAGAATGTTAAATTTACACAGTCGCAGAATTTGAGGGAAAATTTTTATAAAATGTTTTATAGATGGCATTTAGATCCTAAAAAGTTGTCATGTATGTACCCTAATGTTCAGCCAAAATGTTGGAGATGCGAATGTTTGGATGCTACGTATTATCATGTTTGGTGGACCTGTAGGAAAGTTAAGGCTTTTTGGATAAAAATATGGTGGGTCATGCAGAATGTTTTGAAGAAAAAAATTCAATTTTCTCCACAATTGTTTTTATTGGGTATAGTTAAGGGTTTTACACGGGGTGAAATAAAATTAATATTGTATATGATAACAGCAGCAAGATTGTTGATAGGTAAATATTGGAAGAATGAAGCTTTGCCTACTATCGAGGAATGGACTTTGAAGATGGCCAGTTTTGCAGAGATGGCGAAGATTTCAGCATATTTAAAAGATTGTTCACAAGAGACTTATGAATGGGAATGGAAAAGGTGGATAGAATATGTTCAGAAAAAATACCAAACTAGAAAGTACCAAATAGCTTTTATTTGAAAACAATGTATTAGAAATATTTTAATGTAAAGAGATAAAGAGGGAAAATTATATAGGGGGAGGGATGGGTTCAGGTATATATATCAGTATTATTAGTTATGAGTACATAATAGGGAAGTCTGGGGGGGAGGGTTAGGGAGGGTTAGGGAGGACGGGAAGTTTGGGGAGGGAGGTGGGGGGTGAAAAAAGGGGTGAAAATGTAATTGTAAAACTTTTGCAATAAAAAAAAAAAGAATTTATCTAACTCTGCTAATTCTTTATGGAAGTCATTCCATTTTCAAACAGGTTTCTTGAAAATAAAATGTAAGGCTAATTTGTTTTTCTCCCTTCGTGGAGCTGTGGTGGGTGTGGCACATCCGGCCCATGGGCCTCAAGTTTGGCACCCCTGCATTAAACCCATTGCCTGCGATATTTCACCATATATTGTGTTAGTCCTAAATGGGATTGTATTTCCATGTTTGGGCCTGGTGAACAATTAAACTATTTTGTTTAAAGAGTTTTCAATGTTATATACCACCTAGAGTTATTACTGAGTTGGGCAATTTTAGAAACCAAATAAATAAATAAATAAATAAATAAATAAATAAATAAATAAATAAATAAATAAATAAATAAATAAATAAATAAATAAATAAATAGACTCAATTTTGCTCAATGCATAACTTTACTCATTTTCTAAATCATTTCCCCAAATTGACTTATTGTTGAATAGTAGCTTTGAGAATTATATATTTCTCCAGAATTAGTAAAACAGATAAACAGGCAAAAATAGAAAAAATGCAAAGAAGAGCAACCAAAAGGTTTAAAGGCCTAGAGACTAAAATGAAGAATGGTTGCAGGATTTGGGTTTGGCTAATCTAGAGAAGAGCGACACAGTGGCTCAGTGGCTAAGATGCTGAGCTTGTCGATCGAAAGGTCGGCAGTTCAGCGGTTCAAATCCCTAGTGCTGCATAATGGGGTGAGCTCCCGTTACTTGTCCCAGCTTCTGCAGTTCGAAAGCATGGTGCCACCATCCTGGTTCTCCTTCATCTCCTAGCATCTTTTAATACTATCAATCATGCTCTCCATCTGGACTGCATGAAGGCATTAGAGTGTGTGGATTCAGCACAATGTTCTGGGTATATTCTCTTCAAGTCCTCGAGAACAGTCAAAATAAAATTCTATCAAACCAAGAAAGAAGTCGCTCGTTCTTCAGTATCATTCTTCAATACTTCTAGTAGTACCATCCATAGTGTAATAATATATGTGTCAGCCTTGGATCCATCCTTGCACGGATTTCACAAGGCTGTCACAACGGGGGATGGGCGAGCTCAGTGGTGGGATTCAAATAATTTAACAACCGGTCCTCTGGCCTAATGACTGGCTGGGTGGGCATGACCATGTTGGGAGTGGCCAGGAGGTGTGACAGGCAGCACTCAGCCTCCTGCACCCCCCTGGGAGCAAAAATGGGCCATGGGGGCGCACTCTCTCCCTGTGCACTGTTTTGGGCCTACTAGGCTCCCTGCAGCCTCCTGGGAGCAAAAACAGGCTGCGGGAGGCTGCACCGCATTTTGGGCCTAGTAGGCCTCCCTGCACTTACCTGGGAGCCAAAACAGGGTGCATGGGGACTTCTGGAAGGGGAGGGGCAGGGAGGGCGAGGCCAGCAAGCAATTTAACAACCGGTTCAACCAAAGTGGTATGAACCGGTTGAATCCCACCACTGGGTGAGCTATGGGAACAGGAGGGTAGAGAAGGGAGTATAGTTATAACAACATTCTTCCACATGAGCTGAAGACCGAGCTGCTGGCACCTAGAGGGGAGTGACTGAAGGTTGGCGGAAGAGAAGAAAGAGGGTGATTGTGGCATGTGATGTGAATGTTGCTAAATGGGGCAGGGTGTGAGTTTTACTGTGGGAAGGGAAAACTGCAAAGTTTCAGATTCGGGGTTTTCCCTGGATGTGCCAACATGACTTCTCTAATAAATTCTTACTTGGATCAACTTTGTTTTTCCTAACTTGGGATGCACTTGAGGTTTTATCCAAAGGTTATCAGCCTTAAGTATATTCTAGCTACAGTGTTTGAATGCTCATGGGAAATTAAAGGCAAATATCCTTAGAGACTGTATTGTAAGATTCTATAAAGAAGAAGAAAATCAACTTTCTATGATGCAATCTTCTGGACATTCTTTAAATGTCGTTAAGGAAATTAATTTTGCATGAAGTCTGCCATTTCCCCTATCCCCACGATATGATGAATCTTTTATTATTATGTTTCTGCAGAACATTGTTTTGGTGAATGGATGCTGAGATGTAGCAAAAGGCACTTGATAAAGGGAAGGTGGTAATGAAGAAAAAACGAGGCAAGGTAAGTGTAGAGAGCTCTTTAGAATACAATAGAATAACTTTATTGTCACTTTGATTGCACACTGATCGGCATACATTAAAATGAAATTTCGTTGCATACAGCCCTCAAAGGGTCACCTCCTCCAATATACACTACATAAACATGACAAAATAAATAAATAAATAAATAAATAAATACATACATACATACATACATACATACATACATACATAATTATGCATATACCCACATATATTATATGACACAGAGAAAAACACAGACTACTTCGGATGAATAGAATAGAATAGAATAGAATAGAATAGAATAGAATAGAATAGAATAGAATAGAATAGAATAGAATAGAATAGAATAGAATAGAATAGAATAGAATTTTTTATTGGCCAAGTGTGATTGGACACACAAGGAATTTGTCTTTGGTGCATCTGCTCTCAGTGTACATAAAAGAAAAGATACGTTTGTCAAGAATCATAAGGTACAACACTTTTTTTTAAAAAAATTGATTTATATGCCACCCTTCTCCAGAGACTCAGAGCAGTTTACAATGCGCTAAGCAATAGCCTTCATCCTTTTTGTATATTTATACAAAGTCAGCTTATTGCCCCCACAATCTGGGTCCTCATTTCACCTACCTTTGAAAGGATGGAAGGCTGAGTCAACCTTGAACCTGGCGAGATTCGAACCTGCAGTAATTGCAGGCAGCTGGTCTTAATAACAGGGTGCTTTAGACCACTGTACTACCAAGACTCCATAATGACTTAATGATAGTCATAGGGTACAAATAAGCAATCAAATCGTATTAGGAAGCAATCAATATAAATTGTAAGGATACAAGCAACAAAGTTACAGTCATACAGTCATAAGTGGAAGGAGATGGGTGGTGGGAACGATGAGAAGATTAATAGTAGTGCAGATTTAGTAAATAGTTTGACAGTGTTGAGGGAATTATTTGTTTAGCAGAGTGATGCGTTCGGGGAAAAAATGTTCTTGTGTGCAGTGCTCTATAGCATCATTTTGAGGGTAGGAGTTGAAACAGTTTATGTCCAGTTTATGTGAGGGGTCTGTAAATATTTTCACAGCTCTCTTTTTGACTTGTGCAGTACACAGGTTCTCCATGGAAGGCAGGTTGGTAGCAATTGTTTTTTTCTGCAGTTCTAATTATCCTCTGAAGTCTGTGTCTGTCTTGTTGGTTGCAGAATCAAGCCAGACGGTTATAGAGGTGCAGATGAGAGACTCAATAATTCCTCTATACATGTACATGGTGAGAAAAACAAATCTTGCGAGTTTACCAGACGGATGGCATAAGGAGCAAAGCTGTTACAGAATCTGGTAGTCCTGCTAAAAATACTTTGAAACCTCCCAGAGGTGAGCAACAGAAACAGATCCTAAAGTGGGTGTGTTGGGTCTCTAAAAATGCTTTGAGCTCTAAGCACATAGTGCTTATAAGCAGTATCCTGATTAACAGGAAGCGAGCTTCCTAATATCTTCTCAGCTGCCCTTACCACTCTCTGTATGGACTTTCTATCTGAAACCCACAACTGAAATATACCAAAAAATGTTCATTTTACTTCTGTCTAGTACTTAGATTTTAGGAAAAGCTGGAGACTTTTTTTCTTAATGCTTTCCAAACTGCTTCCTTCACTTCATTGTTCCTAATGGTGTAAGTATTAAGTAATACTAATTAAGTAATAATTAAGTAAATAAGTAATAATTAAGTAAGTAAAGATTAAGTATCGGGACAACTATACTATTCACCACAGAAACAATCTTGATTCTATTGAAGGAAGACTCTGTTAAGTCCATCTTTTTTAGAACGAGCATATGGAATAGAATTTCACTGCAAAAATGACCACGATTTGCTAGCCTATATTCAAATCCACTTCCACAGAGAGAGAAACATGATTGCTATTGTATTTCTAGAGTCCTTTATCTATTTGATATTTCTATCACATCCTATATTTGGTTTTTCAGTGTTTTTCAGTCTTTCCTAGATAATAAATAACATAGAGAAAGTTGTTGCAGAGAAGTATGGGATTTTGGGATCCCATAATTCTAGTTTCCAAGTTCTAATTTGTGGGCTTCTTGATGCTCTCAGAGCTTGGAGGTGTTTTTGCAGATGTTTAATTACCAAACTGGGTAACATCATTGATGCACTGATCAATCAATCAGAGTAGAGCTGGAAAAGACCTTCAAGGTCTTCTAATCCAACCCCCTGCTCTCATGGTGAATCCACAACTTCTGAAGGCAAACTGTTCCACTGGTTAATTCTTCTCACTGTTGGGAAGTTTCTCCTTAATTCGAGGCTACTTCTCTCCTTGATTAGTTTCCCTCCATTGCTTCTTGTCCTGCCCTCTGTTTCTTGTCCTGCTCTCTGAATTGAAAAATAAGTTGACCTCCTCTTCTTTGTGGCAACCTTTCAAATACTTGAATACTGCTGTCATGTCCACCCAGTTCTTCTTTTCTCTAGACCATCCAAACCCAAATCCTGCAACTGTTCTTCATATGTTTTTGAAGAAAGCTGATGATCTTACCTAATTCAGTAATGAGGCATCTGTAAGAAAATCTCCAGGCTGTGAAGCAGGGACTTCACAGTTCAACCATGAGGTACAAATAGGTGATACCTTGCTCAATAGTAGTAACTGTGAGAGGGATCTTGGAGTCCTAGTGGACAATCATTTAAATATGAGCCAGCAATGTGCTGCAGCTGCCAAAAAAGCCAACACAGTTTTAGGCTGCATAAACAGAGGGATAGAATCAAGATCACGGGAAGTGTTAATTCCACTTTATAATGCTCTGGTAAGGCCACACTTGGAAACCAGTTTTGGTCGCCACAATGTAGTGTTGAGACTCTAGAAAGAGTGCAGAGAAGAGCAACAAAGATAATTAGGGGACTGGAGGCTAAAACATATGAAGAATGGTTGCAGGAATTGGGTATGTCTAGTTTAATGAAAATAAGGACTAGGGGAGACATGATAGCAGTGTTCCAATATCTTAGGGGTTGCCGCAAAGAAGAGGGAGTCAAGCTATTCTCCAAAGGACCTGAGGGTAGGACAAGAAACAATGGGTGGAAACTAATCAAGAAGAGAAACAACTTAGAACTAAGGAGAAAATTCTTGACAGTTAGAACAATTACATCAGTGGATCAACTTGCCTCCAGAAGTTGTGGATGCTCCAACACTGGAAGTTTTTAAGAAGATGTTGGATAACTATTTGTCTGAAGTGGTGTAGGGTTTCCTGCCTAAGCAGGGAGTTGGTCCCTTCCAACTCCTATTCTATTCTATTCTATTCTATTCTATTCTATTCTATTCTATTCTATTCTATTCTATTCTATTCTATTCTATTCTATTCTATTCTTCTAAATATTATTTTCTATCACATTCTAATGTATATCAAAATATTTCGCCTGTCATCTATATCTTCCAAAAATGTGATTATATTTTCAAGAAACTCCAAGTGACCTCTGGTTCTCCAAATTTCACACATGGCATCAATGGCCAATTAGTGGTTATTTTATTGTGGATTCATGAGTAATGAAATTCCATAACTGATACCATAGCTGATATTCAAATACGTATCTGGGAATGTCTTATTCAGCTACTATAATTGCACACACCTCTTGCATCACAATAGCAGTCCTTAAGAAACGCAGTTGAAACTCGATTTAGTGAAGATTCCATGTTTTCTCTTTTTGTAACAGAAGAAGAACATGAATTTGACCAACTGCACAAGAATAACTGAATTTATTCTGGTTGGATTGCCACGTGTTTGGGGAATGGAAAGTGTGATGTACGCCAGCATCTTTCTCCTCTACATCCTGAGTCTGATGGGAAACGGACTCATCATTATGATAGTAATCAAGGACCACCATCTCCAGAAGCCAATGTATTTCTTCCTTACCAATCTTTCTTTCAAAGACATCGGACACACCACAACCTTCATACCCAAGATGTTGGTCAATTATCTCTCGGAAAATAATTCCATCTGTTTCTTTTGCTGTATAATACAACTGTGCTTCTATTTTCTGTTTGGGGTGACGGAATTTTTTATCATCTTTTTGATATCCTTGGATAGATATGTAGCCATCTGCTATCCTTTCAGATATGCCACTATCATGACCTCAGGGGTCTGCCTTAAACTGGCAATAGGAG
This sequence comes from Pantherophis guttatus, assembly GCF_029531705.1. Next base: position 102,331 of record NW_026844010.1, read on the forward strand.
CCTGGTTTGGAGGCCTTTCCTCCGTCCTTTATCAGCAAGTACTGACTGCAAACCTACCCTTTTGCACTTCCAACGTTATCAATCATTTCTATTGCGATGCTGGGCCCGTGTTGAAGATTGCAGGAGGAGATACACGTCTCATTGAGGCCCTCGGCTTCCTTGTTGCGGTGGTTGTGGTTGTGTCCTCCCTGGTTTTCACCCTCATTTCTTACTTCTTCATCGTCTGCACCATTCTTCGAATGCCTTCAACCTCCAGACAGCAGAAGGCCTTTTCCACCTGTGCTTCACATCTGGTTGTGGTCAGTCTTTTGTACGGGTCGGTCTTTTTTGTCTACTTAAGACCGACTATCAAGAACTCTTCCTTTAGTATGACAAAGTATGTCTCCATACTCTATACTTTTATCACCCCCGTGCTCAATCCTTTCATCTACACCATTAGGAACAATGAAGTAAAAGATTCTGTACGCAGAATGATTGGAAGAAAAGTTACCGGTCTCAGGAATATCTAATATCTCCAACTCTTTTAACCCTGGTTGTTGTTGTTGTTGTTGTTGTTGTTGTTGTTGTTGTTGTTGTTATTATTATTATTATTATTATTATTATTATTATTATTATTAATTAAATTTCTATACCGCCCTTCTCCAAAAAGGACTCAGGGCGGTGCACAGCCAAAGTAAAAACAGAGCATACAAAATTTAAAAACAGTATTAAAATAATTAAATATTTTGACCGTAAATTAAAACAACCCAATTTAAAACTAATTTAAAATTAAACTCAAGCCAGCCCAGCTAGTTGAAATAAATAGGTTTTCAGGGCCCGACGAAAAATCCAGAGGTCTGTTATTGTATGTAACTCTGGGGGAAGGTTGTTCCAGAGGGTGGGCGCCGTCACAGAGAAGGCCCTCCCCCGGGGTCGCCAGCCGACATTGTCTGGCGGACGGCACCCTGAGGAGGCCCACTCTGTGCGAGCGTACTGGCCGGTGGGAGGCTATTGGTGGCAGAAGGCGGTCTCGTAAGTACCCCGGCCCTAAGCCATGGAGCGCTGGCCATGGTTAAAAGAAATGGGAAGTGATTCTGTTTTCCGGCAGATTTCTTGTATATTAAACGTAAACCTAATCTGTCTTTTGAAGGACTCCTATATCAGGGATGAAATGCTCCTGGTTCGGACCAGTTTAGCCAAACCGGTAGCGATGGCAGAGGGTGGTTTGGAGAACCCGTAGCGATGGCAGTGTGAGGCTCCGCCCACCTGCCCTGTTGTCATTACTTCCTGGTTAAAACCTGTTTTTTACCCTCTGCACATGCGCAGAAGAGTTTGCGCATGCGCAGAGGGTCTGTGTGCACATGTGATGCGTGTGGACAAGAGGAGAGTGTGTGCATGTAACACATGCACTTCCGAACCAGTAGGGAAGGTAAGTAGATTTCCCCCCTTGTCCTATATGTATCTATTCCTTCAAGTTGGGGTGTGCTCAAAAATATCAACAAAAATTCATATGATATTTCACACTGCGTCCCGCAACAGCGAGGTAATTGTGAGTCACATTCAAGTGGAATGCAACATGTTTTCTTTTTTCTCTTTGTTGAGAAGCATCTGTATGTACTGTATAAAATAAAATTTGGTATCTCCTGATCATTTGGATTTCAGAGCAGGACATTAAACTGAAATTGCATCAGTCATGCTTCCCAGTGTTAAAGTTGGGAAGGCATGGTGCAAGCATCCTGGTTCTCCTTCATCTTCTGGTACAGTGATGGTTAACCTTTTTGGTGCTGAGTGCCCAAAATGCATGCAACTAAACCCCCAAAATGCAATGTGAGTGCTCCCCATGCATGCGCCCTGCCCCGGCGCATATGCATGCATCCCCCCATGCATGCACATGAATCCCCTGTGCATGTAACCTGCCCCCCCTACACATGTGCCCCCCGTGCCCCATTTTGGCTTCCAGGTTGATTCAGGAGGCTTTCCAGGCCTAAAATGGGGCACAGGGGGGGCAGCACAAGGCCTCCCAGTGCCCCGTTTTGGGCTTGGAAAGCTTCCTGCACCAACCTGGAAGCCAAACAGGGTGTGGGGAGGCTGCAAGAGGTCCCCCAGGGCCTCATTTTGGGCCTGGAAAGCCTCCTGCACCAACCTGCACCCCCTGTGCATACGCCCCACCCCCTGTGCATGCATGCATCCCCCACATCTGCACTACTCTCTGCACATGCACGGCCGAGACCCGAAGACCAGCTGGCCAGTGGGAGCTGTGCACACATGCACATTGGAGCTGGGCAGGGGCAATGGTGGCTGTGCATGCCACCTGTGGCATGCGTGTCATAGGTTTGCCATCACGGTTCTAGCATCTTTCAATACCATTGATTGTGGTATCCATCTGGACTGCCCACAGACATTAGAGTGTGTAAATTGGACATAATATTCTGTATATACCTCTCTTTTTTCTATGATTAGTTTCAGTTGGTATTTAACAACTACTTGAGGGAATTGACTGTGGTCATCTGTCAGTTTGGAGTGAGGTAATATCCAGCTGGATATTTCCACCTTGGACCAACCTAGTGATACTGTCAAAATCATGCTCCAGTAGAGGCCTGAATAGGGAGGAACAGACTGAAGTTCAATACTAGAAAGACGATTGTCTGGAGATATTTGGACTCTATTGTCGATTGTACTTTGTTGGTCTCAAATAGGGTTACATTTTCACATTTGAGATTGGTAAACAGGTTCTATTTGCTCTTTTCTATTTTGAAATGTTCTGAGTATTGTGTGCCACCAAGAGTTATTATGGAGTTGGGCAACTTTAGAAATTGAGTAAGTAATTATAGCAATAGCAATAGCACTTAGACTTATTGTCAGATGTAAATGCCTTATTCTCTAATGTGTAAATAATATATGAACGGGGTATCAGGGGTTAACTTATTCTTCACTTCTTAATGTATTCATAATTCACCACTCCCACTTATAGCTCCACCCATTGTATATATAAGGAGCCACCCACACCCTTTTCCTTGCTTCTATCTGTGAATATTCAGTGAATATAGAATGCCTATTGTAAATAAAAGGAAATATATTTAAACCTTTAACTCTTACTAATATTATTGAGTCTGATCCTGAAAATATTGCAACAAGCTGGTAGCAGAGGATGGTTAATTGACTCAATAAAAAACTTAAAAATGTCTAAGAAAGATAGGCCCAACACCAGGGCCTACAGCAAAGAAATGGAAACAGAACAAGAAATAATCAACGAATCCACAAACGCAATTTCGAGAGAATCCGAAGAATACACCACTGAAGACGAAGAAATAATAGATGAAATTGATGACCAGAAGGAAATCGAAATAGAGAATAACGAACTCAGGTCAGAGATATTAAAACTATTAAAGAGCCAGAAGAATGATGAAAGCCTCATCGCGAAACTCCAAGATATGCTGAAGAACAGCGGAGCAGCGAGAGAGAAAAACATCACTAATGAAAAGTCTAAAGACCCAAAAATAGTGAGTGATATGACTGCAGAGAAAGTCATTACGAAGAAGAAAAACGGTGATCCCGCGCGAAATTTTGAATGGCAGCCATCTTGGTTTCAACAGGCCTCCAGGGTGAGCGAAGCAGAGCCAATCAAAATGCTCAATTCAAAATTTCTGGCGCGAAAAACGTTATCAAACAACGAAAATGAAAAAGAAGATTCAAACTCCTCAGAAGAATCAGAATCAGAAAGTGAAGATGATTCAACAAACTCCCAAATAAAATCAGCAATGAAAACGCTTTTTGCTGCATTTGGGCCAAAACTAAAAATTAACAAACAGCTACCGAAGAAGCGAGCGAGCAAGCCGATGCCTCAAGACCTGCCCGCTCCCATCCTGACTACGAGGACGCCGACGCCCGAACCCAGAAAGCCCTGCCGGTACCGCCCTACGCCACAGACCGAAGCAAGCATCAAAGCCCTCAGGGGAAGAGGAAGAGCAGCCGCCGTCGTCAAGACTCCCAAAATCGAACCAGAGACCGATTCATCTGAAGAGGAGCAGAACGAGCGAGCCACAATGGAGAGAACCTTCCACGACGACTCCAAAGAAGAAATGGACAACGCGCATGCGCAAAACTACGCAGACGGTCCGGGAAGACATGAACTGGCGAGGAGACCATGCAGACTTGTTGCGAGCATCCCCATGCCGTTTTGCAATTTTCTACACTTGCGAGACCACGGACTACCTCAGGTTGTAAGTAATGGACACAATAATGTCGGAAATTTACCCAGTGACTTCCCAAAGCTAAGGGTTGATGGCGTTAATTTGCAAGAATGGTATCAACAGCTCCAGGTTGTCTTTATGAAGGAAAACTTATTATTTTTTATCACTAGTCCCCCAAAAAGACCTTGGACTCTAAAAATAGATTGTTTACACCATAGAGCATTTTTCTTAATAATATCTAGTGTATTTCCTGCAATGTATCATAGCATTAAGCCAAATCTGACTGTTTCAGAAATCATTCAATGCATGTTTAATTTGTTTCACAGTGACAGTGTAGCTACCACCACAAGGATGTCTAAAGATTTCTTTTCATCTAGGGTAAAACCAGGGGTTTCCATAAGTGAGCATTTAATATATTTAAACAAAATAAGAGCTGAGCTGCATTTGAGGGGGGAGGTGATTTCAGACCAAACAATGAAAAGTGTTATTATCAACTCACTTGATTCATCATGGGACAATTTTATGTCACATTTAGACACTATCAATCTAGGATATTTATCCATAGAAAGTCTATCCAATAAATTGATAGCAGAAGACAATTCAAGAAGGAATCGTTCTAGAAATCACACAGAACACAAACCATATAGGAAAGTAGCTTTCCAAGAAAAATATAATGAAACATTTAAATGCCACAATTGTGGATCCAGGGAACACAATAGAAGAGACTGTCCCAAAATTTCAAGAGAAAGGCACAGGTCAGAATATAGAAACAAATACAATTATAGACAGTCTTCCATAGATAGACATAGATATAGGAGCCCACCAAATTACAAAGAGAATAGAGGGGGCAGAGATAATTCAAAGGATAGAAAATCTGGCTCACTGAACGGGCTAAATAAACAAGACAACACTAACATACAGCAAAATGAGAACAATAATTGGCTTATTGATTCTGGAGCAACTAATCACACCACTAATAACAGAAATATATTGTCTTCATTTGCAGAAGATAAATTTGTAATAAAGGTAGCTAACCAAGAAAAGGTGCAAGTATTAGGTAGAGGGAATGTAACCTTGCCTGGTCTAGGAAAAATAGAGGGGGTATTGCTAATACCTGAGATACCTCATAACATACTAAGTGCTATAAAACTAAGTAGAGATTCTGACATTAACATTGTTTTTTCAAAAGGAAAAGCAATTTTGGAGAAGAATAAAATAAATATAGGCACAGTGATGATTAAAGGAGGCCTACCTTATCTGATAACTAAGGAAAAATGGTTGCATAACATTGACTCAAATATGGAAGATTGTATTGAAGTAGATGATGAAAATATTAGCAATAGTGACAATGATGAGTGTAAAACATCTCATGATCACAAAGATGCACACAATGAAAAAAAACCAAAAATAGGTAAGCCAATTCATGATGAGTGTGCTCACATCTTACATAGGAAGTTAGGACATGCCAGTTTTCCTGTAGTACAAAAAATGACTGAACACGCAGAAGGTGTTAAAATAAAAAATTGTGAAAACTATTTGGAATGCTCAGTATGTAAATCTACAAAACTAAAAACTAGCCCCAGGCCAAGAAAATCTACTAGATCAACTAACAAAATTTTTGATTTAGTACACATGGACTTAGTTGGTCCATTAACTCCATCAATCACTTATAGAAAACGTTACTTCCTGACAATAGTGGACGATTATAGCCGCTATGGGTTTCTTTATACATTAAAACACAAAGATGAAACATTTCAAAAATTTAAAGAATTTTACAAATGCATAGAAACACAACACAACATCAAAATAAAACAAATTATGACAGATAGGGGATGCGAATTCATGTCTAAAGAATTCTCCCAATGGTTAAAAGACAAAGGAATGTTACATTACACATCTAGTCCATTTTCTGCGTTCCAGAACGGGATTGTAGAGAGGAAAAATTCCACATTACAAACCATGATTAGATGCACATTGGAAGATGCTGGCTTAAGCAAACAATTCTGGTCAGAAGCCTTACACTATTCAAATTACACACAAAATAGAACATGGTCCAGCATTGTAAATAAGACACCATATGAAGTGATGTATAATAGAAAACCAAAATTAGCACACATGCATATATTTGGAGTCACTGCAGACGTACACATACCTAAACAATTAAGAAGAAAAGGAGAAAACGTATCCAGAAGACTCAGATTTATGGGATACGAGACCGGTACTAAAGGGTACAGATTCATTGATAACAATAACAAATTTATAGTCTCCAGAACAGCTGTGTTCCATGAACAGGCTAACTGGTCTAAATTACATCTTAATGAAATATTTCCAAATAAATATAAAGGTACAAAATCTCATGAAGAAGGGATCATAGAAAAGCAAAATATCAAGAAAAATAAGAACAAAACCAAAATTTGGACAAATAGCCAACACAAAATTAAGACAGACACATTAACAAAAAAGGAAGCAAGATATTTGCATGATAACGATAGTAAACCTGAAAAAACCATTAGAAACACCAGAAATCAAATGCCAAATAAATACAAGGATTACATAATGCATATGGATGGTGAGCCAACAACACCCAATACATATGAGGAAGTGTTAAAACTCCCTCGTGAAGAAAAGGAAAAATGGGAATTAGCGATGAAAAAAGAGATGGAAAGTTTACAAGGATTAAATGTATTCACACCTGCAATTGCACCTAAGGATAAAACAATTATTGGTACCAGGTGGATATATAAGATTAAGAATTTAGAGGGAGGCAATACTCTATACAAAGCTAGACTAGTTGCACAAGGTTATGCACAGAAATATCCGGAGGACTATACTGACACGTATTCCCCCACAGTAAGAACAGAGAGTGTCAAAACAGCTCTAGTGGTAGCATCAGCACTCAACCTTGATGTATTTCAATACGACATACAGACTGCGTATCTACACGCTAAACTAGATAAAGAAATATACGTAAGAGCACCTCACAGTCAATACACAAACAAAAATGAAATTTGGTTGTTAAACAAGAGTTTATACGGGTTAAAACAATCTGGTAAACGATGGTATGATTGTTTAGTGAAAGTACTTAGAACCATGGACTTCAACGCTACAACTGCTGATAATTGTTTTTTTGTCAAAAAGGATGATGATTACATTGAATTTGTATTGATTTATGTGGATGACATTCTATACATAGGAAAACATAAAGAGAGAAGAGAAACCTTTGTAACCAAACTAAATGAACATTTCTCGTTAAAATCTCTAGGTAAAGTAAACAAATATCTTGGTGTCCAAATTAATAAGACTAGAAGGGGATTCAAACTTACTCAGAGAGATAAGATTGTAGAACTTTTAAACAAATGCAATTTAAACAATGCCAAACCTTGTGATACTCCTATGCAAACTGATTTTCTAAGAAATGCTGATGAATCTTCCCCCGAATTCAAGGATAACACATTTTATAGATCAATCATAGGTTCACTTCTTTATATATCTAATTGGACTAGACCAGATATCGCCTTACCACTCAATCTATTATCCAGACATGTCAGCAAACCAACAATGTACCACTGGGAAGCTGTTAAAAGAATTTTAAGATATCTGAAAAGTACACTAGACTTTTGCTTAATATTAGAACCTAAAGACAATAAAGAACCAAAGCTTACATGTTATGCAGATGCAGACTGGGCTGGAGACACCTCATGTAGAAAAAGTACATCTGGTTATATATTTCTCTTAAATGACTGTCCAGTTTACTGGTACACTGGTAAACAAGAACTAGTGGCCACTTCAACGACAGAAGCGGAATATGTCTGTTTATCCAAAGCTACAAATAACCTTGTATGGTTTAATGATTTAATTTCAGATGTTTGGAAAAAACCTGTTTTGCCTTTTGTTATGCATGAAGATAATAAAGCAGCCATTGAAATATCTAGATCTGATGCCATTGGACAAAGGTCTAGAGATATAGATATAAAATTTAAACATGTGAGACAATTATCTCAGGATGGATTTATTAAAGCAGTGCATTGTGATACTTCAGAACAGTTAGCTGACATATTGACAAAGCCTTTACCTTCTAAGCAACACAAATATTTAACTTCTAAGTTGTATGTATTGTATTGTCCTGAATCTGAGTGTAATTGGTGTTGTATAACGAATCGGCATTTAGAGGGGGATTTGTCAGATGTAAATGCCTTATTCTCTAATGTGTAAATAATATATGAACGGGGTAACAGGGGTTAACTTATTCTTCACTTCTTAATGTATTCACAATTCACCACTCCCACTTATAGCTCCACCCATTGTATATATAAGGAGCCACCCACACCCTTTTCCTTGCTTCTATCTGTGAATATTCAGTGAATATAGAATGCCTATTGTAAATAAAAGGAAATATATTTAAACCTTTAACTCTTACTAATATTATTGAGTCTGATCCTGAAAATATTGCAACACTTATATTCCGCTTCACAGTGCTTTACAGTCCTCTCTAAGTGGTTTACAGAGTCAGCCTATTGCCCCCAACAATCTGGGTCCTCATTTTACTGACCTCGGAAGGATGGAAGGCTGAGTCAACCTTGAGCCTGGTGAGGTTCGATCTGCCAAACTGCGGGCAGCCAGTGAGCAGCAGAAGTAGCCTGCACTCTAACCACTGTGCACTGCGGCTATAAGTAAATAAATATTTACTCACTTTTCTCCATAATAAGTTTTGCTCATTTCCAGAATTTCACTTTAAGAGTTGTGGTGGTGCACTGGTTAAAATGCAGTACTACAAGCTAACTCTGCCCACATCCAGGACTTCAATGCTGACTAGCTGAAAGTTGACAATGTAAATCATTTAGAGAAAGCTGTAAAGTACTATGAAGCGGTATATAAATCTAAATGCTATTGCTAATTTACTACATCATTTGCCTAAAGTAATGTGTTTTGAAACAGTAGTTTTGAGAATTTGAACCTAGAAATTTCTGGGAATTGAATTCGAAAAAAGAGATGGCCATCGTTGATTCTTGCAAGCACAGTACTCAAATTTGGGGAGTGCCCTGTTCCAGTTCTCTTCTAATATTTCAATTACTATATCAATTCAATTCCTCAATCTAATGTCCTAAGATTCATATATTACAGAATTTTTCCTATCAGATGACTAAATCCTTAACTGAAAACCTGACCTACCTATAGTGGAGCATTTTTCCAATTTGGTTTCCCCTTGGTTATAATATCTGATATATTAATTCCTGAATTGGGGTAATAAACATTTTTCCCAATAATGTAGCCTTGTGTATTTGTTTAATAGATCATTTGTTCAATGAATTTCTCTAAAATAATATATATATATATATATAATATATATATATATATATATATATATATATATATATATATGTATTTTTATATTCATAAAACAGATATTCACGTTTATAAAACACTTGTTGAAAATTCCTCGCTTTTAATGTGGGCAATGAGGGATGAATAGGTAACTTGTTAAAACTTTTGGTTGAACAATACAACATTATGTATCGTAAACATTCAAACAGGGACCAAAATTGTTTCTTCTCCATCTCTAGGTAATCATGGGAAAAGATTTGGGATGGATGGGTGATTCCATACCAGTTGGATCAAGAAGACTGCTATAATAAATTGACTTTGTATCATGATCATGTTTCCAATAAAGTTTGTTTTCTAAGCTTTTTCCTTGACATCTAATACATGGAAGTTCTGTACCCTAAAACAGGGTAGTACATTAGTTGCCATGTTGGACTAGGAATCAAAATCAGAATAACTGGAAGAGACCTTGGAGGTCTTCTAATCCAGCGGTCACCAACAGGTGGTGTGTTGACCACTGGTGGTCCATGAGAAAATTTTGGTGGTCCGCAGAAAAATTATTTGCATTTTTATATTGTACTAAATCAGGGGTCCTCAAACTATGGTCCCTGGGACATAGCAGGCAAATTGCAGGCAGCCAGCAGGCAGTAGAAGTAGCCTGCAGTACCGCACTCTAACCACTGCACCACTGAGTCTCTTAAAAGAGTTTAATGAGAGTTTATCTTTGTTGGTGTGTCTCCAGAGAACCTCCTGTCTTGGGGTGGCATTTGAAGGTTCATCCAAAGCATATCAACCTTGGGTATCTATTAGTTATAGAGCATGGGTGCTCATGGGAAATTAAAGTAGATATCCTTAGAGATTGTATTCCAAGCTTCCTTGGAGAACCAGTCATTAAACTTTATATGATGCAATCTGCTAAGATGCTGTTGAAATGTTAAGGAAAATATTTCTCAAGAGGTCTACCATTTTCCCCTCAAAACATGATGTACCATTTTCTATAGTTCTTCAAATCTCTACATCGATGAATGGATAGAGAGATGGTGTAAAGAGCATTAGGAGAAGACAAGGTGGGTAATGAAGGAAGAAGTCAAGGTAATGGTAGAGAGATCTTTAGGCCCATGTTTTTTTTTTAAAAACAAGCTCATGGAACACAATTTCACAGCTAAAATAACTTTGACTTCCTAGGATTTATGCACATCCATGCAGAAAAACATCTTAATTTTTTTATTTCTAACAAACACACCATTTTTTTACTTACATCAATAGAATAGAATAGAATAGAATAAATAGAATAGAATAGAATAGAATAGAATAGAATAGAATAGAATAGAATAGAATAGAATAGAATAAGAGCCAAATCAGACAGTTATGGGGGTGCAGATGACAGACTCATCTGTTTGTAGCAGCTTTGGCAGTTTGAGCTTTCTGACTGAGAAAGAATATTCTTTGTTGAGCTTTTTTGATGATGTTTTTGATGTTAGGTGTCACTGAAATTTAAAAATTATGTATTACTTTTTTGGATGGCTATAAATTGTATCCCATTCTCTCTATCTGGTGGTTTTTTTTATTCTTCTTCTTCTGTTTTATTCTTCTTCTTCTGTTTTTGAGACTCTCAGATAATATTCTATTTGCTGCACAACACAGCCTTCCATTCCTTATTCTCTCCCTGTAGTTTGGTTTCATTCACAAATTCTCTCTCTTTTTGCTCTCAACCCCACCCCCCCTCATTCCGTATTCCATGTTATCTATAAAAATTCTTCTACGTTTCCTCGTTTTTCTTTCACACTCCATATTTTGTTTTTCAATAGTTGACTGGTCTCTTCTGTAGATCAAGAACAATATGTAGAATGTTTCTGCACAGTTCTCTACTGAGAACTGCCAGCTTCTAATTTGTATCAAAATATTTCACCTCGAGTCCTACTTTCAAAAATGTCATGTTTTTATGAATTCCCAAGCACCTCTTATTTTCTGACTGTAGGAAATTTCATATTTGACACCAAGATCTAATAGTATACTAATAGTATGTTTTGGTCTCATGAGTTGTGACATTCGATTGATAGTCAATTTGAAATTAATTGTGAGTTTAATCTTAATAGTGGCAGGTATTTCTCTCTCTGGACACAATGAGTTCTTGTCTGCTGTGAACTCCACATAGGCATCAGGAAGGGCATTGGGCCAGTAAATGCTCAAGGTCTGTTTAGTTGCTCTGACTCCACCCCGATGCAAGGGATTAGAGGGTCATTAAAAAGGGAAAAAATAAAATGTGTATATTGAAATGTCTTATCCAGCTACTATACCTGTAGACAACATTCATTATTTTGATTTTAAAACCAAGCCTTGTGTCTTCTCTCTTGCAATAGTTTGATTCTGAAAAGGTCTTCAGGAATCTTGATCAAATGAAGATTCTACGTTTTCTCTTTTTCTAATAAAAGGGAAGATGAACTTGAGCAATTGCACAAGAGCAACTCAATTTATTCTTGTTGGATTGCCAAGTGTTTTGGGACTGGAAAGTGTGATGTATGCCAGCATCTTTCTACTCTACATCCTGTGTCTGATGGGCAATGGCTCATCGTTATGATAGTAATCACGGACCACCATCTCCAGAAACCCATGTATTTCTTCCTTAGCAACCTTTCTATCAAAGACATTGGATACACCACAGTTTTTATACCCAAGCTGTTGCTTAATTATCTCTCTGCTAACAATTCCATCTGTTTTTATTGCTGTGTGATACAATTGTGCTTCTACTTCCTTTTTGGAGTCACTGAATTTTTCATCATCACTTTGATCTCCTTGGATAGATACGTAGCCATTTGCCATCCTTTGAGACACTCCAGTATCATGACTTCGGGGGTCTGCCTTAAATTGGTAATAGCAGCCTGGTTTGGTGGATTTTTCTCCATAATTTTCCAGGTAGTCATGATTGCAAACTTGCCGTACTGCACTTCCAACGTTATCAATCACTACTTTTGTGATGTTGGACCCGTGTTTGAAGATTGCAGGAGGAGATACACGTCTGATTGAAGCCCTTGGCTTCCTTGTTGCTGTGTTTGTGATTGTGTCCTCCCTGGTTTTCACCCTCATTTCTTATCTCTTCATCCTATACACCGTTCTTCAAATGCCTTCAACCTCCAGACAGCAGAAGGCCTTTTTCTACATGTGCTTCACATCTGTTTGTGGTCAGTCTTTTGTACGGCTCAGTCTTTTTCGTCTACTTAAGA
>NW_026844011.1:0-19899 GCF_029531705.1 Pantherophis guttatus
AACCAAATGCAAAAACGGACACCAGGATGAGTTTCAGGATGAAATTCCATGTCTAAAAATGGTGTTGCTTCAACTTTTAAAAATCAAGCCTTTTTGGTGCCAGGAGAAGAAAAGGCTTTACTCCACGGTCAGGAAAAATCCTGCCCAGGAACCAAAATGTTTTTTGAAGCCAAATTTTTTTTTGAAACCAAATGCAAAAACGGACACCAGGATGAGTTTCAGGATGAAATTCCATGTCTAAAAATGGTGTTGCTTCAACTTTTTAAAAATCAAGCCTTTTTGGTGCCAGGAGAAGAAAAGGCTTTACTCCACGGTCAGGAAAAATCCTGCCCAGGAACCAAAATGTTTTTTGAAGCCAAATTTTTTTTTTGAAACCAAATGCAAAAACGGACACCAGGATGAGTTTCAGGATGAAATTCCATGTCTAAAAATGGTGTTGCTTCAACTTTTTAAAAATCAAGCCTTTTTGGTGCCAGGAGAAGAAAAGGCTTTACTCCACGGTCAGGAAAAATCCTGCCCAGGAACCAAAATGTTTTTTGAAGCCAAATTTTTTTTTTGAAACCAAATGCAAAAACGGACACCAGGATGAGTTTCAGGATGAAATTCCATGTCTAAAAATGGTGTTGCTTCAACTTTTTAAAAATCAAGCCTTTTTGGTGCCAGGAGAAGAAAAGGCTTTACTCCACGGTCAGGAAAAATCCTGCCCAGGAACCAAAATGTTTTTTGAAGCCAATTTTTTTTTTGAAACCAAATGCAAAAACGGACACCAGGATGAGTTTCAGGATGAAATTCCATGTCTAAAAATGGTGTTGCTTCAACTTTTTAAAAATCAAGCCTTTTTGGTGCCAGGAGAAGAAAAGGCTTTACTCCACGGTCAGGAAAAATCCTGCCCAGGAACCAAAATGTTTTTTGAAGCCAAATTTTTTTTTTGAAACCAAATGCAAAAACGGACACCAGGATGAGTTTCAGGATGAAATTCCATGTCTAAAAATGGTGTTGCTTCAACTTTTTAAAAATCAAGCCTTTTTGGTGCCAGGAGAAGAAAAGGCTTTACTCCACGGTCAGGAAAAATCCTGCCCAGGAACCAAAATGTTTTTTGAAGCCAAATTTTTTTTTTGAAACCAAATGCAAAAACGGACACCAGGATGAGTTTCCTGATGAAATTCCATGTCTAAAAATGGTGTTGCTTCAACTTTTTAAAAATCAAGCCTTTTTGGTGCCAGGAGAAGAAAAGGCTTTACTCCACGGTCAGGAAAAATCCTGCCCAGGAACCAAAATGTTTTTTGAAGCCAAATTTTTTTTTTGAAACCAAATGCAAAAACGGACACCAGGATGAGTTTCAGGATGAAATTCCATGTCTAAAAATGGTGTTGCTTCAACTTTTTAAAAATCAAGCCTTTTTGGTGCCAGGAGAAGAAAAGGCTTTACTCCACGGTCAGGAAAAATCCTGCCCAGGAACCAAAATGTTTTTTGAAGCCAAATTTTTTTTTTGAAACCAAATGCAAAAACGGACACCAGGATGAGTTTCAGGATGAAATTCCATGTCTAAAAATGGTGTTGCTTCAACTTTTTAAAAATCAAGCCTTTTTGGTGCCAGGAGAAGAAAAGGCTTTACTCCACGGTCAGGAAAAATCCTGCCCAGGAACCAAAATGTTTTTTGAAGCCAAATTTTTTTTTTGAAACCAAATGCAAAAACGGACACCAGGATGAGTTTCAGGATGAAATTCCATGTCTAAAAATGGTGTTGCTTCAACTTTTTAAAAATCAAGCCTTTTTGGTGCCAGGAGAAGAAAAGGCTTTACTCCACGGTCAGGAAAAATCCTGCCCAGGAACCAAAATGTTTTTTGAAGCCAAATTTTTTTTTTGAAACCAAATGCAAAAACGGACACCAGGATGAGTTTCAGGATGAAATTCCATGTCTAAAAATGGTGTTGCTTCAACTTTTTAAAAATCAAGCCTTTTTGGTGCCAGGAGAAGAAAAGGCTTTACTCCACGGTCAGGAAAAATCCTGCCCAGGAACCAAAATGTTTTTTGAAGCCAAATTTTTTTTTTGAAACCAAATGCAAAAACGGACACCAGGATGAGTTTCAGGATGAAATTCCATGTCTAAAAATGGTGTTGCTTCAACTTTTTAAAAATCAAGCCTTTTTGGTGCCAGGAGAAGAAAAGGCTTTACTCCACGGTCAGGAAAAATCCTGCCCAGGAACCAAAATGTTTTTTGAAGCCAATTTTTTTTTTGAAACCAAATGCAAAAACGGACACCAGGATGAGTTTCCTGATGAAATTCCATGTCTAAAAATGGTGTTGCTTCAACTTTTTAAAAATCAAGCCTTTTTGGTGCCAGGAGAAGAAAAGGCTTTACTCCACGGTCAGGAAAAATCCTGCCCAGGAACCAAAATGTTTTTTGAAGCCAAATTTTTTTTTTGAAACCAAATGCAAAAACGGACACCAGGATGAGTTTCAGGATGAAATTCCATGTCTAAAAATGGTGTTGCTTCAACTTTTTAAAAATCAAGCCTTTTTGGTGCCAGGAGAAGAAAAGGCTTTACTCCACGGTCAGGAAAAATCCTGCCCAGGAACCAAAATGTTTTTTGAAGCCAAATTTTTTTTTTGAAACCAAATGCAAAAACGGACACCAGGATGAGTTTCAGGATGAAATTCCATGTCTAAAAATGGTGTTGCTTCAACTTTTTAAAAATCAAGCCTTTTTGGTGCCAGGAGAAGAAAAGGCTTTACTCCACGGTCAGGAAAAATCCTGCCCAGGAACCAAAATGTTTTTTGAAGCCAAATTTTTTTTTTGAAACCAAATGCAAAAACGGACACCAGGATGAGTTTCAGGATGAAATTCCATGTCTAAAAATGGTGTTGCTTCAACTTTTTAAAAATCAAGCCTTTTTGGTGCCAGGAGAAGAAAAGGCTTTACTCCACGGTCAGGAAAAATCCTGCCCAGGAACCAAAATGTTTTTTGAAGCCAAATTTTTTTTTTGAAACCAAATGCAAAAACGGACACCAGGATGAGTTTCAGGATGAAATTCCATGTCTAAAAATGGTGTTGCTTCAACTTTTTAAAAATCAAGCCTTTTTGGTGCCAGGAGAAGAAAAGGCTTTACTCCACGGTCAGGAAAAATCCTGCCCAGGAACCAAAATGTTTTTTGAAGCCAAATTTTTTTTTGAAACCAAATGCAAAAACGGACACCAGGATGAGTTTCAGGATGAAATTCCATGTCTAAAAATGGTGTTGCTTCAACTTTTTAAAAATCAAGCCTTTTTGGTGCCAGGAGAAGAAAAGGCTTTACTCCACGGTCAGGAAAAATCCTGCCCAGGAACCAAAATGTTTTTTGAAGCCAAATTTTTTTTTGAAACCAAATGCAAAAACGGACACCAGGATGAGTTTCAGGATGAAATTCCATGTCTAAAAATGGTGTTGCTTCAACTTTTTAAAAATCAAGCCTTTTTGGTGCCAGGAGAAGAAAAGGCTTTACTCCACGGTCAGGAAAAATCCTGCCCAGGAACCAAAATGTTTTTTGAAGCCAAATTTTTTTTTTGAAACCAAATGCAAAAACGGACACCAGGATGAGTTTCAGGATGAAATTCCATGTCTAAAAATGGTGTTGCTTCAACTTTTTAAAAATCAAGCCTTTTTGGTGCCAGGAGAAGAAAAGGCTTTACTCCACGGTCAGGAAAAATCCTGCCCAGGAACCAAAATGTTTTTTGAAGCCAAATTTTTTTTTTGAAACCAAATGCAAAAACGGACACCAGGATGAGTTTCAGGATGAAATTCCATGTCTAAAAATGGTGTTGCTTCAACTTTTTAAAAATCAAGCCTTTTTGGTGCCAGGAGAAGAAAAGGCTTTACTCCACGGTCAGGAAAAATCCTGCCCAGGAACCAAAATGTTTTTTGAAGCCAAATTTTTTTTTTGAAACCAAATGCAAAAACGGACACCAGGATGAGTTTCCTGATGAAATTCCATGTCTAAAAATGGTGTTGCTTCAACTTTTTAAAAATCAAGCCTTTTTGGTGCCAGGAGAAGAAAAGGCTTTACTCCACGGTCAGGAAAAATCCTGCCCAGGAACCAAAATGTTTTTTGAAGCCAAATTTTTTTTTTGAAACCAAATGCAAAAACGGACACCAGGATGAGTTTCAGGATGAAATTCCATGTCTAAAAATGGTGTTGCTTCAACTTTTTAAAAATCAAGCCTTTTTGGTGCCAGGAGAAGAAAAGGCTTTACTCCACGGTCAGGAAAAATCCTGCCCAGGAACCAAAATGTTTTTTGAAGCCAAATTTTTTTTTTGAAACCAAATGCAAAAACGGACACCAGGATGAGTTTCAGGATGAAATTCCATGTCTAAAAATGGTGTTGCTTCAACTTTTTAAAAATCAAGCCTTTTTGGTGCCAGGAGAAGAAAAGGCTTTACTCCACGGTCAGGAAAAATCCTGCCCAGGAACCAAAATGTTTTTTGAAGCCAAATTTTTTTTTTGAAACCAAATGCAAAAACGGACACC
The DNA here is from genome assembly GCF_029531705.1 of Pantherophis guttatus. The sequence continues at coordinate 4,506 of NW_026844011.1, forward strand.
AGGATGAGTTTCAGGATGAAATTCCATGTCTAAAAATGGTGTTGCTTCAACTTTTTAAAAATCAAGCCTTTTTGGTGCCAGGAGAAGAAAAGGCTTTACTCCACGGTCAGGAAAAATCCTGCCCAGGAACCAAAATGTTTTTTGAAGCCAATTTTTTTTTTGAAACCAAATGCAAAAACGGACACCAGGATGAGTTTCAGGATGAAATTCCATGTCTAAAAATGGTGTTGCTTCAACTTTTTAAAAATCAAGCCTTTTTGGTGCCAGGAGAAGAAAAGGCTTTACTCCACGGTCAGGAAAAATCCTGCCCAGGAACCAAAATGTTTTTTGAAGCCAAATTTTTTTTTGAAACCAAATGCAAAAACGGACACCAGGATGAGTTTCCTGATGAAATTCCATGTCTAAAAATGGTGTTGCTTCAACTTTTTAAAAATCAAGCCTTTTTGGTGCCAGGAGAAGAAAAGGCTTTACTCCACGGTCAGGAAAAATCCTGCCCAGGAACCAAAATGTTTTTTGAAGCCAAATTTTTTTTTTGAAACCAAATGCAAAAACGGACACCAGGATGAGTTTCCTGATGAAATTCCATGTCTAAAAATGGTGTTGCTTCAACTTTTTAAAAATCAAGCCTTTTTGGTGCCAGGAGAAGAAAAGGCTTTACTCCACGGTCAGGAAAAATCCTGCCCAGGAACCAAAATGTTTTTTGAAGCCAAATTTTTTTTTTGAAACCAAATGCAAAAACGGACACCAGGATGAGTTTCCTGATGAAATTCCATGTCTAAAAATGGTGTTGCTTCAACTTTTTAAAAATCAAGCCTTTTTGGTGCCAGGAGAAGAAAAGGCTTTACTCCACGGTCAGGAAAAATCCTGCCCAGGAACCAAAATGTTTTTTGAAGCCAAATTTTTTTTTTGAAACCAAATGCAAAAACGGACACCAGGATGAGTTTCAGGATGAAATTCCATGTCTAAAAATGGTGTTGCTTCAACTTTTTAAAAATCAAGCCTTTTTGGTGCCAGGAGAAGAAAAGGCTTTACTCCACGGTCAGGAAAAATCCTGCCCAGGAACCAAAATGTTTTTTGAAGCCAAATTTTTTTTTTGAAACCAAATGCAAAAACGGACACCAGGATGAGTTTCCTGATGAAATTCCATGTCTAAAAATGGTGTTGCTTCAACTTTTTAAAAATCAAGCCTTTTTGGTGCCAGGAGAAGAAAAGGCTTTACTCCACGGTCAGGAAAAATCCTGCCCAGGAACCAAAATGTTTTTTGAAGCCAAATTTTTTTTTTGAAACCAAATGCAAAAACGGACACCAGGATGAGTTTCAGGATGAAATTCCATGTCTAAAAATGGTGTTGCTTCAACTTTTTAAAAATCAAGCCTTTTTGGTGCCAGGAGAAGAAAAGGCTTTACTCCACGGTCAGGAAAAATCCTGCCCAGGAACCAAAATGTTTTTTGAAGCCAAATTTTTTTTTTGAAACCAAATGCAAAAACGGACACCAGGATGAGTTTCAGGATGAAATTCCATGTCTAAAAATGGTGTTGCTTCAACTTTTTAAAAATCAAGCCTTTTTGGTGCCAGGAGAAGAAAAGGCTTTACTCCACGGTCAGGAAAAATCCTGCCCAGGAACCAAAATGTTTTTTGAAGCCAATTTTTTTTTTGAAACCAAATGCAAAAACGGACACCAGGATGAGTTTCCTGATGAAATTCCATGTCTAAAAATGGTGTTGCTTCAACTTTTTAAAAATCAAGCCTTTTTGGTGCCAGGAGAAGAAAAGGCTTTACTCCACGGTCAGGAAAAATCCTGCCCAGGAACCAAAATGTTTTTTGAAGCCAAATTTTTTTTTTGAAACCAAATGCAAAAACGGACACCAGGATGAGTTTCAGGATGAAATTCCATGTCTAAAAATGGTGTTGCTTCAACTTTTTAAAAATCAAGCCTTTTTGGTGCCAGGAGAAGAAAAGGCTTTACTCCACGGTCAGGAAAAATCCTGCCCAGGAACCAAAATGTTTTTTGAAGCCAAATTTTTTTTTTGAAACCAAATGCAAAAACGGACACCAGGATGAGTTTCAGGATGAAATTCCATGTCTAAAAATGGTGTTGCTTCAACTTTTTAAAAATCAAGCCTTTTTGGTGCCAGGAGAAGAAAAGGCTTTACTCCACGGTCAGGAAAAATCCTGCCCAGGAACCAAAATGTTTTTTGAAGCCAAATTTTTTTTTTGAAACCAAATGCAAAAACGGACACCAGGATGAGTTTCCTGATGAAATTCCATGTCTAAAAATGGTGTTGCTTCAACTTTTTAAAAATCAAGCCTTTTTGGTGCCAGGAGAAGAAAAGGCTTTACTCCACGGTCAGGAAAAATCCTGCCCAGGAACCAAAATGTTTTTTGAAGCCAAATTTTTTTTTGAAACCAAATGCAAAAACGGACACCAGGATGAGTTTCAGGATGAAATTCCATGTCTAAAAATGGTGTTGCTTCAACTTTTTAAAAATCAAGCCTTTTTGGTGCCAGGAGAAGAAAAGGCTTTACTCCACGGTCAGGAAAAATCCTGCCCAGGAACCAAAATGTTTTTTGAAGCCAAATTTTTTTTTTGAAACCAAATGCAAAAACGGACACCAGGATGAGTTTCCTGATGAAATTCCATGTCTAAAAATGGTGTTGCTTCAACTTTTTAAAAATCAAGCCTTTTTGGTGCCAGGAGAAGAAAAGGCTTTACTCCACGGTCAGGAAAAATCCTGCCCAGGAACCAAAATGTTTTTTGAAGCCAAATTTTTTTTTTGAAACCAAATGCAAAAACGGACACCAGGATGAGTTTCCTGATGAAATTCCATGTCTAAAAATGGTGTTGCTTCAACTTTTTAAAAATCAAGCCTTTTTGGTGCCAGGAGAAGAAAAGGCTTTACTCCACGGTCAGGAAAAATCCTGCCCAGGAACCAAAATGTTTTTTGAAGCCAAATTTTTTTTTGAAACCAAATGCAAAAAACGGACACCAGGATGAGTTTCAGGATGAAATTCCATGTCTAAAAATGGTGTTGCTTCAACTTTTTAAAAATCAAGCCTTTTTGGTGCCAGGAGAAGAAAAGGCTTTACTCCACGGTCAGGAAAAATCCTGCCCAGGAACCAAAATGTTTTTTGAAGCCAAATTTTTTTTTTGAAACCAAATGCAAAAACGGACACCAGGATGAGTTTCAGGATGAAATTCCATGTCTAAAAATGGTGTTGCTTCAACTTTTTAAAAATCAAGCCTTTTTGGTGCCAGGAGAAGAAAAGGCTTTACTCCACGGTCAGGAAAAATCCTGCCCAGGAACCAAAATGTTTTTTGAAGCCAAATTTTTTTTTTGAAACCAAATGCAAAAACGGACACCAGGAGGATGAGTTTCCTGATGAAATTCCATGTCTAAAAATGGTGTTGCTTCAACTTTTTAAAAATCAAGCCTTTTTGGTGCCAGGAGAAGAAAAGGCTTTACTCCACGGTCAGGAAAAATCCTGCCCAGGAACCAAAATGTTTTTTGAAGCCAAATTTTTTTTTTGAAACCAAATGCAAAAACGGACACCAGGATGAGTTTCAGGATGAAATTCCATGTCTAAAAATGGTGTTGCTTCAACTTTTTAAAAATCAAGCCTTTTTGGTGCCAGGAGAAGAAAAGGCTTTACTCCACGGTCAGGAAAAATCCTGCCCAGGAACCAAAATGTTTTTTGAAGCCAAATTTTTTTTTGAAACCAAATGCAAAAACGGACACCAGGATGAGTTTCAGGATGAAATTCCATGTCTAAAAATGGTGTTGCTTCAACTTTTTAAAAATCAAGCCTTTTTGGTGCCAGGAGAAGAAAAGGCTTTACTCCACGGTCAGGAAAAATCCTGCCCAGGAACCAAAATGTTTTTTGAAGCCAAATTTTTTTTTTGAAACCAAATGCAAAAACGGACACCAGGATGAGTTTCAGGATGAAATTCCATGTCTAAAAATGGTGTTGCTTCAACTTTTTAAAAATCAAGCCTTTTTGGTGCCAGGAGAAGAAAAGGCTTTACTCCACGGTCAGGAAAAATCCTGCCCAGGAACCAAAATGTTTTTTGAAGCCAAATTTTTTTTTTGAAACCAAATGCAAAAACGGACACCAGGATGAGTTTCAGGATGAAATTCCATGTCTAAAAATGGTGTTGCTTCAACTTTTTAAAAATCAAGCCTTTTTGGTGCCAGGAGAAGAAAAGGCTTTACTCCACGGTCAGGAAAAATCCTGCCCAGGAACCAAAATGTTTTTTGAAGCCAAATTTTTTTTTTGAAACCAAATGCAAAAACGGACACCAGGATGAGTTTCTGATGAAATTCCATGTCTAAAAATGGTGTTGCTTCAACTTTTTAAAAATCAAGCCTTTTTGGTGCCAGGAGAAGAAAAGGCTTTACTCCACGGTCAGGAAAAATCCTGCCCAGGAACCAAAATTTTTTTGAAGCCAATTTTTTTTTTGAAACCAAATGCAAAAACGGACACCAGGATGAGTTTCAGGATGAAATTCCATGTCTAAAAATGGTGTTGCTTCAACTTTTTAAAAATCAAGCCTTTTTGGTGCCAGGAGAAGAAAAGGCTTTACTCCACGGTCAGGAAAAATCCTGCCCAGGAACCAAAATGTTTTTTGAAGCCAAATTTTTTTTTTGAAACCAAATGCAAAAACGGACACCAGGATGAGTTTCAGGATGAAATTCCATGTCTAAAAATGGTGTTGCTTCAACTTTTTAAAAATCAAGCCTTTTTGGTGCCAGGAGAAGAAAAGGCTTTACTCCACGGTCAGGAAAAATCCTGCCCAGGAACCAAAATGTTTTTTGAAGCCAAATTTTTTTTTTGAAACCAAATGCAAAAACGGACACCAGGATGAGTTTCCATGAAATTCCATGTCTAAAATGGTGTTGCTTCAACTTTTTAAAAATCAAGCCTTTTTGGTGCCAGGAGAAGAAAAGGCTTTACTCCACGGTCAGGAAAAATCCTGCCCAGGAACCAAAATGTTTTTTGAAGCCAATTTTTTTTTTGAAACCAAATGCAAAAACGGACACCAGGATGAGTTTCAGGATGAAATTCCATGTCTAAAAATGGTGTTGCTTCAACTTTTTAAAAATCAAGCCTTTTTGGTGCCAGGAGAAGAAAAAGGCTTTACTCCACGGTCAGGAAAAATCCTGCCCAGGAACCAAAATGTTTTTTGAAGCCAAATTTTTTTTTTGAAACCAAATACAAAAACGGACATTTTTAGACATGGAATTTCATGATGAAATCATCCTGGTGTCCGTTTTTGCATTTTGTTTCAAAAAAAAAATTTGGGCTTCAAAAAACATTTTGGTTCACGGGCAGGATTTTTCCTGACCGTGGAGTAAAGCCTTTTCTTCTGGCACCAAAAAGGCTTGATTTTTAAAAAGTTGAAGCAACAACCATTTTTAGACATGGAATTTCATCCTGAAAATCATCCTGGTGTCCGTTTTTGTATTTGGTTTCAAAAAAAAAATTTGGCTTCAAAAAACATTTTGGTTCCTGGGCAGGATTTTTCCTGACCGTGGAGTAAAGCCTTTTTTCTCCTGGCACCAAAAAAGGCTTGATTTTTAAAAAGTTGAAGCAACACCATTTTTAGACATGGAATTTCATCCTGAAAACTCATCCTGGTGTCCGTTTTTGCATTTGGTTTCAAAAAAAAAAATTTGGCTTCAAAAAAACATTTTGGTTCCTGGGAAGATTTTTCCTGACCGTGGAGTAAAGCCTTTTCTTCTCCTGGCACCAAAAAGGCTTGATTTTTAAAAAGTTGAAGCAACACCATTTTTTAGACATGGAATTTCATCAGGAAACTCATCCTGGTGTCCGTTTTTGCATTTGGTTTCAAAAAAAAAAATTTGGCTTCAAAAAACTTTGGTTCCTGGGCAGGATTTTTCCTGACCGTGGAGTAAAGCCTTTTCTTCTCTGGCAACAAAAAGGCTTGATTTTTAAAAAGTTGAAGCAACACCATTTTTAGACATGGAATTTCATCCTGGAAACTCATCCTGGTGTCCGTTTTTGCATTTGGTTTCAAAAAAAAATTTGGCTTCAAAAAACATTTTGGTTCCTGGGCAGGATTTTTCCTGACCGGGAGTAAAGCCTTTTCTTCTCCTGCACCAAAAAAGGCTTGATTTTTAAAAAGTTGAAGCAACACCATTTTTAGACATGGAATTTCATCAGGAAACTCATCCTGGTGTCCGTTTTTTGCATTTGGTTTCAAAAAAAAAATTTGGCTTCAAAACATTTTGGTTCCTGGGCAGGATTTTTCCTGACCGTGGAGTAAAGCCTTTTCTTCTCCTGGCACCAAAAAGGCTTGATTTTTAAAAAGTTGAACCATTTTTAGACATGGAATTTCATCCTGAAAAACTCATCCTGGTGTCCGTTTTTGTATTTGGTTTCAAAAAAAAAAATTTGGCTTCAAAAAACATTTTGGTTCCTGGGCAGGATTTTTCCTGACCGTGGAGTAAAGCCTTTCTTCTCCTGGCACCAAAAAGGCTTGATTTTTAAAAAGTTGAAAGCAACACCATTTTTAGACATGGAATTTCATCTGAAAACTCATCCTGGTGTCCGTTTTTGCATTTGGTTTCAAAAAAAAAATTTGGCTTCAAAAAACATTTTGGTTCCTGGGCAGGATTTTTCCTGACCGTGGAGTAAAGCCTTTTCTTCTCCTGGCACCAAAAAGGCTTGATTTTTAAAAAGTTGAAGCAACACCATTTTTAGACATGGAATTTCATCCTGAAACTCATCCTGGTGTCTGTTTTTGTATTTGGTTTCAAAAAAAAAAATTGGCTTCAAAAAACATTTTGGTTCCTGGGCAGGATTTTTCCTGGAGTAAAGCCTTTTCTTCTCCTGGCACCAAAAAGGCTTGATTTTTAAAAAGTTGAAGCAACACCATTTTTAGACATGGAATTTCATCCTGAAAACTCATCCTGGTGTCGTTTTTGCATTTGGTTTCAAAAAAAAAATTTGGCTTCAAAAAACATTTTGGTTCCTGGGCAGGATTTTTCCTGACCGTGGAGTAAAGCCTTTTCTTCTCCTGGCACCAAAAAGGCTTGATTTTTAAAAAGTTGAAGCAACACCATTTTTAGACATGGAATTTCATCCTGAAATCATCCTGGTGTCCGTTTTTGCATTTGGTTTCAAAAAAAAAAATTTGGCTTCAAAAAACATTTTGGTTCCTGGGCAGGATTTTTCCTGACCGTGGAGTAAAGCCTTTTCTTCTCCTGGCACCAAAAAGGCTTGATTTTTAAAAAGTTGAAGCAACACCATTTTTAGACATGGAATTTCATCCTGAAACTCATCCTGGTGTCCGTTTTTGCATTTGGTTTCAAAAAAAAAATTTGGCTTCAAAAAACATTTTGGTTCCTGGGCAGGATTTTTCCTGACCGTGGAGTAAAGCCTTTTCTTCTCCTGGCACCAAAAAGGCTTGATTTTTAAAAAGTTGAAGCAACACCATTTTTAGACATGGAATTTCATCCTGAAACTCATCCTGGTGTCCGTTTTTGCATTTGGTTTCAAAAAAAAATTTGGCTTCAAAAAACATTTTGGTTCCTGGGCAGGATTTTTCCTGACCGTGGAGTAAAGCCTTTTCTTCTCCTGGCACCAAAAAGGCTTGATTTTTAAAAAGTTGAAGCAACACCATTTTTAGACATGGAATTTCATCCTGAAACTCATCCTGGTGTCCGTTTTTGCATTTGGTTTCAAAAAAAAAATTTGGCTTCAAAAAACATTTTGGTTCCTGGGCAGGATTTTTCCTGACCGTGGAGTAAAGCCTTTTCTTCTCCTGGCACCAAAAAGGCTTGATTTTAAAAAGTTGAAGCAACACCATTTTTAGACATGGAATTTCATCCTGAAACTCATCCTGGTGTCCGTTTTTGCATTTGGTTTCAAAAAAAAAATTTGGCTTCAAAAAACATTTTGGTTCCTGGGCAGGATTTTTCCTGACCGTGGAGTAAAGCCTTTTCTTCTCCTGGCACCAAAAAGGCTTGATTTTTAAAAAGTTGAAGCAACACCATTTTTAGACATGGAATTTCATCCTGAAACTCATCCTGGTGTCCGTTTTTGCATTTGGTTTCAAAAAAAAAATTTGGCTTCAAAAAACATTTTGGTTCCTGGGCAGGATTTTTCCTGACCGTGGAGTAAAGCCTTTTCTTCTCCTGGCACCAAAAAGGCTTGATTTTTAAAAAGTTGAAGCAACACCATTTTTAGACATGGAATTTCATCAGGAAACTCATCCTGGTGTCCGTTTTTGCATTTGGTTTCAAAAAAAAAATTTGGCTTCAAAAACATTTTGGTTCCTGGGCAGGATTTTTCCTGACCGTGGAGTAAAGCCTTTTCTTCTCCTGGCACCAAAAAGGCTTGATTTTTAAAAAGTTGAAGCAACACCATTTTTAGACATGGAATTTCATCCTGAAACTCATCCTGGTGTCCGTTTTTGCATTTGGTTTCAAAAAAAAAATTTGGCTTCAAAAAACATTTTGGTTCCTGGGCAGGATTTTTCCTGACCGTGGAGTAAAGCCTTTTCTTCTCCTGGCACCAAAAAGGCTTGATTTTTAAAAAGTTGAAGCAACACCATTTTTAGACATGGAATTTCATCCTGAAACTCATCCTGGTGTCCGTTTTTGCATTTGGTTTCAAAAAAAAAAATTTGGCTTCAAAAAACATTTTGGTTCCTGGGCAGGATTTTTCCTGACCGTGGAGTAAAGCCTTTTCTTCTCCTGGCACCAAAAAGGCTTGATTTTTAAAAAGTTGAAGCAACACCATTTTTAGACATGGAATTTCATCCTGAAACTCATCCTGGTGTCCGTTTTTGCATTTGGTTTCAAAAAAAAAATTTGGCTTCAAAAAACATTTTGGTTCCTGGGCAGGATTTTTCCTGACCGTGGAGTAAAGCCTTTCTTCTCCTGGCACCAAAAAGGCTTGATTTTTAAAAAGTTGAAGCAACACCATTTTTAGACATGGAATTTCATCCTGAAACTCATCCTGGTGTCCGTTTTTGCATTTGGTTTCAAAAAAAAAAATTTGGCTTCAAAAAACATTTTGGTTCCTGGGCAGGATTTTTCCTGACCGTGGAGTAAAGCCTTTTCTTCTCCTGGCACCAAAAAGGCTTGATTTTTAAAAAGTTGAAGCAACACCATTTTTAGACATGGAATTTCATCTGAAACTCATCCTGGTGTCCGTTTTTGCATTTGGTTTCAAAAAAAAAAATTTGGCTTCAAAAAACATTTTGGTTCCTGGGCAGGATTTTTCCTGACCGTGGAGTAAAGCCTTTTCTTCTCCTGGCACCAAAAAGGCTTGATTTTTAAAAAGTTGAAGCAACACCATTTTTAGACATGGAATTTCATCTGAAACTCATCCTGGTGTCCGTTTTTGCATTTGGTTTCAAAAAAAAAATTTGGCTTCAAAAAACATTTTGGTTCCTGGGCAGGATTTTTCCTGACCGTGGAGTAAAGCCTTTTCTTCTCCTGGCACCAAAAAGGCTTGATTTTTAAAAAGTTGAAGCAACACCATTTTTAGACATGGAATTTCATCCTGAAACTCATCCTGGTGTCCGTTTTTGCATTTGGTTTCAAAAAAAAAAATTTGGCTTCAAAAAACATTTTGGTTCCTGGGCAGGATTTTTCCTGACCGTGGAGTAAAGCCTTTTCTTCTCCTGGCACCAAAAAGGCTTGATTTTTAAAAAGTTGAAGCAACACCATTTTTAGACATGGAATTTCATCCTGAAACTCATCCTGGTGTCCGTTTTTGCATTTGGTTTCAAAAAAAAAATTTGGCTTCAAAAAACATTTTGGTTCCTGGGCAGGATTTTTCCTGACCGTGGAGTAAAGCCTTTTCTTCTCCTGGCACCAAAAAGGCTTGATTTTTAAAAAGTTGAAGCAACACCATTTTTAGACATGGAATTTCATCCTGAAACTCATCCTGGTGTCCGTTTTTGCATTTGGTTTCAAAAAAAAAAATTTGGCTTCAAAAAACATTTTGGTTCCTGGGCAGGATTTTTCCTGACCGTGCCTTTTCTTCTCCTGGCACCAAAAAGGCTTGATTTTTAAAAAGTTGAAGCAACACCATTTTTAGACATGGAATTTCATCAGGAAACTCATCCTGGTGTCCGTTTTTGCATTTGGTTTCAAAAAAAAAATTTGGCTTCAAAAAACATTTTGGTTCCTGGGCAGGATTTTTCCTGACCGTGGAGTAAAGCCTTTTCTTCTCCTGGCACCAAAAAGGCTTGATTTTTAAAAAGTTGAAGCAACACCATTTTTAGACATGGAATTTCATCCTGAAACTCATCCTGGTGTCCGTTTTTGCATTTGGTTTCAAAAAAAAAATTTGGCTTCAAAAAACATTTTGGTTCCTGGGCAGGATTTTTCCTGACCGTGGAGTAAAGCCTTTTCTTCTCCTGGCACCAAAAAGGCTTGATTTTTTAAAAGTTGAAGCAACACCATTTTTAGACATGGAATTTCATCAGGAAACTCATCCTGGTGTCCGTTTTTGCATTTGGTTTCAAAAAAAAAATTTGGCTTCAAAAAACATTTTGGTTCCTGGGCAGGATTTTTCCTGACCGTGGAGTAAAGCCTTTTCTTCTCCTGGCACCAAAAAGGCTTGATTTTTAAAAAGTTGAAGCAACACCATTTTTAGACATGGAATTTCATCAGGAAACTCATCCTGGTGTCCGTTTTTGCATTTGGTTTCAAAAAAAAAAATTTGGCTTCAAAAAACATTTTGGTTCCTGGGCAGGATTTTTCCTGACCGTGGAGTAAAGCCTTTTCTTCTCCTGGCACCAAAAAGGCTTGATTTTTAAAAAGTTGAAGCAACACCATTTTTAGACATGGAATTTCATCCTGAAACTCATCCTGGTGTCCGTTTTTGCATTTGGTTTCAAAAAAAAAATTTGGCTTCAAAAAACATTTTGGTTCCTGGGCAGGATTTTTCCTGACCGTGGAGTAAAGCCTTTTCTTCTCCTGGCACCAAAAAGGCTTGATTTTTAAAAAGTTGAAGCAACACCATTTTTAGACATGGAATTTCATCCTGAAACTCATCCTGGTGTCCGTTTTTGCATTTGGTTTCAAAAAAAAAATTTGGCTTCAAAAAACATTTTGGTTCCTGGGCAGGATTTTTCCTGACCGTGGAGTAAAGCCTTTTCTTCTCCTGGCACCAAAAGGCTTGATTTTTAAAAAGTTGAAGCAACACCATTTTTAGACATGGAATTTCATCCTGAAACTCATCCTGGTGTCCGTTTTTGCATTTGGTTTCAAAAAAAAAATTTGGCTTCAAAAAACAATTTTGGTTCTGGGCAGGATTTTTCCTGACCGTGGAGTAAAGCCTTTTCTTCTCCTGGCACCAAAAAGGCTTGATTTTTAAAAAGTTGAAGCAACACCATTTTTAGACATGGAATTTCATCCTGAAACTCATCCTGGTGTCCGTTTTTGCATTTGGTTTCAAAAAAAAAATTTGGCTTCAAAAAACATTTTGGTTCCTGGGCAGGATTTTTCCTGACCGTGGAGTAAAGCCTTTTCTTCTCCTGGCACCAAAAAGGCTTGATTTTTAAAAAGTTGAAGCAACACCATTTTTAGACATGGAATTTCATCCTGAAACTCATCCTGGTGTCCGTTTTTGCATTTGGTTTCAAAAAAAAAAATTTGGCTTCAAAAAACATTTTGGTTCCTGGGCAGGATTTTTCCTGACCGTGGAGTAAAGCCTTTTCTTCTCCTGGCACCAAAAAGGCTTGATTTTTAAAAAGTTGAAGCAACACCATTTTTAGACATGGAATTTCATCCTGAAACTCATCCTGGTGTCCGTTTTTGCATTTGGTTTCAAAAAAAAAATTTGGCTTCAAAAAACATTTTGGTTCCTGGGCAGGATTTTTCTGACCGTGGAGTAAAGCCTTTTCTTCTCCTGGCACCAAAAAGGCTTGATTTTTAAAAAGTTGAAGCAACACCATTTTTAGACATGGAATTTCATCCTGAAACTCATCCTGGTGTCCGTTTTTGCATTTGGTTTCAAAAAAAAAATTTGGCTTCAAAAAACATTTTGGTTCCTGGGCAGGATTTTTCCTGACCGTGGAGTAAAGCCTTTTCTTCTCCTGGCACCAAAAAGGCTTGATTTTTAAAAAGTTGAAGCAACACCATTTTTAGACATGGAATTTCATCCTGAAACTCATCCTGGTGTCCGTTTTTGTATTTGGTTTCAAAAAAAAAATTTGGCTTCAAAAAACATTTTGGTTCCTGGGAGGATTTTTCCTGACCGTGGAGTAAAGCCTTTTCTTCTCCTGGCACCAAAAAGGCTTGATTTTTAAAAAGTTGAAGCAACACCATTTTTAGACATGGAATTTCATCCTGAAACTCATCCTGGTGTCCGTTTTTGCATTTGGTTTCAAAAAAAAAATTTGGCTTCAAAAAACATTTTGGTTCCTGGGCAGGATTTTTCCTGACCGTGGAGTAAAGCCTTTTCTTCTCCTGGCACCAAAAAGGCTTGATTTTTTAAAAGTTGAAGCAACACCATTTTTAGACATGGAATTTCATCCTGAAACTCATCCTGGTGTCCGTTTTTGCATTTGGTTTCAAAAAAAAAATTTGGCTTCAAAAAACATTTTGGTTCCTGGGCAGGATTTTTCCTGACCGTGGAGTAAAGCCTTTTCTTCTCCTGGCACCAAAAAGGCTTGATTTTTAAAAAGTTGAAGCAACACCATTTTTAGACATGGAATTTCATCCTGAAACTCATCCTGGTGTCCGTTTTTGCATTTGGTTTCAAAAAAAAATTTGGCTTCAAAAAACATTTTGGTTCCTGGGCAGGATTTTTCCTGACCGTGGAGTAAAGCCTTTTCTTCTCCTGGCACCAAAAAGGCTTGATTTTTAAAAAGTTGAAGCAACACCATTTTTAGACATGGAATTTCATCAGGAAACTCATCCTGGTGTCCGTTTTTGCATTTGGTTTCAAAAAAAAAATTGGCTTCAAAAAACATTTTGGTTCCTGGGCAGGATTTTTCCTGACCGTGGAGTAAAGCCTTTTCTTCTCCTGGCACCAAAAAGGCTTGATTTTTAAAAAGTTGAAGCAACACCATTTTTAGACATGGAATTTCATCCTGAAACTCATCCTGGTGTCCGTTTTTGCATTTGGTTTCAAAAAAAAAATTTGGCTTCAAAAAACATTTTGGTTCCTGGGCAGGATTTTTCCTGACCGTGGAGTAAAGCCTTTTCTTCTCCTGGCACCAAAAAGGCTTGATTTTTAAAAAGTTGAAGCAACACCATTTTTAGACATGGAATTTCATCCTGAAAACTCATCCTGGTGTCCGTTTTTGCATTTGGTTTCAAAAAAAAAATTTGGCTTCAAAAAACATTTTGGTTCCTGGGCAGGATTTTTCCTGACCGTGGAGTAAAGCCTTTTCTTCTCCTGGCACCAAAAGGCTTGATTTTTAAAAAGTTGAAGCAACACCATTTTTAGACATGGAATTTCATCCTGAAACTCATCCTGGTGTCCGTTTTTGCATTTGGTTTAAAGAAAAAATTTGGCTTCAAAAAACATTTTGGTTCCTGGGCAGGATTTTTCCTGACCGTGGAGTAAAGCCTTTCTTCTCCTGGCACCAAAAAGGCTTGATTTTTAAAAAGTTGAAGCAACACCATTTTTAGACATGGAATTTCATCCTGAAACTCATCCTGGTGTCCGTTTTTGCATTTGGTTTCAAAAAAAAAATTTGGCTTCAAAAACACATTTTGGTTCCTGGGCAGGATTTTTCCTGACCGTGGAGTAAAGCCTTTTCTTCTCCTGGCACCAAAAAGGCTTGATTTTTAAAAAGTTGAAGCAACACCATTTTTAGACATGGAATTTCATCCTGAAAACTCATCCTGGTGTCCGTTTTTGCATTTGGTTTCAAAAAAAAAAATTTGGCTTCAAAAAACATTTTGGTTCCTGGGCAGGATTTTTCCTGACCGTGGAGTAAAGCCTTTTCTATTCCTGGCACCAAAAAGGCTTGATTTTTAAAAAGTTGAAGCAACACCATTTTTAGACATGGAATTTCATCCTGAAACTCATCCTGGTGTCCGTTTTTGCATTTGGTTTCAAAAAAAAATTTGGCTTCAAAAAACATTTTGGTTCCTGGGCAGGATTTTTCCTGACCGTGGAGTAAAGCCTTTTCTTCTCCTGGCACCAAAAAGGCTTGATTTTTAAAAAGTTGAAGCAACACCATTTTTAGACATGGAATTTCATCCTGAAACTCATCCTGGTGTCCGTTTTTGCATTTGGTTTCAAAAAAAAAATTTGGCTTCAAAAAACATTTTGGTTCCTGGGCAGGATTTTTCCTGACCGTGGAGTAAAGCCTTTTCTTCTCCTGGCACCAAAAAGGCTTGATTTTTAAAAAGTTGAAGCAACACCATTTTTAGACATGGAATTTCATCCTGAAACTCATCCTGGTGTCCGTTTTTGCATTTGGTTTCAAAAAAAAAATTTGGCTTCAAAAAACATTTTGGTTCCTGGGCAGGATTTTTCCTGACCGTGGAGTAAAGCCTTTTCTTCTCCTGGCACCAAAAAGGCTTGATTTTTAAAAAGTTGAAGCAACACCATTTTTAGACATGGAATTTCATCCTGAAAAACTCATCCTGGTGTCCGTTTTTGCATTTGGTTTCAAAAAAAAAATTTGGCTTCAAAAAACATTTTGGTTCCTGGGCAGGATTTTTCCTGACCGTGGAGTAAAGCCTTTTCTTCTCCTGGCACCAAAAAGGCTTGATTTTTAAAAAGTTGAAGCAACACCATTTTTAGACATGGAATTTCATCCTGAAACTCATCCTGGTGTCCGTTTTTGCATTTGGTTTCAAAAAAAAAAATTGGCTTCAAAAAACATTTTGGTTCCTGGGCAGGATTTTTCCTGACCGTGGAGTAAAGCCTTTTCTTCTCCTGGCACCAAAAAGGCTTGATTTTTAAAAAGTTGAAGCAACACCATTTTTAGACATGGAATTTCATCCTGAAACTCATCCTGGTGTCCGTTTTTGCATTTGGTTTCAAAAAAAAAATTTGGCTTCAAAAAACATTTTGGTTCCTGGGCAGGATTTTTCCTGACCGTGGAGTAAAGCCTTTTCTTCTCCTGGCACCAAAAAGGCTTGATTTTTAAAAAGTTGAAGCAACACCATTTTTAGACATGGAATTTCATCTGAAACTCATCCTGGTGTCCGTTTTTGCATTTGGTTTAAAAAAAAAATTTGGCTTCAAAAAACATTTTGGTTCCTGGGCAGGATTTTTCCTGACCGTGGAGTAAAGCCTTTTCTTCTCCTGGCACCAAAAAGGCTTGATTTTTAAAAAGTTGAAGCAACACCATTTTTAGACATGGAATTTCATCCTGAAACTCATCCTGGTGTCCGTTTTTGCATTTGGTTTCAAAAAAAAAATTTGGCTTCAAAAAACATTTTGG
>NW_026844012.1:0-224428 GCF_029531705.1 Pantherophis guttatus
AAAGACATGAGGAAACGGCTGAATTCTGAGATATCCCCGGTGTGGTCCTTAAAGTGCAAAGCCCCATGGAAGGGCTTTATAACAAGCAATATGTATTCAGAGTTCATCACATTAAGTTTCCAACTGGATGTAAAGATCCAGACTTTCAGAAATGATGTATTTCTCCGGGCTTCATAAGCCAACACAACCACTTGTACATTTGCAAAAGTGCTGGTGTCTCCAAACACAATAATCACTTCACCTTTAGACCAAATGTTGAAAATATGAAGCAATTTCTTCCCTGGCAGAGCATAAAAATCAGATCTCATCATTTCAGTGAAGGCCAAACAGATCTCCTTCTCCTTCAGCATTGGCATCAGAGATGAGATGAAACGTTCTCCATTGTCATCTTCAGAGGCCACCAGCCCAACCCAGTTCCACTGGAAATACAGGAGAAGCTGGACTAACCCCACATACTGGGTAAATTCCTTGGGATTAATTTGGAAGAAGGAAGGATAAACTCTTCTGTCTCCCTGAAGGAACTCAAAGCCAACACCAAGCTGGAGAAAGTGAGAATCTTCTTTCAAAGACAAACATTATATGGTGGATTGTCCTACCAGTCAGGCTGACTCAACTTGAGGGGCAAGCTTATATTTCACCCCTTCTTAGGAAGAGGCACCAGTTCCCTGATTTGCCTGGTTGTGATAGATCAGAGGCCAAAGGAACAAAACATCAACCTTGATACAGAAAATACCATATTTTTCGGAGTATAAGATACTCCAGACTGTAAGATGCACCTACCTTTTTTGGTGAGGAAAACAAGAAAAAGAAATCTGCCTCTGCCTCCCAGCAATTTTGCCTCATTGCAGCAAACAGCAAACAGCCTGCTTTACTTTCATTTTCGTTTTCAGCATAGCTTGATTAGCACAAGAAAGAAAAAATCTCCTCCCAGCAATTTACCTCCTTGCAGCAAGCAGCAGAGGCCCACGCAAAACAGCTGAGAGCAAAATAGCTGAGGGTCGGGAGGCCAATCCAACCAACAATCAACTTGTGCTAATTAGGTTGTATTGAAGCTGAAATGGGCTGTTTCTTCTTGCTGCTTGCTGCAAGGAGGTAAATTGCTGGGAGGCAGAGGCCAAAGGATGGGGGCCAGTGGGTGAGTGGGGCTACATTGGTGTATAAGACACACCCAAATTTTCACGCCCTTTTAGGGGGGGAAAGTGCATCTGATATTCTAAAAAATACGAAAACTGCACTTAAAGTTGCAGAAAGATGATAAACTTCTATGAAAGTCAGGAAGTAATTTCTGTCAAGGAATGGCAAAGCAGCTGTCCATATGAAATCGGAGACACTGACACAAACTTGTAGTCTTTTATATAAATATATTTAATGTTCAAATTTACAGCAGTCTTTGTCATCATCCAGAAAGAAAAAAACATAAGATTGTCAGGAATACAGGAACATCGTGAGGTAAATCGAACAGTATACAGAACACATAGAAGAAAAAGGCAGGGAAAAAAGGGAAACTCCCCCTTCACACCCACCGCAACCAATCACCGCATAGATTGCCTCAAGCATGAGCAGACAAGATAGCCAGAAACACAGGAACATCATGAGGTAAATTAAACACTATACAGAATGCACAGAAGAAAAAGGCGGAAAAAAGGGAAATGCCCCCTTTATACTTACGGCAACCAATCATAGTGCAGATTGCCTCATGCATGAGTCAGCACTCTCTAACTAATCAACTACAACTGTGGTTTCCGGCCCATTGTACACTTTACTGTTTAAACTACTAAATTCAATATCCTAACAATTTCTCTTTCACAAGTATATCAATATCTCTTTCTGGCTATATAAAAATGTATCTTGATATGTAAACTATAAAAATAAATCCAACTATAGGAAGGATTATCAAAGTTATTTTGTCAGACCTTTCCTTTCATCCTTGGCTTCTGTGTCTCTTTCTGTTGTCTGACCTATTCCATATTGAATTCCCCTTACCTGGGGGACCTTCAAGATGCTGAAGATGGAGGCCATCAGCCTTGAGGATTTGGCATTGTCACCTCCAATGACAGAGAGCAGAAGGTCCTCCTGGTCACATTTATAACCTGGAACCATTTGACCTCGTGTGGAGAGCAAGAAGAGGCTGAATAAAGAACTATTCCTCTCCGTCTGGTGATTTTCATAGATGTGGAAGCCAAGGGTGATGTTGGGAAGAAGAACCAGATCCTTGTTGATTTGTTTAATGGCAAACATCAAGGCCAGGACCTGCTGGAAGTTCTTGGGTATGACTCTACAATGAGAAAAAAACCCCACACCATTGGGGAACATTACAAGGAAGCTAGAGCAACAGCAGTCCTACAGCAAGGTTTCATTGAGTCCTTGATTAAACTTCTATGGCTTGGTGAGGAAGGAGAAAGGCTCTTTCTCCATATCATGGACCATTTTATACGATTCCATCACCCTCCATTCTGAACTTTGCTTTAGTGAGTGTAATTGAGTCATTCTTGGAGCAGTTTCTTCAGGTCAGGTAACCATTGCTGACCACAAGAGTCCAGTGGGTGGATCACAGCACAGATTTACTGAAGTCCATTATTCATGAGAGAAATGCTGATTTCTAAAGTGAGGGATTTTGGCAGTACCCATCACTGGAAAAGGACTGAGCTTGTACGTTTCTTTAACCATGATTTTAAGTCCAAATTAGTTATTATATGACAACTTCTTCACTAGGCCAGCAGAGTCTCTAAGGTGTTTTCCCTCCCCACTTTTATATGCATGATAATCATCCCGATGAAGACTTCTGCAAAGATGGGAATTCTTGAGTTGGGCTCCTTATTGAGAGAAGGACAAAGATCCAAACTACACAAGGACATTGCAAACATCCCCAGAACAATTATTTCTGAAAGAAAGAACCCTGAACCCAAAACAAAGAAAACAGTCATCTAAATATTTCCCCTCCAGGTGAAACTTACAAGAATTTATGACTAAGCAGGAACGGGTCATTTTGAAAATCTGGGGGAGCGAATAACATAGGAGCTGCCAGCGGTAAATTCCCCCCAATAATCAGGACACCAGGCCTGTAATATTCCCACTGATTCTGAAAGTTTAAACCCTTTTGGGACGCACACATGCTTTGAGTCTTCTTAGCAATAGTTGGAGGCAGGAGCCAGAAAAAGCAACAGCAGAAGCAGGAGAGGCAACCCAGCCATTCTCCTTCTCACCTTCCCTGCTTCTGCAAAATCAAGGTTTGCAGAAGCTGAATTGCAGGGAGCTCTTGAAACCTCTGCAGATTTACATAGTTTAGGCTGCCTTGCAGCTGGATGGCCTCAAGGCAATTTTATCTGAAGTCCTTTTGTATTAAGATATCTGTATCCCCCTATCTAGCCTATTCTGAAGTTAGACAGTTGTATTTTAATTTATTTTAATGATAGTCTCAAGAATAATCAAGCAACAAAATACTATTATATCAATCACGCCTTCTCTTACCAGTGTTTTGGCATTGACGCAAAGGGCAGCTGAGCCTCACCAAAGCTCAGAGTTAGCTCTTTGGAAGACCAGACAAGATTCTCCACCAGTGACAGAATTCAGGGCATATTTTTGAAAATAGGTTTTACCTTGGAAGGTTTTTGTGGGTTGAAATCCACAGGGGACATTGTGAACTACTGTTCTTCTGATAATTGCAGGGAAGAGCAATTGTCCTACCCATTGAGCAATAGATGTTTGCACATCAGGTGGGGAAAAACATGTTTCTGTCCCTTGTAGCTAATCCACAGAGCAAATGGTCTTGAGAATCAAGCTGAATTTGACTTTTTGACCTATCTGAAAGTGAACACCTGCGCAGAAAATGGAGTTTGGCCTGTGTCCTAGTAGGTTCAGATAGGATGGGTGCTGATGGGGCATGGTGGCAGTCAGGTGTCCTCCAGGAAGCGTGAGCAACCATGTCAATATTTAGATGGAATAATTGGTGTAGTCATATGCACAAGACAGGGGATGGAGTGGATAGATTGATAAAATTTATATGGCCACCCATCTCACGCAAAGTGGTTCTGAGCAGCATACAAGAGTCCAATGAAAACTGTAAAAAGCCCCATATAGAACTCATTGCAATAGTCCGACCAGGAGGTGACCAGAGCATCCTTCATCCAGGAATGGGTGCAACTGGCACGTAATCAAAGGTGTGAAAAGACCCTCCTAGCCACAACTGTCATCTAATCCTCAAGCAGGAGTTATGAACCCAAGAGGACCTCAAATTTCTCACAGGGTCTTTTTGGGGCAATGCAGCCTAACCCAGCACCATTGATTGTGTAGTCCTCAAACTAGAGGACTTTAAAACCGTAAGCCACTCAGCCTTGCTGGTGTTCAATTGACGCCTGTTCTTCCCCAGGCAGATACTCATAGCCTCCAGACAGCAGGACAGGACATGCACAGCGCTGCGTATTTTACCCGAAGCAAAGATGCGCAATTAGTATTGGATGTCATCAGCATATCTTGGATACATCACTACATGGAGATGGATGAGCTTACCCCACCGTCTCATGCAGATGTGAAATAAGAGAGGGACAGCAATGACCTCTGTGGCACATTAAGAAGGTCCAGGCTGGAGTTTCTCCTTCCCGATCCCAATTGAGTCAAGTAAGACGAGGATGGACATAGTATCTTAGCTGTTCCTAGCACTTCACTCTTCTGGACCCAGAGCTCTCCTGTTGTTCCTGGAATCTGCTGGAGCCCCTCTAACAGTTTAGGAACCACAGCTCAAATTGTCCCTATCACTATAACCATTTTGGCCTTGACTTTCCACATCCTCTCCAGTTCCTCCTTTAGTCCCTGGAACTTCTCCAGCTTCCCATCCTCCTTCTTCCTGATGTTGCTGTCATTTGACGTGGCTTCATCTATCACCACCCCGTCTTCTTCTCTATGACCTCTTCGTCTGGTTGATTGGCCAGGACCTGCCAGCCTGCTTTGATCTGGAAGTCCCACAGGATCTTCGCCCTTATTCTTCTCCACAACTTTGTGTGAAATATCACAACTGGGCTTTGGAAAGTTTAGCCCATACACGGTGCATATGTTCCTGTTCCAACTGCTTGGTAGTGTCATTCAGTGTATGCTATCCCTGCCTGCATCTTACACCCTGCCATTGTGTGTTGGTCTGTCTCTGAGGCTGGATGCAATATTCAGGTGTGATCAAACCAATGTAGAATATGTAGGAGCCATGATTCCTTTTGTTGCTGACACTCTATGTATGTTGCTACAGCAAGGACTAGTGGGATTGAGGTTCAGGTATATCAACCGATGCAGAGTGTCAGCTCATCTTCAGCTTGTGATTCATGAAGACCTAGAGATCCTTCTCACATGTGCTATTGCCCATGAAGCTCTTCTCAATCCTAAACATGTGCCTTTGATTTTCCCTCCACAAAAGAAGGACTTGGATAGGTCCATGTTGAATTGATCTGTTTGGATTCTGATTATTAATCCAGCTTGTTGAGAGCTTCTTGATTCCGATTCAATCCTCTGTGACGATGTTTCTCAAGCATGGGAATTTTAAGATATGTGGACTTTGACTCCCAGATTTTCCTAACCAGCAAGCTGGATGGAAAATTCTGGGGGTTGAAGTGCACAATTGTTAATGTTGCCAAAGTTGAGAAATATTACTCTAAGATATTATTTCCTTCCCATAATTTTTTGTTAACTGCCAATATAATAAACGTATGTTTTAATTTATCGTCCAAGTCGTTTTTAATATGTTGAAAAGCACAGGGCTTAGGAAGAAACCTTCAACGTTGAAGTCTCCCTCTAGCTTCAAGTATGCTGTATTTCAGAACATTTATTCAACTAGCTCATAGCCTCATCATTCAGCCCCCATTTTGCTCTCTTCTCTACTGGGATGAGATGGAAGATACTGCCCAATGCTTTGCTGGAGTCCAGGTACAAAATGGTCATTGTATTCCCATGGTCAAGTCACCTGATTATTTTATCCCCCAACCCCCCCCCCAAAGGTCCAAATTGTTTTGACATGACTTATTGAAAAACTCCTGCTGGCTCCTTTCAAACATTGCAGGGATAATAAAGTAAGAAGCACAGAAAGGATAAGAAACACACAGTAATATCTACATGATCTTGTTTATTAATAAAGCATCTTTCACAATTAATAGAGAGTAAATTAATGTACCACATGTAAGTTCTAGATTTTTTTAATGAAAAAAAAATCTAATACTTCATTGAATGTAAAATTTAGTAGGAACTCAACAAAATCTCAGAGATCTAAAGAAATGAGCATGCTTAAAAACACTTGCAGCGAACCTAACCCAAAATATATTTAAAGATTTTTTTGATGAAAATAAAGTGGGAAACTGTTGTGGTAGAAACGAATATCCACATCCTTAAAATATCTGTTTATTTCCAAGTTGATCTCTGGGGCCTCAGAGGGGATAAATGAAACTAATGAAAACTAAAAATTGGTTGCTGGGTGATGGTTGCTGATTAAGAGATAGCTTGAGATTAGTTACTTCATTTGATTTCTAACTATTTAATGGACAAGACCCTCTCTCATTTTATCACTTTTTAGAAATCAGATCAAATACAAAAAATAAAAATAAAAATCCCAAAATCAAAACAAAAGTTCCCAATTTCCATATAAATCAGAGATTCGTCTGCCTCATTAAGTTCTTTCTACAATTCAGATCAGGCCTCAATATGATAATATAACATTTGGGGAGAAAGATGCAAGCCAAGAGACCAGCCCCAGAGGCCAAGATGGAGAAGATCTCCACGGCCACCATGGACTTCCCTTTGGTGCTCAGGTAGGTGGGAAGGAATGAGATCCACACACTACAAAAGACCAACATGCTAAAAGTAATGAATTTGGCTTCATTAAAGCTGTCAGGCAATTTCCTAGCCAGAAAGGCCACTGTGAAACTGATGAGGGCTAGAACACTTAGATAGGCGAGGACAGCATAAAACATTGAAGCTGAGCCTTCATTACATTCCAAGATGGCCTCTCCTACCAAGGAATGGAAGTCCATGTTGGGAAATGGGGGAGAGGTTACCAGCCAGGTGGCACAAAGAACTGCTTGGACCAGGGGACAGGCTAAGACAATGGAGTTGGTCAGTGGTTTTCCTAAGAGTTTCCTTGCATTGTTCCCTGGCTTGGTGGCCATGAAGGCCAGAACCACCATGGCAGTTTTTGCCAAGACAGAGGAAACTGCAAGGGAAAAGAGAATGGCAAAGGCAGATTGTCGGAAGAGACAGGTGAACTTTCCAGGTCGACCGATGAAGAGGAAGGAGCAGAGGAAACAAAGCAGGAGGGAGACCAGGAGGATGTAGGTGAGATCTCGGTTGTTGGCCTTGACGATGGGTGTGTTGTGATGTTTACGGAAAATAATCAGAACTGAAGATGTGATCAGAGAAAGGAAAAGTGCCAGAGAAGCTAAAATGTATCCAAGGGTCTCTTGATAGCTGAGGAAGTGGATCTTCTTGGCAATGCAGTGCTCCTTGTCCTTGTTCGGATACTGGTTTTCTTGACAGGGGTCACAGTGGGCTGCATCTGAAATCAAGAGCCTTTGTCAAAGGATTTCTGGGGCATCTGCCATGAATATTATCATTTCCACATGTTAACACAATTTTTCCCTTTCTGTCACAGACAACACACAAAGCTCCTGATGGAATGACTCACTGTGCACTTTATGATGCACCAAAAAGGGTAAATCGCTTAAAAATTTAAAATTAACTATGGCAACCTCTTATAAAGAGAATATTTATAAGATAGTTTATCGATGGCACCTACCTCCAGCAAGATTAGCTAAAATGTTCCCCGGGACATCTTCAGTGCTGGAAATGTGGGCATAGCAATGGAACTTACTTCCACCAATGGTGGACATGCCCGCTGGCAGCTAAATATTGGATGAAAATACGACGATGGTTGTTTGAAATTACACACTGTAGAGTGGAACTGAAACTGGAAACTTTTTTGTTGGGGCTTAGACCCGCAAATATTGGATTGACTAAATGGTATTTGATGCTGCATATAATTACTGCAGGGAGACTGGCATTCACACAAGAATGGAAGAATGAGGATTTACCAACAGACGCAAAAATAATTTATAAAATCATGGAATGTGCAGAGTCTGACAGACTTACAAAACTGATCAAGGGTAAAAGAGACTCAGACTTTTATGGTAGTTGGAATATGTGGTATGACTGCACCCAGAAACGATGGGAGAGAGACAAAGGATAATGTTGGATTATAATTATAGATGATTGTATTGTATTTTTATGGTAATCAATAAGTATTGGAAAGGTAAATTTGTACACAAGAATCTGTAAATATTTTCTATTTTTACTCTGATTACTGGTGTATATATATATATATGATATTTTGGCGATGTTACACCGTGATAGAAAAATTATTATACATTTGTTTTTGATTTTTCTTTTTGATGCTCTAATAAAATTTATTTAAAAAAAGGGGGGGGGAAGTCATCCTTCATGACTCTGGGGATAGCTTACCTAGAGATCAAGAATATCAAGATTTGAATAATGTTCTACCTATCTGATTAGAAATGGTCCCTTCTGGACAAGGGTCACATTTGTAGCAGCAAACCTCTTCACCCTCTGGAACTCTCCTCCTCTCTCCTGCCTGGCACCTCTTCTTGCCACACCTGGCAAAGGGCACCTTCTAAAAGAGAAAAGGGAAATGCTTGAGGTACATGGAGTCCATCATACTACGTAACAGTAACAGAGTTGGAAGGGACCTTGGAGACCTGCTCACACAGGAGACCTGTACTAGGGATTCGAACTGATGAACTGCCAACCTTTCTGATCAACAAGCTCAGTGTCTTAGTCACTGAGCCACCAGCAATGAACATGCTTCACGTATCCATTTCCACATTCCCATTTTCCTATTCAGAATGTCTTCATAAGAAATGGTTCACTTGGGTCCAAGAGAAACCAGGAAAAGCTCCTGGGGGTACTCAGACCTCTGGCACTCTTGACTCATCGATGGAGGCTGAATGCGAATCTTGAAGCTCAGCATGCAAAGAAAGACTTGTGACATTGAGCTACAACTTTTCTAAACCAAAGAATGATGACGATTCAGTTGAACACGAATGGTCCATGGGAATCTCTGCCTGATTTAACTGCATCCTGGGTTTCATGCAGAAGTATTTCTCATTCCCACCCATTGTTGACCTGTGAGCTCTGGTGATACAGTGGTTAGAATGCAATATTGCAGGCTTATTCTGCCAACTGCCAATAGTTTGATCCTGATCCTGAGTCAAGGTTTATTCAGGCTTCCATCCCTCCGAGGTTGATAAAATGAGGATCCAGATTCTTGGGGGCAAGAGACTGACTCTGTAAACTGCTTAGGGAGGGCCGTAAAGCACTGTGAAACTGTATATAAGTGCTATTGCTATTGCAATTGTTGGACCTTTCACAAAGAATCTATTAACATCAGATTTTTTAAAATCAAAATTTGAAAATATTTTCTCATTCTATAGGCCTGCTTTCAGCTAAGAAGGGTATTCAGCATCATCAGGAGAGACTGATTCTTTCCCCAAATTTACAACACTTCCTTCCAACTTACCTCTCTGACCCAGATGATGACATTGGAGTTAATGGTGAAATCCTGGCCTGGGGGAGCCCTGGGATCTATTTGTCCAACTTCCACTGAGACAAAAGATTGATTGGGGAAGAGAACCCAGTTGAGAAGATCGTAACGAGGAGATCCCAGTCCATTCTCTGAGAAGGAGATTTCCTCTCCAGCACTGTTGTTGAATTGGATGCTCCTCAAATAGGGAAGAATCTGAAAGAAGAGAGACCTTCATAAATTGGATTAATCGGCTGAAAGGCAGAAACAGACATTATGGCTTCTATCATTCCGTGATGCCCACCATCTTGTATGTCTGAGAAGCAAGAGACGTCCTTTGGTTGAGATATGAGCAATCAGCAGTCACACCAAGGATTTGACCCATTTCCCAAGAGTACAAAGGATTCTCTGGGCATTTTTATTTAGGCTTCTTCAACTCCATGTTTAACCAAAAGTCAGAATTACCTACATATAAAGATTTTAAAAACACACCTCAAATTTTATTCCATAATTTTGCTCCTGTGATACTTCGCTAAATATATATTTTTAAATGATTATTTTGGCCCAATGTCTGGTGCATGAAAAATACATTTTTTGAATGATTAAATCATTTATATCAGTATAATATATAGATCTGCTGAATTCTTTTTATCTCTTTTATTCATTAAACCTGAAACTCAGTCAACTGTGCATTTAAACAGTTTGAATGCATTCAAAAATGCATCACAAATACCATTGACTGGTGTTAATGGTTGATTACGGGTTGCTGCCAGCATCCTAGGTATCAACCAAGTATCTTCTTAAAATATATGATGTTTTTTGCAGTTCCGCTGGTGTTATTGCAGGAAGCTGCAATTTCTTGATGTGTTTTGTAAAATTCTTGGACATGGTACCAAGTGCCCCAATGACAATGGGTATCACTGTTACATGTTTCATCCATCGTTGTGTAGTTTTGATGGCCAGGTCATGATATTTCGTGATTTTTTCCAGTTCTTTTTCTTCAACTCTGGCATTTCGTGGTACAGCGACATCAATAAACTGTACGCTTTGGCCCTCAACAACCATGATATCTGTCTTCTTCTTCTTCTTCTTCTTCTTCTTCTTCTTCTTCTTCTTCTTCTTCTTCTTCTTCTTCTTCTTCTTCTTCTTCTTCTTCTTCTTCTTCTTCCTCCTCCTCCTCCTCCTCCTCCTCCTCCTCCTCCTCCTCCTCCTCCTCCTCCTCTAGTTTTTTATTAATTTATAATATGGCATAGAAAGAGAATACAAAAGTAAATATTAGGGAAATTCGGAAAAGGAAAGGGGGAGTGGGTAGTGGATGAAAGCAAAGGAAACAGAAAAAAAAAGGCATTGACTTCCGACTCCTTTGGTGCAGTAAAATAAGGCATTAACATCTATCCTCAACTTTTTACTTTTTCATAGTAATGGAAACTAGCCTCTTCTATAACAACAAATCTATCTAAATGGTAAAACCCAAAATCAAAGTTTCATTTTTTTCCACCTTAAGCACAAAGTCCGGAAGTGGTTTCCAAGTAGAAATAAAAGTATTTGTATTTTTTTCCTTGATCAAAACAGTCAATTTAGCCATCTCTGCTAACTCCACTAGTTTTTGCAGCCATTCATCCATTGTGGGAGCGAGGTGATGTTCCATTCCTGTGCGTAGAGTAGTCAACATATATAATATCAGGGTTCTGAATTTTGTTTCCAAGTCTTCTTCCATTAAACCCAAAAGAAAAGTCTCTGGTTTTCTTTCTATATTCACTTTAATAATTTTCTGTATTAAGGTATGAATCCTATTCCAATATTTCTTTGCTTTATCACACATCCACCATAGGCAATAAAAAGTTCCTTCTTTCCATTTACATTTCCAACATTCATTTGAAGTACCTTTATACATTCTTGACAACGTATCTGGAGTTAAACACCAATGATGCATCATCTTATAGAAATGTTATTCTGGGCCCATAACCAATGTTAAGGATATTGTTGTGTTAACAACCAGCAGAGTGTAGAGCACATGGAAACGGTGCTGAGAGCAATAATGAATAAAATACATACAAACTGGTTTATCAAAGTTTTTACTTTGTAGTGAAAAACAATCTCATAGCCTTTAATCAATCCAAGTCTTTGCCAGTCAAATCAGTCCAGTGATACAAAAGTCTTCTTACCATACAAAACAGCAGTAGATAATAAATAGCAGTACATTCATGCTGGTAACAGGTCACGATGGTAGCATATCCACCCACGATGATAGCATATCCACACACGATGGTAGCATATCCACACACGATGATAGCATATCATCAATGACTACATTTCAGCTCCCTTCTTAAATACAGTTACAACAGAGCTTATCCAATCAGGAGACAATGATTCAGCATTACAATGACTCAGCATTACAATGACTCAGCAGTACTTCTTAAAGTCATACAATACATATTCATGTTAAAGTCATAGAACACATATATTGTCCATATATTGCCTGTACAACCTGTTAGGCTTACACCATATCCTAACATATTCTATTTCTATTCTATTCTATTCTATTCTATTCTATTCTATTCTATTCTATTCTATTCTATTCTATTCTATTCTATTCTATTCTATTCTATTCTATTCTATTCTATTCTAATTTCACCTTTTTCTCAGCCCTAAAATCAGACTTTTAATCAATGTATCCCCATCTTGTGTGGCCATATTCTTAATCAGCATTGATGTTTTTCTGCTTATTTATTTTGAAACCTGCTAAAGACCCAAACTCCTTTAATTTCCTCTTCAAATATTTTATGTTTTTTGGGGGGGTCTTACAGAAATATCACCAAGTCATCAGCAAAAGCCCTCAGCTTATAAACTTAATACTTATACCTCTTATTTTCTCATCTTGCCTG
This sequence comes from Pantherophis guttatus, assembly GCF_029531705.1. The sequence continues at coordinate 12,448 of NW_026844012.1, forward strand.
ATATCTCTATTCAAGACTTCCAACACCAGGATAAGCAGTAAAGGAGACTAAGGACATCCTTGTCTTGTACCCTTTCAGATTTCGCATGTGTTAGTTAAGTCTCCCTTAATAACAATTTTTGCTTGCTGTGATGTATAAACAGCTTTGACCCCTTGGATAAGATTCCCACCAAAGTCCATTTCTTCCAGGACTTTAAACATTTTAAAACATTTTAAATATTTCTTTCAGGATTTTAAACATAAAGGCCCAATTTAAGTTGTCAAAGGCCTTCTCTGCATCTAAGAATATTAAAGCTGCCTGTTCTTCATTATGATTCTGTAAGTATTCTATAATATTCTAGACAGTTCTCACATTATTCCTTAGCTGTCTTTTTGGCAGAAATCCAGATTGATCATCATGAATATATACCTGTAAATCGTTTTTTAAATCTTTCTGCCAAAACTGCAACAAATAATTTATAAACCTTATTTAATAGTGAAATTGGTCTATAATTCTTTATCATCGTGACATTTATTTATTTATTTATTTATTTATTTATTTATTTATTTATTTATTTATTTATTTATTTAATTCAATTTGTATCCCGCCCTTCTCCTAGTGGACTCAGGGCGGTGCACAGCCAGAACTAAAACATCCTGACCCTCCTTACAATATTAGCTTCTTTCCAAGTTGTGGGAATCCTTCCCCCCTGTAAAATATCATTCATTATATCCTTTAATGGCTGAAGAAATTTGTCTTCAAAACATTTATAATATTTACTTGTAAGCCCACCTGGGCCAGGAGCTCTACCTGTTTTCATTTTTCTTATAGCTTCTAATATTCCAAAGGTAGCTATTGGTTTTCTCTGAGTTTGTTCATAAGTTGTCTCTGAGTTTGTGAAAGTTTCAGCAAGTGTTGTCTTAGCAAATACTCATCTATTTTTTACTTATCTGACTCCTGCATTTTATACAAGTTAGAGTAAAAGTTATGAAACAATTTTTTAACTTGCTCATTATCAGTTATTACATTATTGCCTTCACTAATTTTTTCAATCATTCTCTTTTCCCTTTCCTTTCTTAGTCTACATGCCAACCATCTTCCTGCTTTTATTTCCAAACTCAAATGTCTTTGCTTCACATCATTCAATTTCTTAAACTGTTAGCATAGACAGTTGTTGGTGTAACAAATTAATTATTAGCACTAAATTATCTATCTTCTCAAAAAAATGAGGGTTTGATCCCCTTAGTAGATGTTTTATCCCAAAGTGGCAAAGTCATTCCAATCCCCCAACATAAACCAATTTTCATATGAAAAAGGCAGAAGTTGGTCCATAAGATACTCAAAAAGACCAATTACTATTGATTTTATTCCATGACATTCAGTTTCCACTATTACAAATCTGCCATAGTCATCTAATAAAAGTAACTTAGGTTTAAATTGGGGTTTTATATATAAAACCACTCCAAACTTTGCTCATGATATATAAGTATCACTGATTTCTTAGCTGATTCTCAAGGAGACAAATAATGCAGGAACCAGGTCTGGCCAGATGGAAGGAAGTGCTTGGCTTGAGTTCCCTCTTCACTGTCCAGACAGGTCCAGTGTGGAGGCTTCAAGGCAGGAAGTTTGAGGAGTTTCAGGCCAGGAACCCTTGAGGACCACTTTGGTCCCTGCTCTGTCAGCTGAGGTCATCCCCAAGAAGATGAACAGTAGAAGAAAGAAAGAGCAAAGTAAAGAAATGGGGTGAGGTCACACAGGATGCCAACTCACAGAAACATCAACCAGGGTTGAAATGAACCGTGCTGAGTGTTTTTGTATCACTTTGATTCAGGCTACACACTGAAGGAAAATGAGGAGGTTCTCAAAAAATGCTTACCAGGACTTCAGCTGACTTGTTGAAGCACCCTGCATAAAAGGCACCCAGATTATCATCCTGCTCAGAGCTGACTCCTCTACCCTGAAACTTGGGGAATTGTTGAAAACCTATCAGGACTGTATATGAAGATCTTTCCTCCAAGGAAATTGAGCCTTGGTGGCGCAGCAGACTAAAGTGCTCTTAAGTAGCACCAAATCTCACCAGGTTCAAGGTTGACTCAGCCTTCCATCCTTCCGAGGTAGGTAAAATGAGGACCCGGATTGTGGGGGCAATAAACTGACTTTGTATAAAAAAGAATACCGCTTAGGAGGGGCCAAAAAAGCCCTACTAAGCAGGTATATACAAAAGTATGAAGGCTATTGCTTAACACATTGTAAGCCGCCCTGAGTCTCCAGAGAAGGGCGGCATATAAATCGAACCAATAAATAAATAAATAAATAAATAAATAAATAAATAAATAAATAAATAAATAAATAAATAATCAACAACTGATTTAGGTTACTTCTCTTTTGCCCTCTCTATCCATTTTCAACAAAACATTCATATTATTATTTATATCACATCATATTATAAATTCATATTATTCGTATTAATTTAGTTCATATTATTTTTAACAAGTGCTGTTTTAATCTGTTCCGAGATGCAGTGATATGGTAGTATCAGTAATTGAAAAAAAAAATATATGGAATCATCCTCTCTAAGGATCTGCAGACTAGATAAAATGTCCCAGAGATTACCTGCCATGATTGGACATCTGAGATTCTCCTTCCAAGCCTCATCATGGCTGGTCGAGGTCCTGATCCAAATGTTGCATGCAGTGCATGAGCCACAGCATAAATGGCATTGTAGATGTTGTAAGTTTCACCTGTCATGCTCATTTCAAAAACTAAAGCTGGCACATTCTGTACTTTTTCCTTTCCTGTACATGGTTCGAACAATTTTGAAGGGGGCATGCCTGGTTCTAGGGTAATGCAGCCAAAGATCCGATACCAAAATTCCCGGAAAAAGACATCCCCTCGGTGGTTCAAGGGGTCTAAAGACTGGAGGAAATGGGTAAATTCTGAGACATCACCAGTGTGGTCCTTAAACTGCAAAGCTCCATGCAAGGTCTTTACACCTGTAAGTAGGTTTCCAGTCGTAGTAAATTTCCAATGAGAAGTCAGGATCCAAACATTCTGACATAACATCTCTTCATACCTTTTCATATAATAGAGAGCTGTAATTAAATTTGTCATGGTAGAGGACTCTCCAAATAGAATCCAAACTTCAGCTTTAACACAAATTTTGAAAAATACTGTCATCATCATCACCTCATAATTCTCCTCTTCCAACCTTTCAGTGAAGGCCAGGCAGATCTCCTTCTCCTCCAGCATTGGCATCAGAGATGAGATGAAACGTTCTCCACTGTCATCTTCGGAGGTCACCAGCCCAACCCAGTTCCACTGGAAATGCAGGAGCAGCTGGACTAACCCCACACACTCAGGGAATTCACTGGGATTAATCCGGAAGAAGGAAGGGTAAACTCGTCTGTCTTCCTGAGAGAACTCAAAGCCAACCCCAAGCTGCAGAAAGGGAGATTCCTCTTTCAAAGACAAAGTAAAGGTTTGATGGTGACTTCAAGGGGGGTCACCATTGTCACCAATAAATCATTGTCTGGTTTATTGCCCCACCAGCCATAAAATCTAGGATCTTCCATTCCTAGGAAGAACCACAAGTTACATGTTTTTCCTGGTTGTGACATGTTGGACACTAAAGAAGAAATCATCAGTCTGATGCAGGGAATAATTGCACTGAAATGATGACTATACTTTTATGAAAGTCAGGAATTTATTCTTCTTGGAGAGTATAGACGTTCAGAATTCTCTCACGTATCTCTTTGGCATTATATAAAAATGTATCATGAAACATAAAATATAAAAATGAGTTCAACTATACTCCTGATGTTTCCCCCAAAGCACTTTTGGCTTCTGGGTGTGCTTCAGTTGTTTTTGTACTTTATACTGAGTCCAGAGAAGCCCCCTTACCTGTGGGACCTTGAAGGTGCTGAAGATGGTGGCCATCTGCTTTGAGAATCTGGGGTTGTCACCTCCAATGACAGAGAGCAGAGTGTCCTGCCTGTCACATTTATAACCTGGAACCATTCGGTCACGAGTGGAGAGGAGGGAGAGGCAGATTATGGAATTCTCCCTCTCAATATGACGATTGTCATAGATCTGGAAGCCCAAGGTGATGTTGGGCAGGAGATCCGGATCCTTGTTGATCTCTCTGACTGCAAACGCCAAGACCAGGAACTGCTGGTAATTCTTGGGTATGGGCCTGTAGTGAGAAAAGCATTGGAGACCCTTATGGGGAAGTTCATATGTTCTGGTGGAACTTATTTTTGTGTGTGTGTTCTGTGGAAGTTCCTAGATTAGACTTTTTTTATTTTTATTTTATTATTTTTTTATTTATTTTTATTTGATTTATATGCCGCCCTTCTCCGGAGACTCAGGGCGGCTTACAATGCGCTAAGCAATAGCCTTCATACTTTTGTATATTTTATATGAAGTCAGCTTATTGCCCCCACAAACTGGGTCCTCAATTTACCTACCTTAGAAAGGATGGAAGGCTGAGTCAACCTTGAGCCTGGCGAGATTCGAATTTACTTTAATTGCAGACAGCTGGTGTTAAATTACAATGCCTTGTCTGCAGAGCTATCCAGGCTCTGGATTTAAAGTCATTCAGACTTGAATGACTTTGTGGGAAAGGAAAAAATCCTTCTACATATCACAAACTATTTTTATCCCTGTATCATCCCTCCCTTCTTCACTTCACTTCACTTCCAATTTCTACTCTAGCATCAATTTGTTTCTCTCTCAGAGCAGCTTCTTCTGATCTGGGAATCATTGCTGAGCACAAGGCTCCAGTGGGGGTCACAGCACAGATTTACTGAAGGCCATTAGAAATAAACAGAATTCAGCCTTGTTTTTACCTTGTAAAAGTTGGTGTCCCATTCTGGAAAAGGACGGAGCTTTTATTTGAGTTTTTCCCCATGGCCTTCTGACCGGATTAATATTACAAGTCAGCTTCTTTCTTAGAGCAGCACAATTTCTAAAGTGTTGCCCCTCCTTACGTTTTATATTACCTCCTTCCTGATGAAGAGTTTTGGAAAGAATCCTAGTCTATTTTACGAGTTTAGAGTTTAGATCTTTATTAAGAAAAGCACAAAAATATGAGAACACTGCAAACTTCACTACAACAAATATTTTTAAAAGGAGTTCCTGAATCCAGAAACAAAGCAAACAATTATTTAAACCTTTTCCCACCAGGCGAAACATACATAGCTTTAAATGGAAGGCTGGCTGGGTGTTCTTTAAAATCTGGGAATTTGAGCCTAAGAATGGGTATCAGGGGCAAGTTCCCACCAATAACCAGATCACCAGGCCCGAAAGATCTGTCCAGACTCCAGAAATGGTTTTCCAACAGACATTGGATTGGAATTTTCCTAGCAGAAGTTGGAGTCAGGAGCCAGATAAGTAGCAGCAGCAGTAGATGAGGCAGCCCAGCCATTCGGGTCACCTTCTCTGCTAGGTGAGAAATCAAGGTTTGCACAGAAGCTGAACTGCAGGTGGCACTTGGAATCTCAGCAGAGCCTTAGCACAATGGAGACAGTCCATGCCACCTGGATGACCTCGGGGCAAATTTATATCCTCCATGCTTTCTTTGGGCTGTGACCAAAGAGAAAACGAAGACCAGCTGAACCTCACCAAACCCAGGAGTTGCTCTTTGCAAGATAAGACAAGGTGGCATGTCCTGCCTCCACTGGGAGAACTAAGAGCATATTTTTTTTTATCTTGTGAAGGTAGACATCTCCAGGGGATGCATTAAGAATTACTGTTCTTCTGGCAATTGCAAAGAAAAGAAATTGTCCTAACACTAGATTATTTCTTTGCATCAGAAGAGGGAAAACGTGTTTATTTGTCTCTTGTTTCTAATCCACAGAGCAAATGGATTTGAGAGTGAAGGTGAAGTTGGGTATTTGAAGGTCATGAAACTGAGCACCTGTGGCATAGTTTGTTCAGGTAGAGAGTGTGCTAATGGGGCATGGTGGCACCTGACAAATAGCTGTATCTTAGTAAGTGTGAGCAATCATACAAATGTTAGTTATTTATTTATTTATTTATTTATTTATTTATTTATTTATTTATTTATTTATTTATTTATTATTACATTTCTATACCACCCTTCTCCCGAAGGACTCAGGGCGGTGTACAGTCATGATAAAATAATACCAACACAAAAATTAAAAAACAATTTAAAATAATTTAAAGCATTGGCCGTATTTAAAACCCCTAACTAAACCTCTTTAAAACCATTAAAACCCACTTAAATTAATTCATTCGGTCAGTCCGGCTTGCTAAAACAATAGAGTCTTCAGCGCATGACAGAAGATGCGGAGGTTGGGGATCCTCCTTATGTCTGGGGGCAGCTCATTCCATAGGGCAGGAGCCCCCACAGAGAAGGCTCTCCCCCTGGGGGTCGCAGCTGACATTGTTTGGCCGACGGCACCCTGAGGAGGCCCTCTCTGTGGGAGTGTATCGGGCGGTGGGAGGCATGTGGTGTCAGAAGGCGGTCCTGTAAGTATCCCAGTCCTAAGCCATTTGAAGATGGTGACTAGCACCTTGAAACGCACCCGGAAGACCACTGGGAGCCAGTGCAGCTCACGCAAGAGAGGTGTTACATGGGAGCGACAAGTCGCCCCCATAACCACTCGCGCGGCCACATTCTGGACCAGTTGGAGCCTCCAGGTGCTCCTCAAGGGGAGCCCCATGTAGAGTGTGTTACAGTAGTCCAGACAGGAAGTGACAAGGGCGTGAGTGACTGTGCGTAAGGCATCCTGATCCAGAAAGGGACACAACTGGTGGATCAGGCAAACCTGATAAAAAGCCCCCCTGGCCACGGCCGTCATATCATTGTCTAAAGAGAGCCGCGTATCCAGGAGGACACCCAAGTTGAGAACCCTCTCTGAGGGGGGTAAGATCTCATCCCCAATAGCCAGCGATGATACCAGCTGGCTATATCGGGGCGCCAGAGACCACAGCCACTCAGTCTTGGAGGGGTTGAGTCTGAGCCTATTCCTCCCCATCCAGATCCGCAGGGCCTCCAGGCATAGGGACATCACGTCAAGGGCATCATTGGGGTGGTCCGGGGTAGAAATGTACAACTGCATATTGTCGGCATACAGTTGACATTTCACCCCAAAACCACGGATGATCTCACCCAGTGGCTTCACATAAATGTTGAACAGGAGGGGCGAGAGGACTGACCCTTGCAGCACCCCACAAGTAAGGTGCCTCGAGGTCGACCTCTGCCCTCCCCGTCAACACAGACTGCGTACGGTCGGAGAGAAAGGAGGAGAACCACCGCAACACTGTGCCTCCCACTCCCAATCCCCCCAACCGACGCAACATGATACCATGATCGATGGTATCAAAAGCCACTGAGAGATCTAGGAGGACCAGGACTGAGGAGCATCCCCTGTCCGAGCCCTCCAGAGATCATCAACCAATGCGATCAATGCCGTTTTCATGCTGTAACCCGTCCTGAAGCCCGACTGGCACGGATCTAGATAGACAGCTTCATCCAGGTATTGAGAAAGGTGTCGCGCCACCATACTCTCAACAACCTTCGCCGCGAAGCGGAGGTTGGAGACCGGATGGTAATTAGCCAATACAGCCGGATCCAGGGAGGGCTTCTTGAAGAGAGGCCTCACTACCGCTTCTTTCAAAGCGGCTGGGAAGACACCCTCACTTAAAGAAGCATTAATAATCCCCTGAAACCAGCCTCGTGTAACCTCCCGGGAGGCCAGCACCAACCAGGAGGGACATGGGTCCAATAAACATGTGGTAGCATTGAGTCTCCCCAAAATCCTGTCCATGTCCTCAGGAGCCACAGGGTCAAATCCTCCCAGATAACATTCTCAAGATCCACCCCTATCATCCCATCCGAGGCTACCCAATCGGAGTCCAGGCCGGCCCGAATCTGAGCGATTTTATCATGCAGATATTGCACAAAATCCTCAGCTCTACCCTGCAAGGGATCATCCCGCGCTCCCATCTGAAGTAGGGAGCGGGTCACCCTAAACAGGGCAGCTGGGCGGTTCTCTGCAGATGCAACAAGAGAATTAGATTTCGCCACTCTTATTGCCACTAGGTAGGTCTTGATATAAGACCTCACCAGTGTCCAGTTGGATTCGGTGCGGCTGGCCCTCCAATCACTCTCTAGGCATCTTTTCTGGCGCTTCATCTCTCTCAGCTCCTCGGAGAACCGAGTCTTCCCATCTGCCCTGAAAGAGGCAGTGGTGAGGCCCCTCCTCAAGAAGCCTTCCCTGGACCTGGCTGTATTAACTAACTATCGTCCTGTCTCCAACCTCTGCTTTGCGGTGAAGGTTGTTGAGAGTGTGGTGGCTTGACAACTTCCTCGATTCCTGGATGAACCTGTCTATCTAGTTCCATGCCAGTCGGGCTTCAGGGTGGGTTACAGCACAGAAACAGCATTGATCGCATTGGTTGATGATCTCTGGAGGGCCCGGGACAGGGGCTGCTCCTCTGTCCTGGTCCTCCTAGATCTCTCAGCAGCTTTTGATACCGTCGATCACGGTATCATGCTGCGTCGGCTAGAGGGGGTGGGAGTGGGGGGCACCATGCTACGGTGGTTCTCCTCCTTCCTCTCTGACTGTACGCAGTTTGTGTTGACCGGGGGGGGGGGGCAGAGGTCGACCTCGAGGTTCCTCACTTGTGGGGTGCCACAAGGGTCAGTCCTCTTGCCTCTTCTGTTTAACATTGATGTGAAGCCGCTGGGCGAGATCATCCGTGGCTTTGGGTGAAGTGTCAACTGTATGCCGATGACACGCAGTTGTATATTTCTACCCAGGCCACCCCAATGATGCCCTTGACATGATGTCCCTATGCCTGGAGGCCGTGCGGATCTGGATGGGGAGGAACAGGCTCAGACTCAACCCCTCCAAGACTGAGTGGCTGTGGCTCCCGACAGCCCAATATAGCCAGCTGACACCATCATTGGCTATTGGGGATGAGATCTTACCCCCCTCAGAGAGGGCTCGCAACTTGGGCGTCCTCCTGGACTCACGGCTGTCCTTGGAGGATCATATGATGGCTGTGGCCAGGGGGGGCTTTTATCAGGTTCGCCTGATACGCCAGTTGCGCCCCTTTCTGGATCGGGACTCCTTATTCACGGTCACTCATGCCCTCATTACTTCCCGCCTGGACTATTGTAATGCTCTCTACATGGGGTTCCCCTTGAGGAGCACCTGGAGGCTCCAGCTGGTCCAGAATTCAGCCACGCGAGTAATAATGGGGGCGACTCATCGCTCCCATGTAACACCCATCTTGCGCGAGCTGTACTGGCTCCCAGTGGTCTTCCGGGTGCACTTCAAGGTGTTGGTTACCACCTTTAAAGCACTCCATGTCTTAGGACCTGGTTATCTACAGGACCGCATTCTGCCACCGATAGCCTCCCACCGAGCAGTACGCTCCCACAGAGAGGGCCTCCTCAGGGTGCCGTCAGCCAAACAGTGTAGGCTGGCGACCCCCAGGGCGAGAGTCTTCTCTGTGGGGGCCCTATGGAATGAACTGCCCCTGGACATAGAAAGGATCCCCGACCTCCGTGCCTTCCGTCGCGCTCTGAAGACCCTATTATTCCAGCAAGCTGGATTGACAGGATAACGGTTTTTAAATTGGGTTTTGATAGGGGTTTTAAAATGATCTTAGTTGGATGTTTTAAATTTGGCTGAATGATTGAATTATATTTTTTTAAAAAAAAATTATTGAAAATTATTAAAAATTACAGAAAAAAAATATAGCAATATGGATAGAATCTCCTCCATACCTCCTTCTATTATTTGGTTGGCGAAAACAGCCAAATAATAGAAGGAGGAATGGAGGAGATTATGCTGGTAATTAGCCTAAATAAAGTATGTTTTTGTGACAAATCTGTGTAACATGAAATGTGTAATAAATGATAAGCGGGATAAAATTAAAGATAAATTGATACAGCTCAAGATATCAAGATTTGATGAAAAGGGTCAAGAGACTAAGAAATATAGATAGAATCTTGTCATAAATTGTAAGAAAAATTGAGTTGTATTGAGTTTGAAATTAAGATTTGAGGTGATATAATTGTAAGGTAAATAATTAGAATAAGAGATTAGAATATTGTTAAAAATTATTTTGACATTGATGGTAAAAGATATAATAAAAGCAATGTGGAGAAGAACTAGATATAATCAGGACTGATATATAGATATAAAAATGAGCTAAATTTAATTTGAAATTAAAGTTCTATTGATCTAATAGATTTACTTAGATGAAGATGCTAGAATTTATGTTAAAATTTGTTCTTTTTATGTTTTGAATCTTTACCTTTAAAAGATGTAATGTGAAATTGTGAATGGAGCTTGTTAAAGGAATGTAAGCATGATAACCATCTATGACTGGATCGAGACTTTGCTCTTGAAAGTTATATTTTATGTTTATGTTTGAAAAAAAAATAAAAAAATATTTACAAAAAAAAAGTGCTGAGTGGGTGATTCCATCAACATATTTGTGGACTGGCCACAAGAGAATGTGGACAGTCACGTCACCCCTGAGGGAATCAGGGTATATCTGATAAAGTTTTGGTTTGGGGAGTACAAAGTTCCTGAGTGTGCTTACTTTTGTTGAGTTTCTAGTTGGACTGTTGACATGCAGTTCAAGTTATTTCAGATTTTAAAGTTTCTCCAGATTTTAGTTCAGGTTATTTTAGATTTAGATCAGGCACCCACAACTTCTGAAGGGAAGTCATTCCACTAGTTAATTATTTTTGCTGTTAGGAAATTCCTCCTTAGGTCCAGGTTGCTCCTTTCCTTGGTTAGTTTCCATCCATTGCTTCTTGTCCTGCCTTCTGGTGCTTTGGAGAATAGCTTGACTCCCTCTCCCCTGGTGGCAGTCCTTCAAATATTGGAAGACTGCTATCATGTCACTCCTAGTCCTTCCCTTCTCTAGACATACCCAATGGATAATCATTGCTCTGAAATGGTATAGATTCTCTTACTTGAGCAGGGAGTTGGAGTACTAGAAGATCACCAAGATCTCTTCCTGCTCTGTTATTCTGTTATTTGCACCACCCGAATAAACTGTGGCACAGGCCAAATGCCATCTCTCTGCTTCATTGGCTCCCATGCCCAACTCCACCCTGATTCTCAAGTCCATTTGCTCTGTGGATGAACAGAAAGAGGCAGAAACCTGTTTTTCCCTTTCTGACATATGAAGAAGAGCCACTGTTCAGTAGATAAGGGAATGGCTTTTTCTTTCAATGATCAGGAGAACAGTAATTCTTGGTGTATCCCCTGTGGATTTCCTCCTCCTCCTCCTCCTCCTCCTCCTCCTCCTCCTCCTCCTCCTCCTCCTCCTCCTCCTCCTCCTCCTCCTCCTCCTCCTCCTCTTCCTGGTGTTTTCCTCACATGTGCAGAGCCAGCTATTCCAAGATAAAACCTGCTATAAAAATAGGCTCTTAATTCTCCCAGTGGGGGCAGGACATGTCACCTTCTCTTGTCTTGCAAAGAGCAAACTCCTGGCTTTGGGGAGGCTCAGCTGGTCTTCGATTTCTCAAAGACTTTCGAGATTTCTTATTTCTTATTTGTGGTTGGTCACAGCCCAACCACCAATAAGAGCAAGCACAGTTGATTCATCTATGGGACCTTCCAGGTGGCATGACCTCTCTCTATTGTGCTAAAGCCGTGGTGAGATTTCAAGGGCTCCCTGCCATTCACCTTCTGCACAAGCCTTGATTTCTGATCCAGGAGGGAAGGTGAGAAGAAGAATGACTGGGCTGCCTCTCCTTCTGCTGCTGCTGCTCTGCTGGCTGATGCCTCCAACTTCTGCTAAGAGGAAGCAAAGTGTATGTGTGTTGACAAACCCTTTCCAGACTCCGGAACAATGGGACTATTACAGGTCTGGTGACTTCATCATTGGTGGGAATTTGAACCTGCAGACCTTTGATCCCTTCATTTTACAAGACTATGAAAACACCTTATTCTCACATCTTTTTGGAAAGGAGTAAGTTTCACCTGGAAAGAAGTAGATTGTTATTTGCTTTGTTTGGGGCTCAGGGACCCGTCTAGGAAGCCCTTCCTCTAGAGAGGTTTGCAATGTCCCAGTGTAGTTGAGATCTTTCTACTTTTCTCAGTAAAAAGCCAAATTCATAAAATAGGCTAGAATTCCCAACCTTATTTTTTATTTTTTTATTTTTTATTTTAATTTGATTTATATGCCGCCCTTCTCCGGAGACTCAGGGGGGCTTACAATGCGTTAAGCAATAGCCTTCATACTTTTGTATATTTTTACAAAGTCAGCTTATCACCCCCCACAACTGGGTCCTCAATTTACTTACCTTAGAAAGGATGGAAGGCTGAGTCAACCTTGAGCCTGGTAAGATTCGAACCTGCAGAAATTGCAGGCAGCTGTGTTAATAACAGGGTGCATTAAACCACTGTACCAAGGCTCCTTTCCAGAACTCTTCACAAGGAAGAGGAGAACATAAGATATAAAGGAGGACAACGCCTGAGATCTTGTGTTGGTCTAATTCAGTAGTTTGTTTATTTGTTTATTTATTTATTTGTTTATTTATTTATTTATTTATTTATTTGTTTATTTATTTATTTATTTATTTAGAATTTATATACCGCACCTTCTCCTGAGGGACTCAGGGCAGTGTACAGCCAGATAAAAAACATACAATACAAACATTAAAAACAATTAAAAAGACATATATTAATTTGGATAATTATAATATTAACCTGGATTCATGCTGGAAGGCTCAAGGAGAAACTCAAAGCTTTTCCAGGGTGGGGTATTGTAAAAATGATAAAACTCAGTGTTGGAATCAGCAGAGCTGATGAAAAATGCCTTTCAGGAAGTCTGTGCAGCCTTGTGCTCAGCAATGGTTGGCAGACCTGAAGACGCTGCTCCAAGAGAGGCTCAGATTGAGTAGGGTGGAAAAGGAGCAACTGGGAAGGATGAGAGCCACCGGAGCAGAGTGAAGAAGGGAGGGAGGACAGAAGGGCATAACATGGTCCCGGATTTGGATGGAGAGACGTTTCTGCTTTCTTATAAATCATTTTTTTTTAAATCAAGAAAAATCCTTAATAAACAAACCTTATGAAACCTGGGACTTGCTGCTCCACAGAACACACACACACACACACACGACAAGACAAACCCCACCAACACACACAAGCTGTCCTGTAATGTTCCCCAATGTTTATGTATTCTGTTGTTTAGAAATCTATCCCATTCCGTTCCATAAGACAAGTTTTTTTCTCACAATAGCATCATCAGCAAGAACTACCAGCAGTTCCTGGCTTTGATGTTTGCAGTCAGAGAGGTCAACAAGGATCTGGTTCTCCTGCCCAACATCACCCTTGGCTTCCACATCTACGACAATCACAAGTTGGAGAGGAGGATTGTCTTATTCAGCCTCTCCCTGCTCTCCACACGAGGACAAATGGTTCCAGGTTACAAATGTGACCGGCAGGACCCTTTGCTCTCTGTCATTGGAGGTGTCAACTCCAGATCCTCAAGGCTGATGGCCTCCATCTTCAGCATCTTCAAGGTCTCACAGGTAAGGGGGCTCCATTGGAGGCAGTATGGGGTAGACAAACAACAGAAGCACATGGTGTCCATGGAGAGTCTCAATGCAGGTCATGGTTGTCCCAAAGGTGCTTTTCAAAAAGTAACTAGAATTTCTTGGTTTTTTCCTTGAATATGTTTGACTTCTCATCTAAGAAGCCACAAGTTCTGAGGGCTTCCTTGATGTGCTTTAGGAATCAAGGAAGCCCACAGAGCTTGTGGCTATCCCAACTGGGCCTTCTTGAAACCCATAAAAAGAACCAGTAGGAGCTTCTCCATAACAGACAAATATGAGAACAACCAACAGATACCATGTTGTCATCCCATACAAGAATATCTGAAAAACTCAGGAGAATTTTCAACCAACACAAGATACATGCAGGCCTTAAGCCCAATAACACATTAAGGCAGAAACATATCCACCTCAAGGATAAAACAAGACACAAATTGAGCAAATTGGTATATGCAGTAGAGACATGTGCATATCTGTACATTGGAGAAACAAAACAACCACATCACAAACACATGGTACATCAAACCCATCAGGACAAGATTCAACAAACCATCTGCATTTGAAAGACAAAGGTCACTCTTTTGAAGACAGCAAAGTCCACATTCTGGACAGAGAGGACCATTCGTTTGAAAGAGGGGTCCAAGAGGCAATCCATGACTCCCAGAAAAATTGCTAATGACCAGATGACTGCAAGGAATATAAGCTCTTCTATTTTCCACCATACAGTCAGAACTGAAGAAGCTTCTTGGACGACAAGTGAAGCATTTTCATTCAAGGAAAAAAAACCCAAGGAAGTCCAGTTGCCTTTTGGAAAAAGCATCTTTGGCACAACAGAAGCCAATTTTGGGGCACATCAGGATTATATGACTTAGAGAAGCCATCATTTAGTTGAATTGATTTTTATATTTTGTGTATGAAGATACATTTTAATCTAACCTGAAGAGATAGATAATGAAATAATTCTGAATGCTATACTTTCCAAGAGGAGTGCCACCCTAAACTATTCTTCATAAAAGTGTAGCTATCTGTTTTTGCACAATTTCTTCTTTTTATCAGGTGGATGGTTTGTTCTCTTATCTTCTGACTTGTCACAGGCAGGCAAAATATGTTAACTGGTGGCTCTTCCTAAGAATAATAATAATAACTTTATTGTCATTGTACTTATATACACAGTATACCCATACAACGAAATTCACTTAACACCCAAAGACCAGGTTCAACACACATAACAATCCCCAAACACACTCCCACCCACCACAAATTCCCCACCCCTAAACCACCCAAACATCCACACAACAGACCAAGTAATGCTGTCCAACAGCTCATTGATGGTGGCCCTTTAGTTCATTGTTGAGTGCAATTATAGCTCTGGGATAAAAACTATTCAGAAAATGTGTGGTCCAAGTTTTAATTGTTCTATATCTTCTGCCAGAAGGCAACAGTCCAAAAAGATTGTAAGCAGGATGGGAAGAGTCACTCAGAATGTTCTGAGATGGGAAGAAGCTTAAGGTTGCTACTCAAAGGGAGTCAGGTTGATTGGTGGGACAAGAAACCAAGAAAGCAAAGACTAGTGACCCCTAAAATCACCATAAATTCTTACGTTGATAGAAGAATCTCATTTTCTCCAGCTCGGTGTTGGCTTTGAGGTCTCTCAGGGAGACAGAAGAGTTTATCCTTCCTTCTTCCGGATTAATCCCAAGGAATTTCCCCAGTATGAGGGTTTGGTCCAGCTGCTCCTGTATTTCCAGTGGAACTGGGTTGGGCTGGTGGCCCCTGATGATGACGATGGAGAACATTTCATCTCATCTATCTTGCCAATGCTGAAAGAGAAGGAGATCTGCCTGGCCTTCAGCAATCTGTTCATTTCTGATAATATTGCAAAGTTGGATTTATATGCCCTTCTCAAAACTTTATTTAAAGCTGAAGTAGTTATTCTCTTTGGAGGGTTCAGTAATGTTTCAAAATTCTTGCTCTATTTGTATGATGATTTACTCTCTAGAATGTCACCATTTTGGAAAGTTTGGATAATAACTTCCCATTGGACATTTGGTGCGATAGGATATCCATACAGTTTGAGAACTTTAAAGCTCTTGCATGGAGCTTTGCATTTTAGGGACCACGCCGGGAATGTCCCCGAATTCAGCCGTTTCCTCCTGTCTTTAGACCCTTTGAAGCCCCAAGGGGACGTCTTTCTCCCACTATGGTGGCAAAGGGTCTTTAGCTGCAGGTTCCATAAACCAACTAGGTCCTACAAACAATGCACAGGAAAGGAGAATTTACAGAATCTGCCGTCTTACGTGTTTGAAACAAGCATGACGGGTGAAAGTTACAACATCTACAATGCTGTTTATGCTGTGGCACACGCGTTACATGCAATGCATGGATCAGGAACGCGACCAGCCATGATGAGGCTTGGAAAGAGGATCTCCAATGTCCAGTCATGGAAGGTAATCTCTGGCACTTTTAATCGAATCCACCTAATCTGCCCTTGGAGTGTTTTTTAAAAATTAATTTTCTATTGTTTACATTGTGTTAGTGCTTAATAAACATCGTGTTGTCTGGGTTAATTTATTTGCTTAGCAGTACAGATTGGGTTCTTAATCTGCACCCCTCTTCTCCCACCACTGGTAGAATAAGTTCCATGTTTGATAATGTTCTGTATCTTCTTTCTGTTTAATCTTCAGTGTAATCTTCTGTCCATTTCTGAGCAATCCAGTATCTTCCTAATTATCTCTTTGTCTTGTGATATTTCTTCATTTTTCCAATATTGTGCAAATATAATCCTCACTGCAGTTAATACATGCAATATTAAATATAGGTATATATTTTATTTATCATTTTTTTCCGGTGCTCTACCTAATAGAAAAAATTCAGGTTTAAAATCTACATGTTTTCCTATCATCTTTTCTAACCACTTATGTATTTTTGCCCAAAATCTTTTTGCTTTAACGCAGGTCCACCACATATGGTAATATGTGCCCATTTTTTGATTACATTTCCAACATTTGCTAGACATATTAAACATTTTGAGTGTTTTGTTTTTGTTTTCTTTTTAAGTTACTTTTTAATTTATTTTTTATCAGCTTATTTTTTTAAAATTTTGTTAGATGATTGGCATGTGTTTATTCCAACCATGCTTAAACTCAGTTAATGATGAGACTAATGATAAATGGTTTCCTGGTCTGAAATTTATTTATTTGTTTGTTTGGTTATTTGTATTCCTCCTTTATTATTTCCACAAATAATCCAAAATGGCAAACATATCCCATATACTTTCCTCCTCCTATTTTCCCCACAATAACAACCCTGTGAGTTGGGCCGAGAGAGATGGACTGGCCCAAGATCACCCAGCAGCTTTCATGGCTAAAGTGGGACTTGAACCCACAGTCTCTTGCTTTCTAGCCTGGTGTGAAACTGGTTCTCATTATACTTTCCTGCCTCATTGAGTGACAAACCAGGGCAGGAACTCACTTCTGCACGGCTTCATTTGCTCAGACTCGGTACCTGTTTTCTCCATTCTTTGAATGTAGTTAGAGAGAACCAGTAGAATTGTACCCTGTTGTGGTACAAATGGTTTAATCATTCCTAAAAGGAAGCTATTCTCGATTCCCAGATATATTATGCATCCCTTTAGGATGAAGGCCATCCCAGAATGATAGAAGCCATCATGTCTCATTTGTGGCTTTCAGCCAATTACTTCCATTTCTGAATGTTCCTTTTTCCCCCAGATTCTTCCCTATCTGAGGAAGGTCCAGTTCAACAACAGTGCTGGAGAGGAAATTTCCTTCTCAGAAAATGGACTGGGATCTGCTCGTTATGATCTTATCAACTGGGTTCTCTGCCCCAATCGATCTTTTGTGCCTGTGAAGGTTGGGGAAATAGATCCTGGGTCTCCCTCAATAAAGGATTTCACCATTGCCTCCAATGCAATCACCTGGGCCTCAAAGGTGAGCTGGAAGGAAACGGTGTAACTTCAGGGAAAGGCTCATTCTCTCCTGAGGATACAGAATTCCCTTCTAACTCAAAACAGGACGACTGAAATAGAAAATGTGGCATCCGTTGGTGGAAAACCTGCCTTGCATGTAACTCAGTTGGCGATCGAAGAGAAGGGATGGGATTGGGAAAACCATTTGATTGAAACCCAGATGCAATTGGAACAGGCAACAGTGATCTCCATGGACCATTCAGTTGGATCTTCATGATACCAAATTTGCGGATGATACTAAACTGGCAGGAATAGCCAACACTCTAGAAATTAGGCTCAAGATCCAAATGGATCTTGACAGACTTGAACATTGGGCCCTATCTAACAAAATGAAATTCAATGTAGAGAAAAATAAAGTCTTACACTTAGGCAAGAAAAACCAGAACTATAAATATAGACTCGGTGAAACCAGACTTAATAGCAGCAACTGTGAGAGGGATCTTGGAGTCTTAGTGGACAACCAATTAAATATGAACCAACAGTGTGCAGTGGTAGCCAAAAAAGCCAATGCAATCCTAATGCAATTGCATTAACAGAGGGATAAGCTCAAGTGAGGTACTATTACCATTCTATAAAGCCTTAGGAAGACCCCACCTAGAGTATTGCATCTAGTTTTGGTCACCACACTATAGAAAAGATGTTGAGACTCTAGAAAAAGTGCAGAGGAGAGCAACCAGGATGATTAGGGGAGGCTAAAACATGCGATGAACGGTTACAGGAACTGGGCATGGCTAGTCTAGTGAAGAGAAGGACCAGGGGAGACATGAGAGCAGTGTTCCAATATTTGAGAGGTTGCCAGAGAGAGGAAGGGGGTCAAGCTATTTTCCAAAGCACCTGAAGGCCAGGCAAGGAATAATGGATGGAAACTGAATAAGGAGAGATTCAACCTGGAAAAAAGGATGGACTTTCTGATAGTGAGAACCATCAAGCCATGGAACAGAAGTTGCCTTCAGAAGTTGTGGGAGCTTCATCACTGGAGGTTTTCAAGAAGAGACTGGACTTCCACCTGTCAGCAAAGGTGTAGGGTCTCTTGCTTGGGTGGGAGAGGGGGTTGGACCAGATGACCTGCAAGGTCCCTTCCGACTCTGTTAATCTGTTAATCTGTTTTAGAAAATACGTAGCTCAATGTTAGAAGACAATGAAGTATCATTTCTAATCTCCAATACACATTGTGGGTGAAGAGTGGTTTGGCCTGAACCTCCCAGAAATTTTCCACAATTTTTCTGGTAGACAATGGTGAATCATTCCTTTGGAAGACATTCTGGAAAGGGAAACGGGACAATGGAAACAAATAAATGAAGCAAGTTCATTGCTTAGACGATCACAAATATTTCTCTTTTAGAAGGTGCCCTTTGCCAGGTGTGGCATGAAGAGGTGCCAGGCAGGAGAGAGGAGAAGAGTTCCAGAGGCTGAGCAAGTTTGCTGCTACCAATGTGACCCTTGTCCAGAAGGGACCATTTCTAATCAGACAGGTAGGTCACACTTCAAATGCAGATCTTTGAGGATCATGTAAACCATTCAGTACATCAAAATATTGATTTTTAAAATTAGTTTTGGTATGATTGACATGTCTCAAAGGATTCATAGTTTTTCAGCAGAACCTCTCAGTTTATATATTTAAATTGTCCTGTCCCCACAAGCCACCTTTCCCACTCATGAGCAATGAGCAGGCCATCTTGATAAAGTAGGGAAAAAGTTGGCAATCTCTCTGGCAATGAAAGCCACAGTAGGCATGGAAGTGCCTGGTGATTGGAGAGGACTTCATTTTTTTTTTCAGAAGCAAACTGATACTTGTTTCTGACTGACTTATGCTCAGGGTCATCCTAAATGAAAGTTGATTTGCTCTTTTTGATGCACCTTAAAGTGCTGAGTGGCTCATTCCATCAACACATTTATGGATTGGCCACAAGAGAGAGTCATGTCACCCCTGAGGGAAGGGCAGGGGTGAAATCCAGCAGGTTCTGACAGGTTCTGGAGAACCAGTAGTGGAAATTTTGAGCAGTTCGGAGACCTGGCAAATACCACCTCTGGCTGGCCCCAGAGCGTGGTGGGAATGGAGATTTTGCAATATCCTTCCCCTGCCATGCCTACCAAGCCACGCCCACCAAGCCACACCATGCCCACAGAACCGGTAGTAAAAAAATTTGGATTTCACCACTGGGGAAGGGTAATATTCATGAGAAATCCCTCTGAAATCCTTAGATAAAGACTTTCATCTTATCATTTTATCTTGATTTCAGATGCAACTCTCTGTGACCCCTGTCCAGAAGACCAATATCCCAACAAGGACAAGGACCACTGCATTGTGAAGAAGATCCACTTTCTTGCCTATCAAGAGACCCTCGGATACACTTTAGCATCTCTCACTCTTTCTCTCTCTGTGATCACATCTGCAGTCCTGGTGATATTCCTTAAACATCGTGACACACCAATTGTCAAGACCAACAACCGATATCTCACCTACATCCTCCTGGTCTCCCTCCTGCTGTGCTTCCTCTGCACCTTCCTCTTCATTGGTCGACCCAGGAAGCTCACCTGTCTCTTCCGACAAACTGCCTTTGCCATTCTCTTTTCCCTTGCAGTTTCCTCTGTCTTGGCAAAAACTGTCACGGTGGTTCTGGCCTTCATGGCCACCAAACCAGGGAACAGGGCAAGGAAATTCTTAGGAAAATCACTGACTAACTCCATTATTGCAACCTGTCCCCTGGTCCAAGCCGTTCTTTGTGCCACCTGGCTGATAACCTCTCCCCCATTTCCCACCATGGACTTCCACTCCTTGGTAGGAGAGGCCATCTTGGAATGTAATGAAGGCTCAGCTTTGATGTTTTATGCTGTCCTCGCCTACTTGGGTTTCCTGGCCAGTGTCAGTTTCACGATGGCCTTTCTGGCTAGGAAATTGCCCGACAGCTTTAACGAAGCCAAGTTCATCACTTTTAGCATGTTGGTCTTTTGCAGTGTGTGGATCAGCTTCCTCCCCACCTACCTGAGCACCAAAGGGAAGTCCATGGTGGCCGTGGAGATCTTCTCCATCTTGGCCTCTGGGGCTGGTCTCTTGGCTTGCATCTTTTTCCCCAAATGCTTCATTATCCTATTCAAGCCAGATCTTAATTGTAAAGAAAATATGATAAGAAACAAGAATCTCTAGCTATAATCTCTAACTTTCTACTTTTCCTGCTCTTTTTGTCTCTGGGCGGGCATCTGCAGTCCTGGTGCTTTTCCTTAAAAATCATGTCATATCTATTGTTGAGGCTCAGTCTCTACCCTCCAACCAACACCGACTAGGATCAGCTTCAAAGAACCACCCAGAACCACGTACCCTTCCCTATTAGTCCAGATGGTCCCAAGGTTTACTACGGCCGATGGTATCCTATGCACACCAGCTGATAATTGCGAAGACACACTTCATAAAACAAACACAGCAGACAAACTTTTCTGGCTCCAACTAGTTGTTAGGCAACACTCCTGTAGAGCTTAGCTTAGCCTAACATCTTGAGAGATCCTTCATCTTATTTTTAAGATTTATGGAGAACTTAGTTTCTAATTTCATCCCCTGCCATGGGGGTTTAAATAAAGCAGTCATTCCATCCAACAGTCGTTGGTACGATTGTTCACACTTATTTGGGTACAACTGATTGTCATGTGTCACTGTGCCTCATTAACATCCACAAACAATGCAAACGAACTTTGGGTCAGGCCAGACTCCATCTTGGGTGCAGGTGCTCAGTTTAAGGGAGGCCGAAAGCCACCTGCTTCCTGATTCTTGAGTCTTGTTGTTGCTCCTTGGAACAACAACAAGAGACACAAACAGACTTTCTTTTTCCTGGTGTATGAAGACAAGCTACACCTATGGAGGTTCTCAGTCCTCCAGGTCATGGTTGTCCCAAAGGTGCTTTTTCAAGAGGCAACTGGACTTTCTGGTTTTTCTTTGAAGATGTTTCTCTTCTTGGATGAGAAGCAAAACTTCAAAGGAAAACCAGAAAGTCCAGTTGCCTCTTGAAAAAGCACCTTTGGGACATGAGATCTTCCATCTATGTGTGTGTGTATGTGTGTGTGGGAAGTATTATTATGTGCTGAAGTTATTCTACATCTCTGGCCCTGGTGAGCATAGCAGTGCTGTTGATACCCTGACTCAGGACCTGGTGGCTTTGAGGTTCTGGAGAGGAAAATCAGGCTTCAACTCAACCCTGGAAAAATTAAGTGGATTTGGGGTTTAGACCCTTCTGAATGTGGGGTTTTATCATCTCTGGTACTGGATGAGGTTGCATTGCTCCAAACAGGCCTGAGGCATAATCTGGGGTGTTAGGAAATGGGGGTGAGGGGTACCCTGGACCGTGAACCAGCTCATGAGCAAACACACTAGGACTGAAATAAATCTGACAGAGGCGTCTTGTGTAAAAATATAATTTACTTTAAAATGTTTAAAAAGCACTATGTCTTTAAGAAAGCACATTAAAAACAAAGTCTTATCTTGGTTATGTGAAGCAAGGCTATCTCCCTAGATTCCTCTCCACAATACCAAAACAGTTCACAAGAGAGTAAAGCTAACATGAAGATAAGCAGCTTCGGTGTCGATACATCATCGAGGTAATAGAAGGGGGGCAGCACAAACTTCACATCTAAAGTCACCTGAAGTAAAAACAGTTCAAACAGCAAATGTAGCTTGAAGTGTGTGGGAGGAAGAATGTCCAGCAACAGCAGTCCCGATGATAGCTTGCACGCTTCAAAACAGCAAAAAGCAAGCATCCGTAGGAGTTTCTCTGCAACAGCATCTGGAGTCCTTATCTGTGCTTCTCCTCCCATCTGCGACGTTGCACTGAGCTCTGCTTGCAGCTTCCAGCAAGAGCTCTTGCATCTAGGCCTAAAACAGGTTTAGGCCCGAGCAGCAAGCGAAAAGGTCCTTGCTTATATAGGTTTTAGGTTGCTTATATGGGGAATAAACCTGCAATTAACTAGGGCGGGGAAGGCTTGCAGGTAATTGCAAACAGGAGATGGCTTGATTGAAACCATACTGTTTGTGACTGATCAAGTAGCCACAGCAATCCTGAAAACACTCGTGACATGGGGGTTCTTCATAACACCTGACCCCTCCTCAAAAAAGGAGAAGGCAGTTGTAGCTAGGAGATCTTTTGCTGAGCTTTTGTGTGTTATGTGCCAGTTGCACACATCCCTCATTCATGGGGCTTGGTTCACAGTTATTCATGCCTCGGTCACCTCCTGAATGGTCTGTTATAAGGCAGTTTTCATGGGACTGACCTTGAACAGCATTTGGATATGTGAACAAGTGCAAAATGCATCTGTCCGGACAGTTATGTCTGTTTCTAGAACAGCAAGTTACCTCTCTGCTCCACAAAGGGCATATGTTGCTGGTTTGCTTCCACATTGAATTAAACGTACGGTTTGATCTTTCATGCCCTACATGCAGTGGTGCGATTCAAGTAATTTACTGTGTTTTTCGGAGTATAAGACACTCCTTAGGTTTTGGGGAGGAAAATAAGAAAAAAGCTGATTGGCAGGTGGATCAGCCTCCCGGAATACCCCCAATCAGCTGTTCCCAGAGGTGAATTTTAGCAACAGGTTCCTTGGTTGTGAGCTCTGTGCCTTGCTTTTTTTTTTTTTGCTTTTTTTCTGCCTCTGAAACTTCTGAAACTCTGTTTCAGAAAAAAACTTTTGTTCCTGCCTCTGAAAGCCTCTAGTTTAGTTTAGTTTAGTTTTATTAAATTTGTATACCGCCCTACTCCCGAAGGACTCAGGGCGGTGAACAGGCACAAGATAAAATACAGAAATACAAAAGTTAAAACAATTTAAAACCAAATTAAATAATATTGGCCCACGACAATTAAAATTTTTAAAAAGGGGAGAAAAATTAGCCAGGCCGGCTTGCTGGAATAAGAGGGTCTTAAGAGCATGGCGGAAAGTGCGCAGATCCGGGATCCTCCGTATCTTCGGGGGGAGCTCGTTCCAGATAGTGGGTGCCCCCACAGAGAAGGCCCTCCCCCTGGGGGCCGCCAGTTGACACTGCTTGGCTGACGGCACCCGGAGGAGTCCCTCTCTATGAGAGCGTACCGGCCGGTGGGAGGCTATTTGTGGTAGTAGGCGGTCCCGTAAATAACCAGGTCCTAAGCCATGGAGCACTTTAAAGGTGGTAACCAAAACCTTGAAGTGCACACGGAAGACCACCGGGAGCCAGTGCAGCTCACGCAGGAGAGGTGTTACCAGGAGCGCCATGTTGCTCCCATAACCACCTGCGCGGCTGCACTCTGTGCCAGTTGGAGCCTCCGGGTGCTCCTCAAGGGGAGCTCCATGTAGAGAGCATTACAATAGTCCAGGCGGGAGGTGACGAGGGCGTGAGTGACTGTGCGTAAGGAGTCCCGATCCAGAAAGGGACGCAACTGGCGAATCAGGCGAACCTGATGAAAAATCCTCCCAGTCACGGCCGTCAGGTGCTCTTCTAAAGACAGCCATGAATCCAGGAGGACACCCAAGTTGCGAGCCCTCTCTGTGGGGGCCAGCGATTCGCCCCCAATAGTCAGCGATGGCGTCAACTGACTATATCGGGACGTCGGAAACCACAGCCACTCGGTCTCGGATGGGTTGAGCCTGAGCCTGTTCCTCCTCATCCAGATCCGCACGGCCTCCAGACACCAGGACATCACTTCAAGGGCATCGTTGGGGTGGTCTGGGGTGGAGATGTACAACTGAGTATCATCACGTACTGATGGAACTTCACCCCGAAACCACGGATGATCTCGCCCAGCAGCTTTACATAAATGTTGAACAGAAGGGGCTAGAGGACCGACCCTTGTGGCACCCCACATACGAGGGGCCTCGGGGACGACCTCTGCCCCCCTGCCAACACAGACTGCAACCGGTCAGAGAGAAAGGAGGAGAACCACCGTAGAACAGTGTCCCCCACCCCTAACTCTTCCAGCCGGTGCAGCATGATACCATGGTCGATGGTATCAAAAGCCGCTGAGAGATCTAATAGGACCAGGACAGAGGAGCAACCCCTGTCCCGAGCCCTCCAGAGATCATCAATTAACGCGACCAATGCCATTTCCGTGCTGTACCCAGGCCTGAAGCCTGACTGGAACGGATCCAGATACATAGTTTCATCCAGGTGCTGGGGGAGCTGTCGCGCAACCACACTCACAACAACCTTCGCCACAAAACGAAGGTTGGAGACCGGACGATAATTAGCCAACACTGCTGGGTCCAGAAAAAAAGCCTCTGAAGCTCTGTTTGGAGGCTTCTTTTCTTTTTCTTTTTTTTCTTTTTTAATTTTAAAAAACAAACTTTATTAGATTAAAAAAAAAAAAAATTGTATAAAACATTCACAACCTTAAAATACAATCAACAGTATCAACAAACAACAAAGTATATATAATGTATATAAGTACACATATATACAACTTATTTTCCTTTTTTTCCTTAATGACGGTGTATAATTATTACATTTAATTTCTTATTAAATTTTGACTTTACCTTTTTTCCATTGATTTATCCACTCATACCAACTGTCCCATATCTTAAAATACTGTGAGTCTTCCTTATCTTTCAATTTCAACATTAGTCTATCCATTTTTGCACATGTGTAAATTTTTTGAATTATTTGCTGCTCCGTTGGCAATTGATCTGTTTTCCAGACTTGTGCTAGGGCTAACCTAGCTGCCGTGATTATATGTAATATTAGGTACTTTTTTTCCTTTCTAATGTTCTTCTTGGAGCAGCAGGAGACCGCACCTCTCCTCACCAGCTCCGCCGAAGTCACCTTCTCTTTACTGGTCTACCCAAGACTGATTTTTCCCGTAATGGGCACCGTAACACTGGAAATTCGACACAGGATACGGAGCTCTCCTTCCTCGTGTCGCCTCGATCCACGCCTCAACCGGAAGTCCTGGAGGCTTCTTTTCTAAAGCTTCCTTTTCTGATGCTTTTTTCAACCTCTGAAACCTCCATTTGAGAAGCTGGGAGGGGCTGCATTCGGAGAATAAGACGCACCCAGATTTTCACCCTCTTTTTTTGGGGGAAAAGGTGCGTTTTATACTCCGAAAAATACAGTAACAACTGGTTCTCTGCCCTAATGATTTCTTCCAACAACCAGTTTACCAAACTGCTTATAAAGTTAACAACCGGTTCTCCTGAAGTGGAGCGAACTGGCTGAATCCCATCACTGCTTAAGTGGTTGGGGCAGGTTATTTTAAGGGACCAATTTATTCTGGAAAATATTTTGGGGAGTTTGGAAAGCTGAGTGATGAAACTGGTTTAAGTCAGAAAGGTCACACTGGTTCAAAGTGTGGCACTGTGAGCAGTAACAGGCGCATCTCCCTGTGTCCCTGTGTCCTTGTTGCCCTGGAAATTGCATTGGCTACCAGTCAGGGCTTTCCTCTGTCCATTTCCTAGGAAAGAAAAATGCTTAGCTCCATAGATTGAGACAGAAATACTTTTACTAGGGACGAATTGAAAGCAAGAAATTCCAGGCAAGCTCTGAGGCAAAGCGCGTGAAAACAGCAACTTGAAACAAACTGGACAGCCCAAACCCCTTGTAGCTAGGCAACCAGATGGCTACTGCATACCAATGCTAGAAGAACTGACGTTGGAGAGATAAGCAAAGTTCAAGCTGTAGTTGCAAAGCTGCAATGAAAAATTCTCCACTGACCCTCCCCGTTTTTTATGGCAGCGAGCTTTCCAGGTGCAATTCAAGGTGCTGGTTGTCACTTACACAGCCCTTCAAAAGGCCTGATGGTTATTTGAGGGGTCGCCTGTCTCCAGATGTTTCTGCCCATCCAGTCCTTTTGGGCAGGGAAGATGAGCCTCAGTGAAATGAGTGGTCCCCTCAATAAAATGCTGCCATTTTGGGGGGGCCAACTTTCAGCCCTAAGAGCAGGATAGGAACCCAAAGCCACATGGGTCTAAGGCTATTTTTAATAGAGCACTTTGCAAGTCTGAATGTGCTTCCCTTTTTCCTCAGTTTACCTTTCTGGGAATTAGGATGAAGACAGTTTGAAGCTTTTTCTAAAGTTAGCTTTTAGGAATGAACTATAAATATCAAAGCAATAGAACATTTATTGCAAATCATTTGAGATCATAGACAACATATTGTCATCTGAATATAAAAATATAAAGAAATTTGCCTTCCCAAATAACCAGTTTCCTGCAAACTGTCACGGTGGAAACAAATATCCACATCCTTAAAACGTCTATGTTTATTTTCAGATTGATCAATGGGGCCTCAGTGAGGAGAAAGGAATGAATGAAAAATAAAAGTGTGAGGGATAGTTGCTGATAAGAGATAACTTGTGATTAGTCACGTCACTTGGTTTCCAATTATTTAATGGACAAGCTCATCCTCCATTTCATCATTTTTTAGAAATCAGATCAAATACAAAAAAAACAAAAACAAGCTAAAAGTCCCAATTCAAAATTTCAAAATCAAAATGAAATTTTCCAATTCTCGCATAAATTACAAATTCTTGTGCCTCATTATATTTTCCCTACAATTCAGACTGGGCCTAAGTAGAATAATGAAGCATTTGGGGAAAAATATGCAAGCCAAGAGACCAGCCCCAGAGGCCAAGATGGAGAAGATCTCCACGGCCACCATGGACTTCCCTTTGGTGCTCAGGTAGGTGGGGAGGAAGGAGATCCAAACACTGCAAAAGACCAGCATGCTAAAAGTAATGAACTTGGCTTCATTAAAGCTGTTGGGCAACTTCCTAGCCAGAAAGGCCACCGTGAAACTGATGAGAGCCAGGAAACCCAGATAGGCCAGGACAGCATAAAACATCAAAGCTGAGCCTTCGTTACATTCCAAGATGGCCTCTCCTACCAAGGAGTGGAAGTCCATGGTGGGAAATGGGGGAGAGGTTACCAGCCAGGTGCCACAAAGAAGTGCTTGTATCAGGGGACAGGCTAAGACAATGGAGTTGGTCAGAGGTTTTCCTAAGAGTTTCCTTGACCTGTTCCCTGGTTTAGTAGCCATGAAGGCCAGAACCACCATGACAGTTTTTGCCAAGACAGAAGAAACCGCGAGGGAAAAGAGAATGGCAAAGGCAGATTGTCGGAAGAGACAGGTGAGCTTTCTGGGTCGACCAATGAAGAGGAAGGAACAGAGGAAGCAGAGCAGGAGGGAGACCAGGAGGACGTAGGTGAGATCTCGGTTGTTGGCCTTAACAATCGGTGTGTCGTGATGTTTATGGAAAATCACCAGAACTGAAAATGTGATGAGAGAAAGGAAAAATGACAGAGAAGCCAATGTGTATCCCAGGGCCTCTTGATAGGTGAGGAAGTGGAGCTTCTTGGGAATGCAGTGGTCCTCGTCCTTGTTGGGATATTGGTCTTCTGGACAGGGGTCACAGTGGGGTGCATCTGAAATGAAGAGCCAAAGAGTCAAAATATTTCAGAGGCATCTGCCATGAATATTATCATTCCCTCATGGGTAACTCAATTCCTTCCTTTCTATAGTGGACAACACACAAAGCTCTTGTTGGCAATGTGAGTGTGAAGATGCTACGTATTTTCATATATGGTGGACATGTAAAAAAATTAATGCTTTTTGGATAAAAATATGGTGGATTACTCAATATATTTTAAAGAAAAAGATCAAATTTACACCACAGTTTTTTTTGTTTTTGTTTTTAATTTGATTTATATGCCGCCCTTCTCCGAAGACTCAGGGCGGCTTACAATGTGCTCAACAATAGCCTTCATCCTTTTGTATATTTATATTTATACAAAGTCAGCTTATTGCCCCCACAACTGGGTCCTCATTTTACCTACCTTAGAAAGGATGGAAGGCTGAGTCAACCTTGAGCCTTGGCGAGATTCGAACCCTGCAGTAATTGCAGGCAGCTGGTCTTAAGCAGCTTAATAACAGGGTGCCTTAAACTCTAGTACTACCAAGGCTCTTGTTGGGAATAGTTACGGATTGTACTGTGACAGAGACTAAGTTGGTCTTAAATTTAATAACAGCAGCCAGGTTACTGGTGGCACAGTATTGGAAGAAAGAAGATCCACCTACTATTGAGGAATGGAACACTAAAAGTCACGCATTTGGCAGAGATGGCGAAAATTTCATCATATCTTAAAGATCACTCAAGCGAAAGATATATATCGGAATGGAGAAAATGGATCGACTATATCCAAAACAAGTATCAGACTAAGAAGTTTCATATAGCTTATGAATGAAACATTTTTAATCTTTAGTTTATGTTTATAGTGTTTTGAGTTATAAGGAGTTAAAGACCTAGGGAGAATTTGAAGCCAACAAATTATTAGCATATTTTAGTTTTATGTTTGTGAATGCTATACCCTGTGCTTGTTCTGGGAAGTCTAGGGAGGGGAGTGGGGGGGGAAGGGGGAGGGGGAAAGGGTGGGTGGGTGGGAAAGGGTGGGTGGGTGGAGGGGTGGGAGAGGGGGGGAAATGTTTGTATCTTTTATAAAACTTTTCAATTAAAACACACACACACACACACACACACACACACACACACACAGAGCTCTTGATTCAATGATCCATTGTGCACTTTTTGGTGCATCAAAAAAAATGGGAAATCATCCTTCATTGACCTTACCCAGCAATTAGGATCTGTTCAGCTCCAGCTGACCTGGTCAGTTTGCTGAGGAAAAAAGGCCTCTTCCAATGGAATGGGACATTTAGGCTCCGACCCTTGGCTGCTTCCCCTTCGCCCCCAGGCACCCACCTCAGACAATTGTCAGCCAGGTTTCCTCCTCTGCTGGCCCTCCCCTGGCCATTCTCCACGGCCAATCGGTCCCTGGCCCTCCACCCATTTTCTAGGATGAGAAGTGAAACGTCTTCAAGGAAAAACAAAGAGAGCCCATTTATCTTTTGAAAAAGGAACTTTGGGACAATCATGGCTTGGAGGACTGAAAATTTCCACAGACATCTATAAAAACTGTACTGTTGGAGGAGTGGCCTTTGCACAGACCACAGACTTTATTGGGCAAGTGTGATTGGAGACACAAGGTGAATTTGTCTAAGGTGTCTAAGGAGACTCCTGGGAGCTAACAGACATAGATAGATGGATCTCCACTTTCTCTGACAGGTCTATCCATTCTCTTGAATAGTTCTGATGCAAGAAGGACTCCGTAAATCAGGGGTTCCCAACCTGGGGTGCGAGATGATATTCCAGGGGGTGCAAAAACTTTAGAAGTTTCAAAATTATAGTTTATATGCAAATTATATGCATATGATTACTTACTTTTGTAAGGGATGGGAGAATATATCGGAAGCGTTCTAGGGGTGTGAGGTACAGAAACGGTTGGGAACCCCTCCCCTAAACAATAAAAAACAAAGCTTGGGACTTTCAGAAAAAAGTTTGCCAGCTAGTTTTCCTGGTGGGATGTAACAGCAGGAGTGGAAAAGTTAGTAGAGGACCCAGACGTTGTTCCCTGAAACTACCACACAAAATTGTAGAAGAGCAGAAAGGAAGCCTGTGGGGGAAGGACTTAGATCCTGGCAGGACTTAGATCCATCAAATGAGAGTTTCTGTTGAAAAGTATGAAGAACCTAAATCCTACCAACAATGACAAAACTAAAATTTAGATCTACTGAATAGCTTTCTAGAGCCTGGAAGGTCTACATTAGAAGTGTGCTCTACCTTTCTGATTAGAGATGGTTCCTTCTGGACAAGGGGCACATTGATAGCAGCAGACCTCCTCGCCCTCTGGAACTCTCCTCCTCTCTCCTGCCTGGCATCTCTTCATGCCACACCTGGCAAAGGGCACCTTCTGAAAGAAAAAAAGAGAAATGCTTCTGGTGGCTGCAGCAATGAACATGCTTCACGTATCCATTTCCGGATTCCCATTTCCCTGTTCAGAAGGTCTTCATCAGAAATAGCTGACCAGGGTCTAAGAGAAACCAGGAAAAAGCCCCCTGGGGGGGGGACTCAGACCTCTGGCACTCCTGACCCACCAATGGATGCTGAACGTTGGATCTTGAAGCTCAGCCTGCAAAGGAAGTCTTGTGATGTTGAGCTACAGCTTTTCTCAAACAAAGGAATGGTCCATGGAAATCTCTGCCTGATCTTAAATGCATCTTGTGTTTCAAGCGGAAGTTGGACCTTTCGCAAATGATATCTCAAATTTATTAGCCTCAAAAGCAGATTTTTCAATTAATTTTGAAAACATTTTCTGATTTTATAGACCTGTTTTCAGGTTAGAAGGCCATTCAGCATCATCAGGAAAGAGTGATTCCTTCCCCAAAGTTACGACATTTCCTTCCAGCTCACCTCTGTCACCCAGACAATTGCATTGGAGTTAATGGTGAAATCCTGGCCTGGAGGAGCCCAGGGATCTATTTGTCCAACTTCCACTGAGACAAAAGATTGATTGGGGAGGAGAAGCCAGTTCAGAAGATCATAACGAGGAGATCCCAGTCCATCTTCTGAGAAGGAGATTTCCTCTCCAGCACTGTTGTTGAAGTGGACTTTCCTCAAATAGGGAAGGATCTGAAAGAAAAGAGACCTTCTGAAATTGGAATCCTTGGCTCAAAGGCAGAAACAGACATTATGGCTTCTATCCTTCTGTGATGGCCACCATCTTGTATGTCTGAGAAGCAATGCCATCTTGGAATATTTGGATGCTAAGTTCTCATTGGTTGAGATAGGAACAATCGGGGGTTTGAATGGCTAAATAATGTATATCATCCTGCTCGGGGCTGACCCCTCCCTCCCTGGTCACCACCCGAAACTCAGGGCAGTGTTGAAGACTTTTCAGGACCACATATGAAGATCTTCCCTGTAAGGAAATTATGCTCAACCGGTTTAGATTACTTCTCCTTTAGACCCTCTATTCCTTTTCAACAAAACATTGCATTTATATTTTTTAAACAATTGCTATTTTAGTCTGTCCTGAGATGCAATGATATGAGAGCATCAGTAGTTGAAGAACTATATATGGAAGCTTCCTCTCTAAGGATCTGTGGTCTAGATAAAGGGTCAGAGAGATTACCTGCCATGCCTGGATGTTGGAGATCTGCTTTCCAAGCTGGATCTTGACTGGTCGATCTCCTGATCCAAACATTTCATCTAATGCATGGGCTACAGCATAAATGGCATTGTAGATGTTGTAGCTTTCACCTGTCATTCTCATTTCAAAAACAAAAGCTGGCAGATTCTGTAATTTCTCCTTTCCCATACATGGTTCTGTAATTAGGGATATAGGGAATGACCATAGTTCAGGGATAATGCAGTTAAAGGCATCTTTCCACCAACTCTGGAAAAAGAAATCCTCTTTCTGGTTCCAGGGGTTCAAGGACAGGAGGAAATGGCTGAAGTCTGAGACATCACCTGTGTGGTCCCTAAACTGCAAAGCTCCATGCAAGGGCTTTACAACTTTCAAGAAGTTTCCTATTAGGGTAAATTTCCAATTAGAACTTAGGATCCAAACATTCCGATGTGGCATCTCTTCAAAGTTCAAGTCATCAAGAACCAGCATTACATTTGCTATGGTAGGGGAGTTTCCATACAGAATAATTACTTCAGCTTTAATACAAATTTTGGAATACAATGTCATCCTCATAATATCAAGACTTTTATATTCCAACCTTTCATTGAAGGCCAGGCAGATCTCCTTCTCCTCCAGCATTGGCATCAGAGATGAGATGAAACGTTCTCCAGTGTCATCTTCGGAGGCCACCAGCCCAACCCAGTTCCACTGGAAATGCAGGAGCAGCTGGACTAACCCCACACACTCAGGGAATTCACTGGGATTAATCCGGAAGAAGGAAGGATAAACTCTTCTGTATTCCTGAGGGATCTCAAAGCCAACCCCGAGCTGCAGAAAGGGAGAATCCTCTTTCAAAGACAAAGTAAAGTTTGATGGTGGCTTCTAGGGTGTATGTGTCACCATTGCCTGGTTTATTGCCCCCACCACTCATGAAACATGATCAACCCTTTGATCAACACCCTTAAGAATCTTCCCTCCCTAGGAAGAACTAGCAGTTCTGAAGAGCTGAAATGGTGGCTTTGATGAAAGCCAAGAAGGAATTCCTCTTGGGAAGTACAGCATTTCAGAATGATCTCTCTGCGGTTATTATATTGTGAAACATAAAATATAAAAATGAATTCAACTACATCACATAGTCTTCATGTGCCCTTCAGAAACCCTTTGATCTCCTCCTTGGCTTCTGGGAGTGATCCTGTTGTTTGTCTGCTCCATAACTGCATCCAAAGGAGTCTCCTTACCTGTGGGACCTTGAAGATGCTGAAGATGGAGGCCATCTGCCTTGAGGATTTGGGGTTGTCACCTCCAATGACAGAGAGCAGAAGGTCCTGCCTGTCACATTTGTAACCTGGAATCATTTTCTTTATGGTGGAGAGTAGAGAGAGGCTGTTTATGGAATTCATCTTAGTCTGATAATAGCCAAAAATCTGGTATCCAAGGGTGATGTTGGGGAGGAGAGCCAAATCCTTGTTGATTTCTCTGACTGTGAACATGAAGGCCAGGAACTGTTGGTAATTCTTGAGGACTTGCCTGGAGTAAGAAAAACATGGGTAACATTACAGGGAACTTGGGTTCGCT
This sequence comes from Pantherophis guttatus, assembly GCF_029531705.1. The sequence continues at coordinate 45,507 of NW_026844012.1, forward strand.
GCTGGAGTTTCTCTTGCCAAATGTTTGATGTTGGTTAGAATAGCAAGTCCCAGCTCTAAAAAGGATGCTCTTTAATTAACCTTGTAGGGCTTAGTGAGAAATAATACAGGGCCTCCGTCTCCATATTACAGACCGTTTTATAGGACTCTGTCCTCCCTCCCTCCCTTTGCTCCAGTGCTCTAATCCTTCCCAGATGTTCCTCTTCCACCCTAATCAACTTGGTCCTCTCTTGGAGCAGCTTCTTCAGGTCTGGTAACCGTTGATGGGCACCAGACTCCAGTGGGAGTCAAAGCATTGATTTACTGAAGGTGGTTATTCATCAGCACTGCTGATTCCAAAACCGATTTCTTCTTCCTGGCGCTTTGCATTTTCTACCAGGATTTTCTGTCCAAATTAATATTATCAGTCAACTTTTTCACTCGACTAGCGCAGTTTTAAATTTGTTGTCCATAGTTTTTATGTGGCTTATCATCTTCCTGATGTAGAGTTGTGGAAAGATTGAGAATTTTAACCTATCAGACTTCCGGCAGTGACGTAGAGTCGTGGCGGCACAGGAGAGTTTTTTCCAGAGGGGCAGCGTGAAGAAGGAAGAACTCAGAGCATAAATGGGTGGCAACTGAAAAGGCGAGCAAAAAAGAAGGGGATGGAATACAGAGCAGTGAAGAAAGACTAAAAAACATCAAAACAGGGAAAATGAAGGTGAGGAGAAATAGACTTAAATAGTGGAAACTAAAGGAAGAATGGACATCTTTTGTACCCTCTTTTCTAGCTGCTCTAACGGAAGGAGAGAGGAAGTTTGGCAAAGTAAGGATTGCATACAGTGACTGTGCAGATTAGAGATCGCCATATTGAAACCGGAAAGGACTCCAACAGTAGTAAAAGAACTTGCTTTTTTTCCTTCGCTGAAGATATAACGAAAAAGGCTTATAAGAACACTGAAAAAATACTGCTCCTACTTACCTTTTTTACTTAGATATAAATAAATTATTATTGGTATTTATTGGAATTAATTAAGAAATATAGTGATATTTATCTATTTATTTATTTATTTATTAGTAAGTATTTAACAATTTAGAAAAATATTTAAAATTTATAATATACATAGAGACTTAGAAGTAATTATTGGGATATTTTTTTTCTTGATTTCTATGACCTTTTTTGATTCTATACAATAAGTAGGATAGCTACTGATTACTGAATAACCAACTATTAGATATTAAGAATTGATCAATTGTTTAGTCTTTAATTACATAAGCTATACATTTATATATATTTATATCTATATTTGTATTTAAATTTATATTTTTACTACATTTTTATGGAGTATTACATTGAGATAATTATTTAAAGGAATTTATTTAAAGAAAGGAGATCTAGTGATTGAAAGGTTATTGAATTGAACTTTCATAAGAAAAAAAAAAGAAAGGAAAAGAAAGAAAGAAATTATATAGAATTTGGATGGTGATTTGGGAGAAAGTTGATAAAATATTGGGGGAACAATATAGGATTCTGAAAGAAATGACCAGCACCACCACAACCACATTGAAGACAGCCAAGAAAGCAACATCAATCCTAGCGGGAACATCGTCCTCCCCAGTGACACAGAAAACCTTGGAGGGAATGTTTGCATCAGAAAAGCAAGCCAGCACACCTAATATGCCAACAATGCAGGCCACGCTCATAACAATCCAGGAAACCATGGCCAAAATGCAAGAATGCATGACTAGAAATCATGAGCAATCTAGAAAAGACATGGATGAGGTAAAGAGAGAAGTCAAGAACGATATCCAAAAGATAGATGGGAAAATGGATTTAATACAAGAAATTATTCAAAAAAATGACCAAAGGATAAAAGAAATAGAACAAAAAACCGAATTGATGGAAGAAAAATTAGAAGCACTGGATACAAAAATGACAGGATTAAATAAGAAACTTGAGAACACCGTGGCCCAATTAGAAGTGGAAAAAGCGGCATTTTATCTGCGTTTCCAGAATGTAGCGGAAGACTGGGAGGAAGATCTGACGATGGTAATGGTGGAGATGATAGCAGAGGCACTCCAAAGAGAAAAGGACAAAATAATTAATGAATTAGATGAAGTCTACCGAGTTCATACAAATTATGCCCAACAAAACAAACTCCCCCGGGAGGTACATATAAGATTTGTAAGAAGGAAGGTGAGGGATATTGTATACAAGATAACAAAGGACGAACCAATGTTCTACAGAAACAAAGAAATAATTACGCTAAAGCAAATACCCCAAAGAATAAGAGACTTGTGAAAAGACTATTGGTTTCTGGCCACGTTACTAAACAAAAGATACATACCCTTTAGATGGACAACTCCGGAAGAAATGTTGGTAACGTGACAGGGAAAGAAAATAAAGGTGGACTCGCAGAGTAAAGCAAGGGAATTATATGACCAAATGACGGGCGTCGAGACAACAAATGGCAGTAAAGACGAGGAAGGACGGAACACCAAAGGAAAACAGAGAAGAGAACGTGAAAGAACCCCACAACAAAGAGGGAAAGTAGACGAAGGAGAGATTCAGGAAGAAGAAGGAGTGCAAACAAGAGGCAAAAAAAAGGAACAGGAAGAAACAAAGAAGAAACAACAGGAAAGTCAGTAAGAAATGGAACGGACTCTAAAAATTCTATCGGTAAATATTAATGGACTCAACTCACCATCCAAACGACACCAAATTTACAAAAAAAAATTGAAACAAAAATAAGATATTGTGTGCCTCCAGGAGGTACATATAAGAAAACAGGATATAAAATATATACAATATAAAAAATTAGGTAAAGAATATTCATCATTGGCAGAGGAAAAAAAAGAGGAGTAGTGGTATATATTAAGGAAGGAATAGATAGCAATATAAGGTATGTAGATACAGAAGGTAGGATAGTTATGATAGAGCTAAAACTTGAGTTTAAAAAGATATTATTGGTAGTAATATATGCTCCAAACAGTCAACAATTAGAATTCTACAAAAAAGTGCATGAGAAAATTATGGATCAAAAAATGGAAAATGTATGTCTGATTGGAGACTTCAATGCTATTCTAGATGTAAGAAAAGATTATAAATGTGGTCAGCAAAATAAAAATAAGAAAAACGTATTACCCAGAACCTTTATAGATATGGTGGAAGAGTTAAATATGGTAGATAGCTGGAGATGCTTTAACCCCGAAACAAAAAATTTCACATATTATTCGAATCCGCATAAGTCCTGGTCTAGGTTGGATATGGCTTGGGTAACCAAGATGTTAATGATGGAAATTGAAGAGGTAGATATTTTATCAAATGATTGGGCTGATCACAACCCAATAATGATGAAGTGGAAGGGGCAGCAGAGAAAGAAGAATAGATGGACTATGAATACACAGTTATTACGAGAAAAAGAATATAAGAAATACATGAAAAAGGAGCTAGAATGGTTCTATAAGGAAAACACAAAACAACACACCTCTCTACAAAACTTATGGGATACAACTAAGGCATATGTAAGGGGCCTCACAATAGCCTATAATGCAAAATGGAGGAAAGAAAGAGAGAAAGAATATAATAAATTACAAGAAGAAATTCAAAATTGGGAATGTAAATTGCAAAGAAACCCGGGGGATGAAAAAATAAGGGTAAATTGGATAACAGCAAAACATAAATTGAATATATTAGAACAAGGGAAATATGCAATGACTTTGAAATATATAAGGCAAAATTATTTTGAACACGCAAACAAACCAGGGAGGTGGTTGGCGTATAGGCTGAGGAAGGTAAGGGAAAAAAGAATAATTCAGAAGTTACGAGACGATGAGGGAAGGATCCAACAGGGCTTAGAGAAAAAAAAAAAACATAATAGTTCAATATTACCAAAAACTGTATGAAAAGGACATAGTAACAGAGGAGGAAATTGAACATTACTTAAAAGGGGAGGGATTGCAAACACTAACAGAGGAAGAAAAAGAATTATTAGATAAGGAGATTATGATAGGGGAGCTAAAAGAAGCATTGAAGAGACAAAAAAATAATAAAACTCCGGGGACAGACAGTCTACCAACGGAGTTCTACAAAACATTTGGAGAATCATTAAATGGAATACTATTAGAAATATACAATGAAGCTTTAATGGAGGCAAAGCTACCAAATACATGGAAAAAGCATATATTTCCCTAATACCCAAAGAGAGGGCAGATACCACATTAATAAAAAACTATAGGCCGATTTCTTTATTGAATACCGATTATAAAGTCTTCATGAGTATAATTGCCAATAGGATGAAAACATTACTACATAACAAAATACACCAGGATCAAAATGTTTTTTTGCCCACAAGACAGATAAAAAATAATTTAAGAATGGTAATGGATGTTTTAGAATATTATGAGGTGCATTCAGAAAGACAGGTAGCGCTGATCTTTCTGGATGCACAAAAAGCGTTTGACCAAGTAAACTGGCAATTTATGAAGCAGCAAATCAAAAGTATGAATTTTGGAGAGAGATTTACTAAAATGATAACATCAATATATCAGAACCAAAAAGCATGCGTCTTGGTGAATGGGGATCCAACAAAATTCTTTGGAATAAATAAAGGAGTAAGGCAGGGATGTCCGCTGTCCCCCCTACTTTTTATTTTAACTTTGGAACACTTGTTAATTAGAATTAGAGCAAATAAAGAAATTCAAGGATTAAAGATTAAGAGAGAGGACTACAAGGTCCAAGCTTTCGCGGACGACCTTGTTTTCTTCATAGAAGACCCAATAGAAACAACCCCGAAATTAATAAAAGAGATTGAAAAATTTGGAAAGGTAGCAGGTCTAAAAATCAATGAAGAAAAGACAAAAATGATAACAAAAAATATGACAACAAAACAAGTAGAGAAATTAGTAAAAGAATCTGGACTGCAGGTAGTTAAAAAAGTAAAATACTTAGGGATAAATTTGACGGCTAGAACGGCAACAATAAAAGAATATAATTATGACCCCTTAGTCCAGAAAATAAAGGAGGACCCAGAAAAATGGGGGAAATTAAAATTGTCTTTACTGGGGAAAATAGCAGCGATAAAATCAAACATACTTCCAAGACTCCTTTATTTATTCCAAACAATTCCAATAAAATTAGATAAGATATTTTTTGATAATTTGGACAAAACAACTATAAAATTTGTGTGGGAGGGGAAAAAACCAAGAATAAAATTAAATATATTACAAGACGACAAAAATAGAGGCGGATTTGGGTTCCTGGCATGGGAAAAATACTACAAGGCTGCAAGCCTATTATGGATTAAAGAATGGATAACCTTGGCTAATCAAAGACTGTTAAATCAGGAAGGGCATGACTTAATGAAGGGATGGCACGCTTTATATGGAGCTCAGGAAATAAAATATATAAACATTTCAATAACCACACTATTAGGAAGTCTTTAATTAACCCATGGCAACAAACCAAACACAAACACTATATGAAAATTTCCGGCTGGCTATTTACCATAGAAGCAATAACTCACCCCAACATATTAACAAAACAAAAGATCTTAAGATATAGAGAAATAGTAGATGTTCAGGGGAAATTCAATACTAGGGAAGAGCTCAAAGAACAAGGAATAGTAATAGACTGGTGGCCCTATTCACAAATAAAGGTAAGATACAGAAAGGACCAAGAGGAGGGAGGAATAGACTTAAAACAAAATCGATTGGACAAACTACTAGAGTCTAAAGAAGGGAAATTAATTTGGAAAATTTATAAATATTTACTTGAATATGATTTGGCAGAAGAATTGGTCAAAGGGCAGATGATAGCGTGGGCGAGGAACATTGGGCACAGCATACAATTGGAAGATTGGGAAAGAGCATGGGAAAACACCTATAGCATGACGAAATCGGTAGCCTATAAAGAAAATCATTATAAGATGTGGTACCAATGGTATCTGGCACCCGCAAGGTTAGCAAAAATGTATCCAAATGTAAATCCGGCCTGTTGGAAATGTAAAAAAACACAGGGAACTTTTTACCATGCTTGGTGGCTTTGCCCAGAAATTAAGAGATATTGGAACAAAATAAAAACATGGATATTAGAAATAACAGACTACAAAATTGAATTAAAACCCGAAGTCTTTTTACTAGGCATGATTAATAAGAATATTAGAAATGATATAAAATAGGGCGACTTCCGGGTTTGTCTGCCACCGGCGAAGACGGTCGCTTCTGAAGGACCGCCAGCCCAGCCGTCTGTAGAGCCGCTCCGAGTGAGGGGAGCGGCTTGAAAACTCCTAAATCCTGAGGATTCGTGGAGAAGAGGGAAGCAAGAGGCAGGTCGAGCCCCTGTGAGCCCCCAGAAGTTTGCTACTGGGGAGGAAACGGGCGCGGCTCCCTTTCAACTTGCGGAGACTCCGGACGGCGTGGGACGACTCTGCTTGTCAGAGCAAGCCGGCTGCAGCAAACATTCAAATCGATGAAAAATAATTTTACTACAAAACAACCTCAACCCCCAAACCAAGAAACTGCAAGTAACTTTTTGTTTCTGAACTTTTGATTTGGGAAAAGGCTAGAGTGAGCGGAACGGCTTGAAAAAAAAAATGGCGCCGTTCCAGCGTTAACGAGCTGAAAGGGAGAGTGATCTTGCAAAGCTATTTGAACAAGCTACATTGTAGCACTGCTTGTAGCAAGTGAACAGAGAAGAGTGGAAGAAAAAATTCCTTTTAACATAAACCTGAGCTTGCTTCAGCTTACTTAACTTCTAATTTGGTTAAATCTGGGGGACTTTTTCAAAGGACTTTGTGGAGGAGCAAAGGAAAAAAGACTTCCTTTTTTTAGAAAAGTTAATTTACGTGGCAGAATGGCTTCAAAGAAACAGGAAGGAAAGGCTGTAGGGGAGGGATCTCCCACTCATAAGCCGGAACAGCAGCCCCCTCCCAGCCAGCAGGGTGAGGGAAAGGACTTTGATGTTCAAAATTTGAAGGACTTTATTACCCAGGCTCTGGATGATAAATTTCAAAAATCACAACAGGAAATGAAGAAAGAAATTAATGAATTTAAAGAGGCAATGAAAGAGAATTATGACAAGGTGTCTGACAAATTGACAAATGTGGTTTCTGATCTGGCAGAAACCATCAGCAAAGTGGATTCCAAACTGGAAGAATTTAAATCAGAAGTAAATGTTAAAATGAAGGATACTGATTCTAAAATTGTTGATGTGGATAATAAAGTGCAGAGAGTTGAAAATGAGATTACAATGTTACAGTTTCGATCCATGGAATTTGCTATTAGGCTTCGAGGAATAAAAGAAAATGATAGGCAAGATTTGAGACAGATTTGTTCAGATGCCTTGGCTGTATTGTTAAAAATTGATCCAGCAGACGTGGTCTATAAAATAGATAAAATTTATAGAGTAAATTCATGGGTGGCTAGACAAAGAAAATTACCCAGAGATGTGGTGATATATTTTACAGACAGAAGAATAAGAAATGATATTTTGCAAAGATCCTTTCTTTCCTCTGTGCAAGTGGAGGGAGCTCAAATTGGAGTCTATAAGGAACTGCCACCTAAGATGTTAAAAGATCGAAAAGAATATAGGTTTCTAGTGAATGAATTGCAAAAACAAGAAATACCATTCCGGTGGGATGCCCCAACTGGTATAATTCTGAAATACAATGGAGAAGGACACCGATTGAATACTTTTCAGAAGGCGGAATATTTTTACTATAATATTCTTAAAGAAAGATCATCATCCCCACGTACATCTACAATGCTGGAGATAAAAAGTGATAAGGAAAAGCAATTTCAGCATGAGCGGGAACAACAGTCCAAGCAGATGGAATTAGTGGAAATGCAGGGAGCTGTAGGAGGAGGAGGCCTTATGGAGGAATCCCTGCTAGAATCTTCACCAATTTTGTCAACAAGAGATGTTGCTTTGGATCCAGCTCGGATACCTGAAGTTAAGGACCAACGTATAACTCGCGCAGTCTCCAAGCAAATAAAAGAAAAACAACAACAAGCAAGCCAACATAAAGGGGGAGCCAAAAGCACCACACAAAGTGAAGCTATGGGGGGAGCAAAGCCGAAGACCTCAGAAGAAGCGAGGCAAGGCAGCTCATCGCTTCAGAAAGGTCAAGATGACAATTAGGCTTTTATCTTGGAATGTTAACGGATTAAACTCACCACAAAAAAGGAACAAGTTATTTACATATCTGAGACAATTTAATAATGACATAATTTGTCTACAAGAAACTCATATTCGAACTCAAGATCACAAATACCTGATAAACTCTAAATTAGGAACACATTTTATAGCTTCAAACTCGGAAAAAAAGAATGGTGTGGTTATTTATGTAAATAAAAGATTGTCTGCTAAAATTATAGAAGCAGATGAAGGTGGTAGGTTTATTGCAATTGAATTGTATACAGCAATTGGCCAAATTCTTTTGATTGGAATTTATGCTCCGAACCAACAACAGGATCATTTTTATAAGACTTTACATAATAAAATATTGCAATGGGATTATAGATCTATTTTAATAATGGGAGATTGGAATGGAGTAATTGATTCTAAACTAGATAAAAAGAGTTTGGCGAAAGTAAGGATCAGACTACCACAGACTTTTTTTGATATGAAAGAAGATTTGGAATTAAAAGATATCTGGAGAATTTACAACCCAAAAGAATTGGACTATACTTTTTTCTCTGACAGACATAGATCTTTTTCCAGGATTGACTTTATCTTGTTATCAGATGATTTACTTGTTAAAACAAAAAGAACAAAGATATTTCCAAGAACTTTAACTGATCATAGTTCTGTATGGATAGAAATTGAGATGGGAAAAACTGAGAGAAGGTCATGGAGATTAAATGAAAATTTGTTTAGATATGAAAAAAATATAACAGAACTTAAAAAACAGATGAAAGAATTTTTTGAGATGAACTTGAATAAGGGTACCCCAATCGAAATTGTATGGGATGCGAGTAAAGCGTATATGAGAGGGGTACTCATTTATATGAATTCTAAACATAAACAGAATCGACAAAAGAAAAGACTTGAATTGGAAGTAGAAATAAAGAATAAGGAACAGCTACTCATTAAAAACCCAACAGATGAAAGAATATCTGGTGCTATAAAACTTTTGAAAGATCAATTTCAAATGCTCTTGGCGGAGCAAGCTGCAACAAATTTACAATATGCGAAGCATAATACGTTTTGTAATGCTAATAAACCGGGAAGATGGTTGGCCTATACCTTAAGGAAGAAGCAGAGTATACGGACTATTGAGAGTATTGACATTGGAGGGAAAGAAATTTCTCAACAAAAATTGATTAAAGAAGTCTTTGTAGAATATTATACTAAATTATATGCCAAAGATGATATACAGAATGGACTTATAGAAAAATATCTAGAAGAGAAAAGAGTCTCAAAAATTACTAGTCAACAAAAAGAAAGAATGAACTACCCTATAACAGTTGAGGAAATAATTGCAGCAATTAAACAATTGAAAACAGCTAAAGCTCCTGGAACAGATGGATTGACTGCAGTGTATTATAAAACTTTACAAGCAGAAATGGTGGAACAACTTAGAGACTTATTTTGCAATATACAACAAGGGGGTAAAATACCCCCATCATGGAAATCAGCATATATTACTTTGATACCAAAAGAACATGTAGGTCCTAAAAAACCGGAAAATTATAGACCAATATCTCTTTTAAATAATGACTATAAAATTTACGCAAAAGTATTAGCCAACAGATTGATGCCAGTAATTCAAGAGGTGATTCATGATGATCAAGCGGGATTTATCGAGGGCAGATATATGAAGGATAATGTAAGGCAAGTAATAAATTTACTGGAATATCTTGAGAAGAATAAACAGATCCCTGCAGTGCTGGTTTTTTTGGATGCAGAGAAGGCCTTTGATAGAGTGGATTGGAATTTTCTAGTAAAAACTTTGAAAAAGATGGACTTTGGGGACCAATTTATACAGGCGATCTCGGCAATTTATCAAGAGCAAAAGGCACAGATTATTATTAATGGAAGTTTGACAACAGAGTTTAAAATTGAAAAAGGAACAAGACAGGGATGTCCGTTGTCCCCACTTTTATTTATCTTAACACTAGAAGTCTTGTTAAATACAATACGGGACTCTAATATCTTGAAAGGTATAAAGATTAGGCAAGAGGATTACAGAATAAAGGCATTTGCAGATGATCTGGTTGTTACCCTATCACAACCAATGGAATCAATAATCTTGATGAAGGACATTATACAAGATTATGGTAAAGTTTCAGGTTTCAGATTGAATCCAAAAAAGACTAAAATGATAGTTAAAAATATGACACAAGATCGCAAACATGAGCTTGAAAGGAGGGCAGGTTTTGAGATTGTACCTAAGGTAAAATATCTAGGAGTTCAGGTTGCAGAATCAAACATGAAATTGTTTCAAAATAATTATGAGGTGTTGTGGCGAGAGGTGCAGAAAGATATGGAGACTTGGAAAAAACTGCAGCTGTCTCTACTTGGAAGAATAGCAGCAGTTAAGATGAATATTTTGCCAAGATTTCTTTTTTTGTTTCAAATGATTCCGGTGCTCAAAAGTGATAAACAATTGAAAGTTTGGCAATTTGGAGTGAATAAGTTTGTCTGGAACGAGAAGAAGCCGAGAGTGAAATTGAAAATTATGCAAGATGTTCCAGAAAGAGGAGGTCTTAAACTTCCAAACCTACAGTTATATTATGATGCAGCAGCTTTAACTTTAACAAGTGATTGGTTTGGAAGTAAAAAGGCTGGAATATTGAATGCAGAAAGTTTTGATCTTGAATTTGGATGGCACGCTTACTTATTTTATGATGACAAAGTTGATAAAATATTTAAAAGTCATATACTTAGAGATTCTTTGATGAGAGTTTGGAAGAAGCACCGACTCAAATGGGATTATAAAATACCGCTATGGTTGGATCTTGGTCATACTTTGTGGAATACAAATATAATGTCACTCGGGGGGTTTTTATACAAAGAGGTTCTTTTTACAGATGCGGGCAGATGGCAGTTGAAGAATTTGCAGACACTGTTGGACGAAGGGATTAATTTAACTTGGTTACAATATAATCAATTACAATTGAGATGGAAAGAGGACCAAAAAATTGGTATTATGTTGCATGAGGAAGAATTGGTTAGACATATAAGAGAGAAAGGTCCAATGCATATTAAAAGGCTTTATAATGTTTTGCTAGAAAGGGATTCAGAAACTGAATTAGTTAAAGACTGTATGATTAAGTGGGCACAAAATTTTGAAGAACCAGTGAAGTTGGAAACATGGGAAAAAATTTGGGTCCAGAATGTTAAATTTACACAGTCGCAGAATTTGAGGGAAAATTTTTACAAAATGTTTTATAGATGGCATCTAGACCCTAAGAAATTGTCGTGTATGTATCCTAATGTTCAGCCAAAATGTTGGAGGTGTGATTGTACAGATGCTACATATTTTCATATTTGGTGGACCTGTAAGAAAGTTAAGGCTTTTTGGATAAAAATTTGGTGGGTTATGCAGAATGTTTTGAAGAAAAAAATTCAATTTTCTCCACAATTGTTTTTATTGGGTATAGCTAAGGGTTTTACAGTGGATGAAACAAAGTTGATTTTGTATATGATTACAGCAGCGAGATTGTTGATAGGTAAATATTGGAAAAATGCAGCTTTGCCCACCGTTCAAGAATGGACTTTGAAGATGGCCAGTTTCGCTGAGATGGCGAAGATTTCAGCATATTTAAAAGACCGCTCACAAGAGACTTATGAATGTGAATGGAAAAAATGGATAGATTATGTGCAGAACAAATATCAAACTAGGAAGTATCAAATAGCTTTTTATTGATAGTATTATATTACATTAAGATAGAAATATTTGAACTATGTGAAGATGAAAAATGATATGGGGGTTGGGGGGGTTTAAAGTTCAAGGGGTTTTTTTTTATATAAAGGGGATAATGATGGGGAATACTCTATGGAAGTCCGGGGGGGAGGGGAGGGATAGGGAGGGTTAGGGAGGATGGGATGGGGAGTTTGGGGTGGGTTAGGGGGGTGAAAACGGGGTGAAAATGTAATTGTAAAACTTTTACAATAAAAAAAAAAGAAATGATATAAAATATTTAATACTCCACCTTATAACGGCGGCTAGACTAGCGTTAGCACAACTCTGGAAAATAGATCGCTTGCCAACTGACCAGGTGCTAATACAAAAAATCTATATATGCGCAGAGATGGACAAACTAACTCTAGATTTACAGGATAAGGAAGACTCAAAATACTTCAAAATATGGAATAGCTGGTACCAGTGGATAAATCAGAGGAGGGGGAATGGTTAAAGATGAAATTCAGAAGAAATCAATATAATTAACAACTGCACTGTCAGAGAGATAGAAAAGGAAATAAGCCACTGTGCGTATGTATATATGTATATATAATAATAGAAAGTAGTCAATAGATGAAGTTGAGTACTGTATATGTACTGTATATGTATATGTAATTTGTGTTTTTGATTAAGAGAAACTTGTTTGTTTTTCTTATATTTGTTTTAAATGTTTTTTAAATACGAATAAAGTTTGTTTTTAAAATTTAAAAAAAAGAGAGAGAGAATTTTAACCTATCCGCTCCCAATCAACAACTGAAAGGCCACACCAAAAGGCACAACGACGCACAGAACAGCCCAAAGCACCGAGAGAAGATTCCCTCCGGAAAGAAGTCTGAAAACTCGGATAACAAAACCCCTGGTCCCAGTGACCGACCCAGATGGGATCCTGCGACATTATCCTGGGACATGTATCAGTTCTACCGAGGAATGATTGAGTCTGTCATCTGCACCTCCATAACTGTCTGGTTTGGCTCTGAAACCCAACAAGACAGACAGAGACTTCGGAGGATAATTAGAACTGCAGAAAAAACAATGGCTACCAACCTGCCTTCCATTGAGGACCTGTGTACTGCACGAGTCAAAAAGAGGGCTGTGAAAATATCTGCAGACCCCTCGCATCCTGGACATAGATTGTTTCAACTCCTACACTCAAAACAATGCTGTAGAGCACTGCACACAGAACAACTAGACACACGGACAGTTTTTTCCTGAACGCCATCACTCTGCTAAACAAACAATTCCCTCAACACTGTCAAATAATTTACTAAGGCTGTATTACTATTATTCTTCTCTTCCTTACTAATATCTATCTCTTCCCAGTTATTACTATAACCATGTTGCTTGTATGCCGCCCTTCTCCGGAGACTCAGGGCGGCTTACAATGCGCTAAGCAATAGCCTTCATCCTTTTTGTATATTTATACAAAGTCAGGTTATTGCCCCCACAATCTGGGTCCTCATTTCACCTACCTTAGAAAGGATGGAAGGCTGAGTCAACCTTGAGCCTGGTGAGATTCTAACTTACAGTAATTGCAGACAGCCGGTGTTAATCACAATGCTTTTAGTCTGCTGAGCTATCCAGGCTCAGGCTTTGTTTCCTAGTATGATTTGATAGCTTATTAGTAATCTTAATTATCACTAAGTGTTGTATCTTTTTATTCTTGAAGAATGTATTTTATTCTCCTTATGTACACTGAGAGCATATATACCTAAGGCAAATTCCTTGTGTGTCTAATCACACTTGGCCAATAAAGAATTCTACATTCTACAGATTCCCCTTCATTTCTAATTCTGACCTAGTTTATGATCTTGGCTCTTCATTGAGAAATGCACAAAGAGTAGAACTACACTGGGACATGGCAAACATCTGTAGGACTGGTATTTCTGAAAGGAGTCCCTGAATCTGAAACAGAGGAAACAATTAATATCACCTTTCCCCATCAGGTGAAACTTACTCAACGAAAAGAGGAAGCCCGAATGGATCCTCCTGAAAATTTGGGATCGTGGGTGAAGTGACAGGTCCCATGGCTAAATTCCCACCAATAATCAGACCACCAGGCTTGTAATAGTCCCAGGTCCCCTGAACCTGGAAAAGCTTCTTCAACACACACCCAGTTTGCATCCTCTTAGCAGCCAGTGGAGGCAGGAACCAGAAGAGCAGCAGGAGGAGGAAGTGAGGCAGCCCAGACATTCCTCTTCTCACCTTCCCTCCTAGATCAGAAATCGAGGTCTGTGCAGAAGCTGAATTGCAGGGAACACTTGAAATCTCAGCAGAGCTTAGCAGTAGAGAGACAGTCCCTGCAACCTGGATGCCCTCTGGGCAAATTTATATCATCCATGCTTTCTCTTACCTGTGTTTGGGCTGTCACCAAGGAGGAAACCAAGACCAGCCCAGAGGTTCCCTCTTTGCAAGACTAGGAAAGCTGTCCTGTCCTGCCCCCTCTGGGAACACTCAGTGCATATACATAGTTTAAAGCAGGTTTTAACTTGGAAGATTTTTGTATGTTGAAATCCACAAGAGATAACCTTAAGAATGACTATTCTGATAATTGCAAGGAGAAGCAATTGTCCTGTTCCCTTGGCAATAAATTTTGCTTGCTTACCAGAAGGGCAAAAACATGTTTGTGTCTCTTGTTGCTAATCCACAGAGTTTTGAGAGTGAAGGTGAAGTTAAGTTTTTGACCTGCATGAAACTGAGCAGCTGCACACAAGATGGAGTTTGGTCTGAGCCACAGTTTGTTCCAATAGTTTGAGTGCTAAATGGGGTATGTGAGAATCACTTCAACCTTGCTAAGTGTGAGAAGTCCTACCAATGTTTAAATGGAAGAAATTAGAATAGAATAAAAGAGTTGGAAAGGACCTTGGAGGTCTTTTATTTATTTATTTAAATTTCTATACCACCCTACTCCCAAAGGACTCAGGGCGATGAACACCCAGAAGATAAAACACATAAATACAAAAATTTAAAATAGAATAAAAGCGAATTAAATAATTTGGCTGAATTTAAAATACCCCATAATTTTAAAACAAATTAAAATTTACATTTAAAAAGGGGAGAGGATTTAGGTCAGGCCAGCTTGATGAAATAAAAAAGTCTTAAGCGCACGACGGAAGGTGCACAGATCCGGGATCCTCAGTATCTCCGGGGGGGGGGCTTGTTCCAGATTGTAGGTGCCCCCACAGAGAAGACTCTCCCCCTAGGGGCCGTCAGTCGACATAGTTTGGTCAACGGCACCCGGAGGAGCCCCTGTCTATGGAAGCGTACTGGCTGGTGGGAGGCTATTGGTAGCAGGCGGTCTCGTAGATAACCAGGTCCCAAGCCATGGAGCGCTTTAAAGGTGATAACCAGAACCTTGAAGCGCACTCGGAAGACCACCGGGAGCCAGTGCAGCTCGTGCAGGAGCGGTGTTACATGGGAACTCCACGTCACTCCCATAACCACCCGCGCAGCCGCACTCTGCGCCAGTTGGAGCCTCCGAGTGCACCTCAAGGGGAGCCCCATGTAGAGAGCGTTACAATAGTCCAGACAAGAGGTGACGAGGACATGAGTGACTGTGTGTAGAGAGTCCCAATCTAGAAAGGGACGCAACTGGCGGATCAGGCGAACCTGATGAAAAATCCTCCTGGTCATGGCCGTCAAGTGCTCTTCTAAAGACAGCCGTGAATCCAGGAGGACGCCCAAGTTGCAAGCCCCTTCTGTGGGGGCCAATGATTCGCCCTCAATAGTCAGAGATGGCACCAGCTGACTATATTGGGACGTCGGAAACCACAGCCACTCGGTCTTGGATGGGTTGAGCCAGAGCCTGTTTCTCCCCATCCAGATCCATACGGCCTCCAGGCACCGGGACATCACTTCAAGGACACCATTGGGATGGTCCGGGGTGGAGATGTACAGCTCGGTGTCGTCAGCGTACTGATGGTACTTCACCCCGAAACCACGGATGATCTCGCCCAGCAGCTTTACATAAATGTTGAACAAAAGGGGTGAGAGGACCGATCCCTGCAGCACCCCACATATGAGGGGCCTCGGGGTCGACCTCTACCCCTCTGTCAACACACACTGCGACCGGTCGGAGAGAAAGGAGGAGAACCACCCTAGTACAGTGCCTCCCACCTCCAACTCTTCCAGCCGGTGCAGCATGATACCATGGTCAATGGTATCAAAAGCTGCTGAGAGATCTAACAGGACCAGGACAGAGGAGCAACCCCTGTCCCGAGCCCTCCAGAGATCATCAACCAACGCGACCAATGCCGTTTCTGTGCTGTACCCAGGCCTGAAACCCGACTGGAACGGATCCAGATACGACTTTTCATCCAGGTACTGGGGAAGCTGTCGCGCAACCACACTCTCAACAACCTTCGCCACGAAGCGAAGGTTGGAGACTGGATAATTAGCCAATACTGCCAGGTCCAGGGAGGGCTTCTTGAGGAGAGGCCTCACCACCTCCTTCAAGGTGGCAGGGAAGGCACCCTCACCCAACGAAGCATTTATAATCCCCTGGAGCCAGCCTTGCGTCACCTCCCAGGAAGCCAGCACTAACCAGGAGGGACACGGGTCCAACAAACATGTGGTCGCGTTCAATCTACCCAGAATCCTGTCCATGTCATCTGGGGTCACAGGATCAAACTCATCCCAGATAACATTCTCAAGACCTGCCTCCGTCACCCTCGCTGGACCTACCCAATCGGAGTCCAGACCTTCCCGAATCTGAGTGATTTTGTCATGCAGATACTGAACAAAATCCTCAGCTCTTCCCTCCAAGGGGTCCTCCCGCGCTTCCTGGTGGAGCAGGGAGCGGGTCACCCTAAACAGGGCAGCCGGGCGATTATCTGATGACACAATAAGAGCAGCAAAATGAGTGCATTTTGCTGCTTTTATCGCCACTAGGTAATTCTTAATATGTGATCTTACCAGTGTCCGGTCCGATTCAGAAAGACTAGCCCTCCAACTACTCTATAGGCATCTTTTCTGGCGCTTCATCTCCATCAGCTCCTTGGTAAACCAAGGAGCCAGGCGAGATCGGTGCCGGGTCAGAGGCCGCAAAGGCACAACTCGATCCAGAGCTCCAGCAGCTGCCCTATCCCAGGCGGCCACTAGGTCTCCAGTCGAGGTGTGAGCCAGATCCTCGGGGATTGGCCCAAGCTCCATCTGGAACCTATCAGGTTCCATCAGGCCCCTGGGACGGTACCATCTTATTGGTTCCACCTCCCTGTGGCGGGGTACCGTCGTTCGAAGGTCAAGGCGAAGGAGAGAGTAATCCGACCATGACAAGGGCTCGATGACTATGTCCCCTATCTCGAGATCACTCAACCACTGTCCAGAGACAAAAACCCCATGGCCCCACTTCACAAGGAGGGACTCACAGCCGGCTGTCTGAGGAACAATGGTCTCCCTCGGCCTAAGGCCTTCTCTAATAATAACCGCTACTCCCCCACCACTCCCCTGTGGCCTGGGCTGATGGAATGTGTGGAAGCCTGGTGGGCACATTTCTACCAGAGGGACCCCTCCCTCCAGGCCCAACCAGGTCTTCGTAATACCTGCCAGGTCTGCTCCCCCCTCCTGAACAAGATCACAAATGAGGAGGACTTTATTTACTACAGACCTGGCATTGCACAACATCAGTTGAAGGCCCAGGCCCTGAGGGTCTGTGCAACCTAGAAAACGAGTGGAGCTTTGGGGGCCGGAGCGCCCTACCGCTCGAAGACAGCGGGTGCGTGCTCCCTTAACATGATATGGCCCCCTGCTCCTGCCATATCTACCCCTCCCACTCACAGTACCGATGGTGAAAACACAGTCTGGACAAGCTCGACCCCCCCATTAGCCCCGGATCCCCCCCACCCCCCGCCGCACATCATGGCCAGGCCTGACCCTCCCCTTGGTGGGTTATCCCCCAAACCCACAACCCTAATTCCCATCCAACCCCCTCCCCCCTCCCCAGACCCCTTAAAAGATTAGACAAAGACAATTTTAAAAAACCCCGCAGCCCCCTCTTTGCGGCATGCCACCTCTCGGGGTTTCAAAGCCCATCATTGAGGTAGGCCCTCAATAGAGTGGAGGGCCAAGCCTGTGAGAGGGGGGAGTCTCGCAGACCAAGAAGCTCCGCTGCTGAGTACATCTTGACCATAATGGGTAAACACGACCATATCCTAAGGGTCCATAAAAAAGGGACCAGGGGAGAAGACAAAGAAATGGAGGGTCTCAAAGACATGTTCACAGGACCAAGTCCACTGTCCCCTCACAACAGGGAGCAAGGTCCGGATCCGAGACGACCACAATCCAAGGGGGGCACCACCCTCTCATGGTGGTTAGGTCAGCTGGTCATCTTGTGGTGAGATGGCAGCAATGAACCGATGCAAACAAACAGCGTCCAGGGGTCAGGTCCAAAATCCACCCTCTTACGGCGGTTGGTCCGATGGTCAAATCTCCTCTGCTGACAAAGTGCATATATGTGAAATCATCCCGGTTCGGCCCACAGGGGCCCCGACATCCAGGCCACCCTCTCACAGTGGTCCAACTAATGTCCAGCCCCCTCAGCCGACAGGATGCAGCAATGTACCAACCTCCAATTCAGATGGAAATAGCTCTCTCCACAGTCAGGGGTGTTCAGATAGCAATAAACATAGTGACACATGAGTCCCACAGGCTAACAGCTGGTACAAATGGGCCCGGTCTTAAAGGGGAATGCTGGAGGAGAGAGAGATGGGGCAAAAATGGGGCAGTTGTCTCATGTCCCCATTTTAGTCCAACCCTCTGCTTAGGCAGGAAACCCTATACCACTTCAGACAAATGGTTATCTAATCTCTTCGTAGAAACTTCCAGTGTTGGAGAATTCACAACTTCTGGTGGCAAGTCGTTCCACTGGTTAATTGTTCTCACTGTTGGGAAGTTTCTCCTTAGTTCCAGGTTACTTCTGTCCTTGATTAGTTTCCACCCATTGCTACTTGTCTTGCCTTCAGGTGCTTTGGAGAACCTCTTCCTTGTGGTAGCCCCTGAGATATTGGAAGACTGCTACCATGTCACCCCTGGTCCAGGGGTGGGTTTCAAAAATTTTAGCAAGAGGTTCTCTGCCCGGTTTGCTGGGTGGGTGCGAGCATAGTGGGCATGGCTTAGTCGGCATCCTGCACAACGGGAGGGGGTGGGTTTGCCATCCCCAGGCTCTGGAGTCCATCTGGAGTCTGGAAACGGGCCCATTTCTGGCCTCCCCACACTTCCAGTAGGCCTGTTTTTCACCCTCCCCAAGTCTCCGCATGTGTCCTGCATCCAAAACGGGCCACGTGGGGACTCCTGGGAGGGGCAGGGTGGGCAGGGCCAGCCAGGGGTGGGATTTGGGGGTTCTCTGAACTGCACAGAATCTTAGCTAGAGGTTCTCCCGAACTCCTGTGAACCCCCAGCAGCCCACCCCTGCCCTGGGCCTTCTTTTCATTAAACTGTTCAGAAGTTCTAGTCCTGTTGGATCCTGCAACATTATCCTGGGACACAATTGGCAAGACAAGGAACAATGAAAGGAAACTGATCAAGGAGAGACTCAACCTGGAAATAAGGGGGAATTTTCTGACCGTGAGAGTAATCAACCGATGGAACAGAAGTTGTCTTCAGAAGTTGTGGGAGCTTCATCCCTGGAAGCTTTCAAGAAGAGACTGGACTGCCATTGGTCAGCAATGGTGTAGGGTCTCCTGCTTGGGCAGGGGTTGGACTAGATGACCTCCAACATCCCTCCCAACTCTGTTAATCTGTACACCAATCATCTGTTCAAGTACCATAGGAGCCTCCCAGAGCCGAGTTCTCTCCCCATTGCCCTTCTCTCTATGTACCAACGACTGCATCTTGAAGGATCCCCTAGTTAAAGTACTGAAGTTTGCAGGTGATATAACAGTCATTGGTCTCATTGGAAGCAATGCTGAGTCTGCATATAGACGGGAGGTTGAACCTCTGGCCCTGTGATGCAGCCAGAACAATCTGGAGCTGAACACGCTTAAAACTGTAGAGATGATAGTAGATTTTAGAAGAAGTTCTCCTATTCTACCACCTCTCACAATACTAGACAACACAGTATCAGCAGTTGAGATCTTCAAGTTTTAGGGTTCTATCATCTCCCAGGATTTGAAATGGACACCTAGCATTGGAACCATCACTAAAAAGGCACAGCAAAGAATGTTCTTCTTGTGTCGACTCAGGAAGCTCAGACTGCCCAAGGAGCTGCTGATCCCAGTTCTTCAGGGGAATTATTGAGTCTGTCATTTGTATTTCTGGAACTGTCTGGTTTGGCATAGCAACCGAACAGGATAGATACAGATTTCAACCAGTAGTCAGGATTGCAGAAAAAGCAATTGCAAACACCCTGCTTTCCACTGAGGATCTGTATTGCTGCATGAACCAGGAAGAGGGATGAGAAAATAACTACAGAACTGGACCCAGATTACGAATGATGTCTGAAATTACCCTCCCTTGGAATTTCTTTCCATTCCCTTTTGCACAGAAGGGGGAGAGGCTTCTCCTTGGCTGCATCTCCCTGTGTCCATGTGTCCCTGCTGCCCTGAGAGCTGCATTGGCTACCAGTTGCCTTCCAGGTGTGATTCAAGGAGCTGGTTGTCATCTACACAGTCCTTCATGGGGTCTGACGGTTATTTGAAGGGTCACCTGTCTCCAGATGTTTATGCCCATCTGGTGCATTTGGGCAGAGAAGATGAGCCTCAATGAAATGAGGAATCCCTTTAATAAAATGCTGCCATGGGGGGTGGGGGTGGGGGTGGAGAATGTCAGCCCTAAAGGGTAGAGCAGGCTAGGAACCCAAAGCCACATGAGTCTAAGTCTACTTTGAATAGAGCACTTTGCAAGTCTGAACGCGCTTCCCTCTTTCCTCAGTTTACCTTCCTGGGAATTAGGAAGGAGCCTGTTTGAAGCTTTTGCTCAAGTTAGTCTCTTGGAATAAACTAAATATCAAAGCAATAGAACATTTATTGCAAATCATTTGAGATCATTGTCAACGTATTGCCTTCTGTATATAAAAGTGGACAGAAATTTGCCTTCGCAGATAACCAGTTTTTAAGCATTTCCTGGTACTTTCCTGAGTAAGATCCTAAAATAAGCAAGAGAATATCGTACAACCTTGCCTGCCTCCTTACTCAATAAAGAACGAGTCTGGGTCAGCCATTGGTTCCCACCCATCCGTCATTCCTTTCTTTCATCCAACTTTCTTCCTAATAATTGGAAATGGATAATAAAGTAGGAAGCATAATAAGAGGAGGAAACGATTATTAATGTGTACTTTATATATTCTTGTTTATTAATAACTCACAATTAATTAGTAGAGAGTAAAATAACGAGCCTCATGTAATTCTACATATTTGTTATGGAAAAAACCCTCTAATACGTGATTGAATGTTAAAGTTAGTAGGAACTCATCACACACTCAGAGATCTATGGAAATGGGCATGCTTAACAACACTGACATGTTTTTAAAAATTTAAACTCCAACATATTTTTAAAGCTTTATTGCTGATAATAAAGTAGGAAATTGCTATGGTGGAAACAAATATCCACATCCTTTAAACATCTATGTTTATTTCCAAATTGATCAATGGGGCCTCAGTGAGGAGAAAAGAATGAATGAAAACTAAAAGTGTGAGGGATAGTTGCTGATAAGAGATAACTTGTAATTAGTCACTTCACTTGGTTTCCAATTATTTAATGGACAAGCTCATCCTCCATTTCATCATTTTTTAGAAATCAGATCAAATACAAAAAAATAAAAATCAAAGTAAAAGTCTCAATTTTTGAATTTTTGAATTGAATTCAAAATTTCAAAATAAAAATAAAAATTTCAGTTCTCGCATTAATTACAAATTCTTGTGCTTCATTATATTCTCTCTACAATTCAGATCAGGCCTAAGTAGGATAATGAAGCATTTGGGGAAAAAGATGCAAGCCAAGAGACCAGCCCCAGAGGCCAAGATGGAGAAGATCTCCACGGCCACCATGGACTTCCCTTTGGTGCTCAGGTAGGTGGGAAGGAATGAGATCCAAACACTGCAAAAGACCAACATGCTAAAAGTGATGAACTTGGCTTCGTTAAAGCTGTCGGGCAATTTCCTAGCCAAAAAGGCCATCGTGAAACTGACACTGGCCAGGAAACCCAAGTAGGCGAGGACAGCATAAAACATGGAAGCTGAGCCTTCGTTACATTCCAAGATGATCTCTCCTACCAAGGACTGGAAGTCGAAGTTGGGAAATGGAGGGGAGGATGCCAGCCAGGTGACACACAGAACTGCTTGTATCAGAGGACAGGCTAAGACAATGGAGCTGGTCAGTGGTTTTCCTAAGAGTTTCCTTGACTTGTTACCTGGTTTGGTGGCCATGAAGGCCAGAACCACCATGACAGTTTTTGCCAAGACAGAGGAAACCGCGAGGGAAAAGAGAATGGCAAAGGTAGTTTGTCGGAAGAGACAGGTGAGCTTTGTGGGTCGACCAATGAAGAGGAAGCAACAGAGGAAGCAGAGCAGGAGGGAGACCAGGAGGATGTAGGTGAGATCTCGGTTGTTGGCCTTGATGATCGGTGTGTCGTGATGTTTATGGAAAATCACCAGAACTGAAAATGTGATGAGAGAAAGGAAAAATGACAGAGAAGCCAATGTGTATCCCAGAGTCTCTTGATAGGTGAGAAAGTGGATCTTCTTGGGAATGCAGTGGTCCTCGTCCTTGTTGGGATATTGGTCTTCTGGACAGAGGTCACAGTGGGGTGCATCTGAAATGAAGAGTCAAAGAGTCAAAATATTTCAGGGGCATCTGCCATGAATATTATCACTCCCTCATGGGTAACACAATTCTTCCCTTTCTATA
Organism: Pantherophis guttatus; assembly: GCF_029531705.1. Next base: position 68,230 of record NW_026844012.1, read on the forward strand.
GTGGACAACACACAAAGCTCTTGATGGAATGATCCATTGTGCACTTTTTGGTGCATCCAAAAAATGGGAAATCATCCTTCATTGACCTTACTCAGCGATTAGGATCTGTTCAGCTCCAGCTGACCTGGTCAGTTTGCTGGGGAAAAAAGGCCTCTTCCAATGGAATGGGACATTTAGGCTCCGACCCTTGGCTGCTTCCCCTTCGCCCCCAGGCACCCACCTCAGACAATTGTCAGCCAGGTTTCCTCCTCTGCTGGCCCTCCCCTGGCCATTCTCCACGGCCAATCGGTCCCTGGCCCTCCACCCATTCGCCCAGATACTGTTTGACCTGGGCCTTTGGCTGCATGTAAGAAATAGCCATCATTTATTTATTTATTTATTTATTCGCATTTCTATACCGCCCTTCTCCTTTCGGACTCAGGGCGGTGAACAGCCAGATAAAAAACATCTATACAAACATCACAATTAAAATAGAATTAAGATAATTTATAAATTTGGCTCATAATTTAAAACTTGTCAATTAAAATAAATATTAAAATTTTAAAAATTTTAAAACTAACCCTAAAATCAGGACAGACCGGCTAGTTGAAAAAAATGAGTTTTTAGGGCCCGACGAAAAATCCGGAGGTCAGAGATCACTCGTATCTCTGGGGGTAGATTGTTCCATAGGGTAGGTGCCACCACAGAGAAGGCTCTCCTCCTGGGGGTCGTCAGCCGGCATTGTCTGGCCGACGGCACCCTGAGGAGGCCCTCTCTGTGGGAGCGAACCGGCCGGTGGGAGGCTATTGGTGGCAGAAGGCGGTCCCGTAAGTACCCTGGCCCTAAGCCATGGAGCGCTTTCCCCCCTGCAATGTCAGCAGCTGTGTGACACCACACCTCTTGCTTTCTCCCCCTTCCTGCCACTGATTGTATTGCCTGCTGACTCCCCACAACCCCCACAGGCATCCCCCCCCACTTTCATTGCTGCCACCACCCAATTGGCGGAGGGCCATTTGTCCTGGGCAGCCAAAGGCCCAGGTCAAAAACTATCTGGGAAAATGGCCACTTGGAAGTTTATCTGTGCCCTCAGAGTCAGCTGAATCAGGGTGCAAATGGGCATGGAACTTTCTTGGAACTGAATATGAATCCGGAATGAACAACTCGAGGAGGAACTGGGAATCTCAAGAACAAAGAAAATTTATTTATTTATTTATTTATTTATTTATTTATTTATTTATTTATTTATTTATTTTTAAATTTGTATACCGCCCTTCTCCCTGAGGACTCAGGGCGGTGAACAGCCAAGTAAAAACATAAATTACAAACATTAAAATACAATTAAAAAGATATATATATATATAAATTTGGCCCCATGATTAAAAACAATAACAAACAATTAAAAACATTTTAAAAAGTGTTAGGCCAGCCCGGCTTGCTGGAAAAAGAAGGTTTTAAGGGCACGGCGGAAGGCACCGAGGTCTTGGATTCTCCTTATATCTGGGGGCAGCTGATTCCAGAGGGTGGGAGTCCCCACAGAGAAGGCCCTCCCCCTTGGGGAGGGTCGCCAGCCTACATTGTTTGGCTGATGGAACCCCGAGGAGGCCCTCTCTGTGGGAGCGCACGGGACGATGGGAGGTCGTCATTAGCAGCAGGCGGTCTCAAAGATAACTAGGTCCTATGCCATTAAATAATTAAATAATTAGGAATTTGGCTATCAGAAAAGTGTAATACCATAAAGAGGGACAATCACGATACACTCCTATTACAAATACAAAAAGATTTGGATAACTGGACAAAATTACCAATATCATTAATTGGCAGAATTTCAACAATAAAAATAAACATATTGCCCAATTACTATATTTATTTCAAACAGTACCAATAAAATTAGGGAATTTTTTTTTTTGAACAACTGAACAAATTGAGATCGAAATTCATATGGTCAGGGAAAAAACCGTGCATTAAATTCAAATTATTGCAAGATAGTAGGAAAAAAGGAGGTTTCGGTTTACCAGAATGGGAACTTTACTATCAAGTGGCATCCCTAACATGGCTCAAAGAGTGGATACAACTCAAAAATAAGCGGATATTAACGATAGAAGGCCATGACCTTCAACTCGGTTGGCATGGCTTTTTATGGGATGGGAAAAATAAATCACACACTTATTTTCAATGTCATAAGGTAAGGGATGCACTACTGAAAGTATGGGAAAAGATTAAAAAGAATCATTATATGAAAGTCCCAGTTTGGTTAATACAAGATTTGGAAAAACAAGGAATAAATCTGGAATGGTGGCCATATTTACAAATCAAAACTAGATTTAAAAGATAAGGAACAATTTGGCATAAACAGGAAACAATTGGAATTGGATAAATTAATATTAGGATCAGGAAGAAAAATGATTACAAATATCTATAATTACCTATTAGGATTCAAATTGGAAGAAGAAACAGTGAAGGAAACGATGATAAGTTGGGCTAGGAATTTCAGACATATCATAGAATTGGATAAATGGGAAAAATTGTGGGAGAAAAATTATAAATTGATCATGGCAGTATTATACAAAGAAAACAGCTATAAAATGTTTTATAGGTGGCATTTAGCACCAGCGAGGCTGGCAAAAATGTACCCCAATTTATCACCCCAGTGTTGGAGATGTGGTCACAAACTAGGGACAAACTACCACATGTGGTGGGTGTGCCCTAAGGGGAGGAAATTTTGGTAAAAAATTAAAGGGTAGTTGGAAGAGATTACACTCCAAAAGATAGCTTTTAAACCGGAGATGTTCCTCCTAGGAATGATTGATAGAAAAATGGAAAAAAGTCTCTATTATATTATATTGCATATTCTAACGGCAGCCAGAATTACTCTAGCGCAAATGTGGAAGTTGACCAATACACCATCGGAATAAATAATAATAAAGAAAATCCTCGAATGCGCCGAAATGGATAAATTAACGATGGAGATCAAAGAAAGAGAAGACTCGGATTATTATAAAGTGTGGAATAGGTTTTATACATGGTTAGAAAACAGAAATCAAATTAAGAACTAAGGCTATAAAGTGAAATTTGATATTAACATACTGGATATAAATGTAAATAATGATCCTGCTAACACAAGAGTTAATTATGAATATTTAAAAATAAAGAGAAGGAGCGGGAGGATAAAAGCTAAGAGTAAAGACAAAAGTCAATGCAGATAGTTGTAAAATTGTATATATCTGTTGTTAGTATTGTATTTTAACATCTGATGTGCATTTTTGTTTTTTGTTTTTTTGTCTCTTGACTACTTTTGCTATTGTGTGTTTGGTTTTAAAATGTAAAATACTCAATAAAAAATATTTTATTAAAAAAAGGGGGAAACTTTCCCTGGTCCTCCCACTCTCCATTTGTCTAGCCAATTGATTCTACTTGCATTGTTTTGGGAATGATCTCTCCACCTCAGACATTCACAGCTGATGACCTTGGGCCACCATCTGTACTCCAGGGTTCCATTTCAACAGAAGTGATTCACACCCGCCTATCTGAGGGACAGTGACCTCCCTCGGCTTAAGACCTTCCCCATCACCCCTCCCGAGAAGTCGCGGCTGGTGTAGTACATGGAAACCTGGAGGACATAAATCAGAGAGAGGGACCCCTCCTTCTGGACCCAACCAGGTCTCCGTGATACAAGCCAGGTCCGCACCCCCCTCGTCGATCAAGTTACGCATGAGGGGAGCCTTATTAACAACGGACCTGGCATTAACATACACCAGCCAGCGTCCCAGGTTCCCCACTCCTGACCCCCCAGGGATGCAGGTAGAGCTGAGAGGGCTGGGGCACTGAACTGGCTGCAAGCAGCGGGGACGTGCCCCTCTGATGTCCTTACGCCCTCTGCTTCTTCCACTACCATTTCTCCCTACCACCACGGTGATAAAATGACCCTCGATTATTTATTTTTGTAAGGGGTGCGAGAATAAATTGGAAGCGTTCTAGGGGTGTGAGGTACAGAAAAGTTTGGGAACCCCTCCCCTAAACAATAAAAAACAAAGCTTGATACTTTCAGAAAAAAAGATTGCCAGCTAGTTTTCCTGATTGGATGTGACAGCAGGAGTGGAAGGCTAGTAGAGGTCCCAGACGTTGTTCCCTGAAATATCACACAAAATCATTGAAGAACAGAAAGGAGTCCTGTGGGGGAAGGACTTAGATCCTGGCAGGACTTAGATTCATCAAATGAGAGTTTCTGTTGAAAAGTATGAAGAACCTCAATCCTACCAACAATGATAAAACTAACATTTAGATCTACTGAATGGCTTTCTAGATCCTGTAACAGCTACGTTAGAAGTGTGCTCTACCTGTCTGATTAGAGATGGTTCCTTCTGGACAAGAGGCACATTGATAGCAGCAAACCCTCTCGCCCTCTGGAACTCTCCTCCTCTCTCCTGCCTGGCATCTCTTCATGCCACACCTGGCAAAGGGCACCTTCTGAAAGAGAAAAGAGAAATGCTTCTGGTGGCTGCAGCAATGAACATGCTTCACGTATCCATTTCCACATTCCCATTTCCCTGTTCAGAAGGTCTTCATCAGAAATAGCTGACCAGGGTCTAAGAGAAACCAGGAAAAAGCCCCCTGGGGGGGGACTCAGACCTCTGGCACTCCTGACCCACCAATGGATGCTGAACGTTGGATCTTGAAGCTGAGCCTGCAAAGGAAGTCTTGTGATGTTGAGCTACAGCTTTTCTCAAACAAAGGAATGGTCTGCCTGATCTTAACTGCATCTTGGGTTTCAAGCAGAGGTTGGACCTTTTGCAAATTTATTAGCCTCAAAAGCAGATTTTTCAATTAATTTTGAAAACATTTTCTGATTCTGTAGACCTGTTTTCAGGTTAGAAAGACATTCAGCATGATCAAGAAAGAGTGATTCCTTCCCCAAAGTTACAACATTTTCTTCCAACTCACCTCTGTCACCCAGACAATTGCATTGGAGTTAATGGTGAAATCCTGGCCTGGAGGAGCCCAGGGATCTATTTGTCCAACTTCCACTGAGACAAAAGATTGATTGGGGAGGAGAAGCCAGTTCAGAAGATCATAACGAGGAGATCCCAGTCCATCTTCTGAGAAGGAGATTTCCTCTCCAGCACTGTTGTTGAAGTGGACTTTCCTCAAATAGGGAAGGATCTGAAAGAAAAGAGACCTTCTGAAATTGGAATCCTTGGCTCAAAGGCAGAAACGGACATTATGGCTTCTATCCTTCTGTGATGGCCAGCATCTTGTATGTTTGAGAAGCAATGCCATCTTGGAATATTTGGATGCTACAGTAAGTTCTCATTGGTTGAGATAGGAACAATTAGGGGTTTGAATGTATAAATAATGTATATCAGAATAGTCTATAATTTTGATTTCTCCACCGGATTCACAATAATGCAGGAACCAGGTCTGGCCAGGTGGATGGAAGTGCCTGGCTTGAGTTCCCTCTTCACTGTCCAGACAGGTCCAGTGTTGAGGCTTTGAGGCAGGAAGTTTGAGGAGTTTCAGGCAAGGAACCCTTGAGGACCACTTTGGTCCCTGCTCTCTCAGCTGAGGTTGATGAAGTCTTCAGTCCCCAAGAAGATGAACAGTAGAAGAAAGAGCAAAGTAAAGAAATGGGGTGGGGTCACACAAGATGCAATGATATGAGAGCATCAGTAGTTGAAGAACTATATATGGAAGCTTCCTCTCTAAGGATCTGTGGACTAGATAAAAAGTCAGAGAGATTACCTGCCATGCCTGGATTTTGGAGATCTGCTTTCCAAGCTGGATCTTGGCTGGTCGACCTCCTGATCCATGCATTGCATGCAGTGCATGGGCCACAGCATAAATGGCATTGTAGATGTTGTAGCTTTCACCTGTCATTCTCATTTCAAAAACGAAAGTTGGCAGATTCTGTAATTTTGCCTTTTCCGTACATGGTTTTACAAATAGGGATATATGGAATGGCCATAGTTCAGGGATAATGCAGTCAAAAGCATCTTTCCACCAACTCTGGAAAAAGAAATCCTCTTTCTGGTTCAAGGGGTTTAAAGACAGGAGGAAATGGCTGAAGTCTGAGACATCACCTGTGTGGTCCCTAAACTGTAAAGCTCCATGCAAGGGCTTTACAACTTTCAAGAAGTTTCCTATTACGGTAAATTTCCAATTAGAACTTAGGATCCAAACATTCCGATGTGGCATCTCTTCAAAGTTCAAGTCACTGAGAACCAGCATTAAATTTGCTATGGTAGGGGAGTTTCCATACAGAATAATTACTTCAGCTTTAATACAAATTTTGGAATACAATGTCATCCTCATGAGATCAAGACTTTTATATTCCAACCTTTCAGTGAAGGCCAGGCAGATCTCCTTCTCCTCCAGCATTGGCATCAGAGATGAGATGAAATGTTCTCCAGTGTCATCTTCAGAGGCCACCAGCCCAACCCAGTTCCACTGGAAATGCAGGAGCAGCTGGACTAAAGCCACACACTCAGGGAATTCACTGGGATTAATCCGGAAGAAGGAAGGATAAACTCTTCTGTATTCCTGAGGGATCTCAAAGCCAACCCCGAGCTGCAGAAAGGGAGATTCCTCTTTCAAAGACAAAGTAAACTTTGATGGTGGCTTCTAGGGTGTGCGTGTGATCATTGCCTGGTTCATTGCCCCCACCACTCATGAAACATGATCAACCCTTTGATCAACACCCTTAAGAGTCTTCCCTCCCTAGAAAGAACTAGCAGTTCTGAAGAGCTGAAATGGTGGCTACACTTGTTGAAAGCCAGGAAGGAATTCCTCTTGGGAAGGACAGCATTTCAGAATGATCTCTCTGCGGTTATTGTATTGTGAAACATAAAATATAAAAATGAATTCAACTACATCACATAGTCTTCATGTGTCCCTCAAACCCCCTCTGGTCTCCTCCTTGGATTCTGGGAGTGATCCTGTTGTTTGTCTACTCCATAACTGCATCCAAAGGAGCCTCCTTACCTGTGGGACCTTGAAGATGCTGAAGATGGAGGCCATTTGACTCGAGGATTTGGGGTTGTCACCTCCAATGACAGAGAGCAGAGGGTCCTGCCTGTCACATTTGTAACCTGGAACCATTTCCTTTATGGTGGAGAGTAGAGAGAGGCTGTTTATGGAATTCATCTTAGTCCGATAATAGCCAAAAATCTGGTATCCAAGGGTGATGTTGGGGAGGAGAGCCAAATCCTTGTTGATCTCTCTGACTGTGAACATGAAGGCCAGGAACTGTTGGTAATTCTTGAGTACATCCCTGGAGTAAGAAAAACATGGGGAACATTACAGGGAATTTGGGTTTGCTTTTTTTTTTTTTGCTTTTTTGCTTTTTTTAAAAAATTTATAGCAGGGTTAAATTAAATTAAATTAAATTAAAAAATTAAATTAAATTAAATTATTAAATTAAATTAAATTATTAAATTAAATTAAATTAAATTAAATTAAATTAAATTAAATTAAATTAAATTAAATTAAATTAAATTAAATTAAATTAAATAATTAAATTAAATTAAATTAATTAAAATTAAAATTAAAATTTAATTTAGCAGGGTTTGCTGCTGGAGTTTCTCTTGCCAAATGTTTGATGTTGGTTAGAATAGCAAGTCCCAGCTATAAAAAGGATGCTCTTTAATTAACCTTGTAGGGCTTAGTGAGAAATGATACAGGGTCTCTGTCTCCATATTACAGACTATTTTATAGGACTCTTTCCTCCCTCCCTTTGCTCCAGTGGCTCTAATCCTTCTCAGATGTTCCTCTTCCACCCTAATCAACTTGGTCCTCTCTTGGAGCAGCTTCTTCAGGTCTGGTAACTGTTGATGGGCACCAGACTCCAGTGGGAGTCAAAGCATTCATTTACTGAAGGTCGTTATTCATCAGCACTACTGATTCCGAAACCGAGTTCTTCTTCCTTGTGCTTTGCGTTTTCTACCAGGATTTTCTGTCCAAATTAATATCAACTTTTTCACTCGGCTAGCACAGTTTTAAATTTGTTGTCCTTAGTTTTTATGTGGTTTATCATCTTGGTGAAGTGGCAGGGTTGAAAATTAATAAAGACAAAATGAAAATATTAGTAAAAAACGTTACAGCGAAAGAGAAAAGGGAGTTAAGGGAAAAGCTAGATATTCAGATTTCCAAAAAAGTAAGATACTTAGGAATTCAATTAGCAGCAAGATGTGTAACAATAAAGGTGGCAGATCTAGAAGCCGTCTTTTTACCTTCGTGCCTTCAGGCTCCAGGCCTGCCACAATCCTACCGTGGAAAGTTGGGAGGGACGATAGCATAAGAGTGAGTAGAGTGTAGCCATAATGAAATTCTTTGTAAAAAGTCAAGGCCAAGGTGCTCGGCAGCTGTGCCAAGAAAAAGAGGAGGATATCTTTTGTTCCTGACTGGAAATGATTGGATATGTGGTGGACATGTGAGTAATGGGGGCAAGGACTTGGACTTTCTTTTGGGTGAAGAAAACCTGAAAGCTCTCAGATTCGGGTTTTCCCAGATGTGCCAATATGACATCTCTCATAAAAGTTAGCTCTGAGGAACTTCAAGCCTCGGAGTTTGATTTCGTTGGGAGTGTTGCTTGGAACCTTGACAAAAGGAAGAGAATTACTATAAATTGATAAGACAAATTGAGATAGATTTGGAGAGATGGAAGAATTTGCAATTATCCTTAATAGGAAGAATAGCAACAATTAAGATGAATATTTTACCAATATTGCTGTTTTTATTCCAAACAATCCCAATAAAGTTAGAGAAATAAATACTTTGAAAGCCTTAATAAAATAATAGGGAAGTATATATGGCAAGGGAAAAAAGTGAGAATTAATTCAAAAATGTCACAAGATGCAAGAATCAGAAGAGGGTTTGGGTTACCGAGGGTTTGGGAATTATATTATCAAGCAGCAGTGTTCTTGTCAAGTATTTGCAAGCCATTGGCACATGTGTCATATAGACACCAGTGGAGGCAGAGAGTGTCTCCACCCCTATCTGGAAAGGAGGGGCTTACCCTGAGTATAAAACCCCCTCCAACCTTTTCCACCACGCTCTCTCCATCTCTCTCTTTTCATGTTTGTTCCTCATGAGACTTGATCTCTGTTGTACATAGTTAATATGATTTATCATATGAATAAATACGTTTAAGACATTTATTTATGCATCTGCCTCTGAACTCTTCTATGCTCCTGGGTGTTTCTACGATCCCAATTCCACAGTTATCATGGATGAAAGAATGGATTATACTAAGAAATACAAGGTTATTAACATTGGAGGGACATGATTTACAGTTGGGTTGGCATGCCTTCTTATGGTACGGGGAAAAAAAGATACATGGTTATTTTCAAAGACATTATACTGTATAAGAAATGCTTTATTATTAGTATGGGAGAAAGTTAGAGAAAGTTAAAATGTTTTATAGATGGCACATGTCACCTGAAAGATTGGCAAAAATGTTTAAAGACAAATCAACAAAATGTTGGAAATGCTTCAAACACCAGGATCATATTTTCATATGTGGTGGACATATATAGAAGCGAAAAAATATTGGGCAAGAATTCGAATGTGGTTGGAGAAAATGACACAGCAACACATTGATTTAAAACCTGAATTGTTCTTGTTGGGTATCCTACCAGGGAAATATAGTAAAGAAAATGCATATTTGATTATTCATGTAATAACTGCGGCTAGAATTGTATTTGCACAAAATTGGAAAATTGAAGAAATCCCTAAAGATGAAAAGGTGAATAAGAAAATAGTAGATGGGGCTTCCGGGGTAAACTCCATTCTCCCTGCCTGATTTTCTGCGTTTTGGAAGCCAGTAACGGCAAAGCAGGTCCTTGGAGGGGACAGCTATAGTGAGGGGAACATCCAGGGGTGACGGGGAGAGGAGCCATCCCCCGTTACGAAGGGTGAGAGCCCTGAAAACTGGCGTAGAAGAGACCAGCTGTCAAGGCGAGGTCCAGAGACGTGGCAGCCCGACAAAGATGTGAGAGGAAGCAGAAAGTGAGAAGCAGCAGAAGTATCGGCGGATAGAAAAAAGAAAAAAACGTGGGACACCGAACTATCTCTCTGGTGGATGGGATTTACAAAAACTACTGAATAGAAGTGAGTCTCTGAGGTGGAGGTGGCGGCGCCTTAGCGGTGGAGTGGAGAAGGAAGAAGACGGGATTGTTGTGGATTGGTGAGGAGGGAAAGTGATTGTGAGTGTGGATTGAACAATTGATACCTTGGAAACAGGGTTTTGAGAGACAAAAACCTGAAGTGAAACCCAGCAGGAGGAAAGAAAAGGCTACAGTGGTGATTGACGTGGTGATTCCACCATTCTGGAAGCTGAAAACAAGGAAGTTGCAGAGGGACAGAGAGACTGAAGACAAAGAACTAGGTAACTTAAATGACTTTGAAGGCGACCTCTTCTTAAAGAATTGTATATTGTGAATACCCCGGATATTTCAAATTTTTACTGTATATTCTAAATACTTAAATAAACCTGAAAGAGACCTACCACTGAGAAATATACATTGAATGATTATCTCTAAACTTTAATAGTTTATAGAAACATATTGCTTTTTCTGATTTCAAACTTTTGATTGATTTATGTATATTTAAATGAATTAATTAGTTTTAAATACCTACTGTTGATTAATAATTGTATACATAGAGATCCCTATATTTACTCATAGGTATAATAGAAATTTTAAGAAATTGGATGTTAACACTGTATTATTATTGTAAGGAAGGTTTAGAGTGAAAAAGGTATTGTGGAATAATTTTTTCAAAAGTTTAAAAATGTCAAATACATCCACAGTAACTAAAGTGGCAAAAAACCCAATGTCAATGAAAGCTTCTCCAGCAGGGCAAAAATTAATTACAGATACGGTGTGCAGTGAAAAACCAGGACCAACACCAACCCTGCAAAGTCTACAATCTTCATTAAATATGATTCAGGAGTTGATGATAAAAACGCAGGAATCAATAACAAACAATCATGAGGATATGAAGAGTGAATTAGGTGAAGTAAAAGAAGACATAAAGAAACTGGATAATAGAATGGGAAAAATTCAAGATTCAATAACTAAAAATGAACAGAAAATAAAAGCGATAGAAGTAAGAACGGATCAAACTGAAAAGAAACTAGAAGAAACCGAAGAAAGATTGACAGCAGCAAACAGAGACTTAGTAGAGGCAATTACTCATCTGGAATTAGAGAGACCTTCCTTCTACCTGAGGTTCCAAAATATCACAGAAATAAGAGATGAAGACCTACACAAATTGATGACAGACATTCTAGCTGACCCACTATAAATTGATAAAAATGAATTAAGGAACAACATTTATGAAATATATAGGGTGCAAATGAACTATGCTAGGAGACACAGACTACCACGGGAGATACATATAAAGTTTGCAAAAAGAGCAATCAGGGATGAAGTTTATAGAAGAACGAGGGATGACCAATTGACCTACACAGGAAGAGAGGTCATAACTCTCAAACAGATACCAAAGAGAATAAGAGAGAAACGAAGAGATTCCCAGTTCCTTACAACACAATTAATAAAAAATAAAATAATGTTTCACTGGTTGTTGCCAGAAGGATTGTTAATAACATGGCAGGATAAGAAAATAAGGATAGACACAATGGATAAGGCTCAGGAATTTTATGCAGGATATACAGAGGAAGAATCAGACAGCAGAGAAGAACTGGAAACCCAAAGTCAAGAGGAACAACAGCTAGAGGAAAAGGGACTGGAACAAGATACGAGAGAGAGAGAAGTGATACTGAGACCCAGGAAAGAGAAGGAACGAGAACAAGAAAACAAAAGGAAATGAGACAAAGGAGGGAAGTAAGGGCGACAATAAGTAGTGGAATGGAGGAAGAAGTGACATTATTTTCAGTTAACATAAAAGGGTTAAACTCACCAATAAAGAGAAGACAAGTAATTGCTAAACTCCAAAAACAAAACACAGACATTATATGTTTACAGGAGGTCCATATGAAAAAAGAAGAAGGTAATCTTTTGGAAGCCCCTAAATTAGGTAAAATATTTTTGGCCCTAACAGACATAAGAAAAAGAGGAATTGCAGTCTATATAAAAGATCAGTTAAAACCCAAATAAATATATGCGGATAAAGAGGGAAGAACATTATTGATTGGGGTACTAATAAAACAAAAAAGAACATTAATTGGAGTCATATATGCACCAAACACACAACAGAAAGAATATTACCGCAAATTACATAAACAAATTGTAGAATTGGAAATAGATAATGTATGCCTATTAGGAGATTTCAATGCGGTGGTTGATCCCAAAAAAGACTACAAATCAGGAAGTAAAAAAAAATTATGAAAGGAGAACATTACCAAAGACGTACTTTGAAATGACCCAAGAGTTAAATCTGAAAGATATTTGGAAGGAAATTAACCCACAAAAAAAAATCAATATACCTATTTTTCCAACCCACATGGTCCCGGATAGACATGGTCTGGATGGATTCAGAAACAGGAAAAACCGTAGAGGAAATAGAGATAAAACTGAATACCTAGGCAGATCATAACCCGATAATAGTGAAATGGAAGGGGGAGGAAAAAGGAAAAAAGAGATGGACCATGAATCAAAGGATAACGAAAGAAAAAAATTACGTTTTTTACAAATAGAAAAAGAATTAGTGTTTTTCCTACAGGAAAATTGGAATGAACAAACAACTATACAAAACCTATGGGACACAACTAAAGCTTACGTCCGGGGTCTTACAATAGCATATACTATACGAAGTAATAAAAATAAAAGAAAACAATATATAGAATTGCAAGAGAAATTGGGAAAATTAGAAGATAAAATGCAGAAAGAACCCCACAACCAGGAAATTAGAGACGAAAAAGAGATAATTAAACATAGACTTAATCTAATTACACAAGAAGAAATAGTGCAAAAAATTAGAGCAACCAAACAAAACTACTTTAAAAATGCTAATAAACCGGGAAGATGGTTGGCTTATAAATTATAAATTATATCCTAGACACACAAAAAGCATTTGACAAATTAAATTGGGATTTTTTAATTAACCAACTAGGAGTAATGAATTTTGGGGAGAAATTTATTAGAACAATTAAAGCAATATACTCAAACCAGAAAGCAAAAATACTATTGAATGGAGAAATAAAAGAAGGTTTCAGTATAACAAAAGGAGTTAGAGAGGGATGCCCCCTATCTCCTCTGTTATTTATTTTTCCAATACAAACACTGTTGCAACAAATTACACAGAATCAGGAAATCAAAGGATTAAAAATTAGAGGACAAGAATATAGAGTACAGGCCTTTGCTGACGACTTGGCATTTATTATAGAAGAGCCTTTAGAGACAGGATTAATACTATTACAGGATATAAACCAATTTGGCAAAGTGGCAGGGCTCAAAATAAATAAAGAGAAAACTAAAATAATAACCAAAAATTTAACCAAAAGACAAAATGAAGAACTAGAGGAGAAAATGGGAATTTTAAGAGTTAAAAAAATTAAATACCTGGGAATATGGCTGTCAGCAAAATGTAGTATGATAAAAGAGGATAATTATAATACATTGATAAAACAAATACAAAAAGATTTCGAAAATTGGAACAAATTACAGATATCATTAATTGGCAGAATTTCAACAATTAAAATGAACATATTACCCAAACTGCTATACCTTTTTCAAACGACACCAGTAAGATTAGAAAAGAATTTCTTCGAACAAATAAACAAAATAATATCTAAATTTATTTTTTTATTTTTTTTTATTTTAAAACAAACTTTATTAAATTATCAAACAATTATAAAAACAATTAAAACCATAATAAAATATTCATATACATAGATCATATCTTATAGTTGACATTTCATTTCTATTCTTTTACATATCTATATATATTCTTCTCCTCTACACATTATATATTTCATAACCTAGTCCCACGGTGAAGTCATTGTTGGTATTTATATGAGATAAGCATGGAAATACACTCCCAATTATCAGTTCTATTTCTTCTTATCTGTCTATTTCTATTTCTTCTTATCTGTCACTCTTCACTTTGTTTTGCCCCAATAATCTTCTCCTTCAGCACAGTTCTCCATTCTTGCTTTATCAATCCAGCCCTCAGTCCTATGTTCTTTTCTCTTCCAACAAAAAAGGGAGAGCTTTAAACTTACTGTCACAAATCTTAAGAATCCGGTTTCACTGAGTCACACTCTGGCAAGTCTTATTCTTTGCTGCTTCCTCCCTCGTTACGCCACTTCTTCTTTCTGCTGCGCTTCTGGACTTTAAATCCCGTCCTCTGTTGTCGGTCCCTCAGTGCTAGAAACAATTTATAACACTCAATCTCTGCTCTCGCCACCAAATTTCACCGCTCTCACTTCCTCGTCTTCCTGCTCTTATATGTTCGGGACGTCAGGTCTCTGGACCCGCCGAATCGGCCTCCTTCTTCTATGTCCGAAATAAGGGCTCTCCTTGGTCCGATGTGAGATTGCACCTCTCCACACCGCACCTCTGAAGTCGCCCTCTTTCTCCCGGTTCTCACCCGGACCGATCGCCCCCTTTACGGGCGCCGAAACACAGAAAATCGCCACAAGAAAGCGGAGCTCTCCTTTCTCGTACCGCTACAACCTATGCCTCCGCCGGAAGTCCAATAATATCTAAATTTATATGGGCAAGCTGTTACAAGATAGTAGGAACCATGGGGGTTTTGGTCTCCCAGACTGGGAGCTCTACTACCAGGCAGCAGTGCTGACATGGTTAAGAGATTGGATTCAACTTAAAAACAAAAGAATATTAGTATTAGAAGGGCACGATCTCCAACTAAGTTGGCACTGGTTTCTATGGGAAGGTAAAAATAAAACACATTCATATTTTCAGATGCATATAATAAGGAATTCTCTATACAATGTGTGGGTAAAGATTAAAAAACACCACTATATGAAAATCCCAAATTGGCTATCGACAATGGAGGCAATGACACACCCAAATACAGTAGACCTCAGTAAAATTGTAAGATACTCAGAAATTTTAGACGAGAAAGGAGAATTAAAATCAGTGCAAACATTGAAAATACAAGGAATGAATATAGAATGGTGGCCCTACCTACAAATCAAAACAAGACTAAAAAAAGATCAAGAACAATTCAGCATATATGAAAAACAATTGGAGTTGGATAAAATTTTATTGGGAACAGGAGGAAAAATTATTACAAAATTATATAAATTTCTACTAAGACATAAAATGGAGGAGGAAGTTGTAAATGATTAGTTGGGGAAGGAATTTTGGCCACAGCATAGAATTAGAACAGTGGGACAAACTATGGGAAAGGAACTACAAACTCACAACAGCAGTTACCTACAAAGAAAACCTCTATAAAATGTTTTATAAATGGCATTTGCCACCAGCGAGATTGGCCAAAATGTATCCCAACTTATCACCTAATTGTTGGAGATATAACTATAAATCTGGAACATTCTACCATATGTGGTGGACATGCCCCATCACAAGGAAGTATTGGTGTTAAATTCAAAAATGTTTAGAAGAAATTACAAAGCAAAAAATAGATATGAAACCTGAATTGTTTTTATTAGGAATACTGGACCTGAAAATGAATAAAAACCTTCAATGCATTATATTGTACATACTTACCGCATCAAGAATCACATTCGCAAAAAATTGGAAACAAAAAAATATACCATCAGACGAAACTGTAATAAGGAAAATTTTGGAATGCGCAGAGATGGATAAAATGACTATGGAGTTGAAAGAGAGAGAGGATTCAGACTATTATGAAATATGGAATAAAATGTACAGTTGGCTCGAAAATAGAAATCAGAACAAGAAATATTTAACTTAATATTGATGAAACTTAAAGTAATTGAACAACATTAAATAAAGAGAGGTAAATATAAACGAATATAAATGTGTAGATAAGAACAAATGAATATTATAATGTATATATATATGTTGGAGTAATGCGATTATTCTACTATTGAGTAGTAAATAGAAATGATAGAATAGAGAACTACAAAAGCAAAGTACGTAAGTTGATACGAAATGCTGTAAAATTACCATTAATATTATGTAATGTTCAACACGTTACGTTTTGATATGTTTTGCTTTTATATATGTGTGATTGTTTTTTGTGTTGTTTTTAAAGACAAACTGTTTCATAAAAAATACTTTATAAAAAAAAGAAAGAAAATAGTAGACTGTGCAGAAATGAGTAGATTAACACTAACAATAAAGGGAAGGAAGAATCTGATTATTATAATATATGGAGGTTATTTTATCATTGGTTAGAAAATGAATATGGATAAAAAGTATAAAATTAAATAATTTAGGAAGAGAAATGTTATATTAGGAGAGATGTTAAGTTGCAATGTCAAAATAAGAATAGATGTATATAAAGAATTCAATGGTAAACTACAACTATTATGACACAAAAAATTTGTACTCAAACAACACACTGATTAATGAAAAATGAAATGTTTGTTGTAAAGGGAAAAAAATAAAAGCTTTTACAAAAAAAGAAAAAAAGGAAAAAAGGATGGGCTCCAGAAACAAGTCTGAAAACTCAGAAGACAAAACCTCTGGTCTGAGTGACCGACCGAGTTGGGATCCTGGGACATTATCCTGGGACATGTATATTCCCCTTCATTTGTAATTCTGACCTAGTTTATGATCTTGGCTCTTCATTGAGAAATGCACAAAGAGTAGAACTACATGGACATGGCAAACATCTGCAGGATTGGTATTTCTGAAAGGAGTCCCTGAATCTGAAACAGAGCAAACAATTAACATCACTTTTCCCCATCAGGTGAAACTTACGAAATGGAACCAGGAAGCCAGAATGGATCCTTCTGAAAGTTTGGGATCGTGGGCGAGAGGAAAGATCCCATGGCTAAATTCCCACCAATAATCAGATCACCAGGCTTGTAATAGTTCCAGTTCTTCTTACTCTGGAAAAGCTTCTTCAACACACACCCAGTTTGCATCCTCTTAGCAGCCAGTGGAGGCAGGAGCCAGAAGAGCAGCAGGAGGAGGAAGTGAGGCAGCCCAGTCATTCCTCTTCTCACCTTCCCTCCTAGATCAGAAATCGAGGTCTGTGCAGAAGCTGAATTGCAGGGAACACTTGAAATCTCAGTAGAGCTTTAGCACAATAGAGACGCTCCCTGCAACCTGGATGCCCTCAGGGCGAATTTATATCATCCATGCTTTCTCTTACCTGTGTTTGGGCTGTCACCAAGGAGGAAACCAAGACCAGCTCAGAGGTTCGCTCTTTGCAAGACTAGGAAAGCTGTCCTGTCCTGCCCCCTCTGGGAACACTCAGCGCATATACATAGTTTAAAGCAGGTTTTAATTTGGAAGATTTTTGTATGTTGAAATCCACAGGAGATACATTAAGAATGACTATTCTGATAATTGCAAGGAGAAGAAATTGTCCTGTTCCCTTGGCAATAAATTTTGCTTGCTTACCAGAAGGGCAAAAACATGTTTGTGTCTCTTGTTGCTAATCCACAGAGTTTTGAGAGTGAAGGTGAAGTTAAGTTTTTGACCTGCATGAAACTGAGCAGCTGCACACAAGATGGAGTTTGGTCTGAGCCACAGTTTGTTCAAATAGTTTGAGTGCTAAATGAGGCACGTGAGAATCACTTGAACCCTGCTAAGTGTGAGACGTCCTACCAATGTTTAAATGGAAGGAATTAGAATAGAATAACAGAGTTGGAAGGGACCTTGGAGGTCCTCTAGTCCAACCCCCTGCTTAGGCAGGAAACCCTACACCACATCAGACAAAGGGTTATCCAATCTGTTCTTAAAAACTTCCAGTGTTGGAGCACTCACAACTTCTGGAGGCAAGTTGTTCCACTGATTAATTGTTCTAATTGTCAGGAAATTTCTCCTTAGTTCTAGGTTGCTTCTCTCCTTGATTAATTAATTAATAAATAAATTGTATTGCTATAGAGCACTGCACACCAGAACAACTTGACACAAGAACAGTTTTTCCCCAAATACTAAACACTAAACTAATAATTCCCTCAACACTGTCAAACTATTTACTAAGTCTGTACTACTATTAATCTTCTCATCATTCCCATCACCCATCTCCTTCCACTTATGACTATATGATTGTAACTTTGTTGCTTGTATCCTTACAATTTATATTGAGTGTTTCCTAATATGATTTGATTTCTTATTTGTACCCTATGACTATCATTAAGTGTTGTACCTTATGATTCTCGATGAACGTAACTTTTCTTTTATGTACACTGAGAGCATATGCACCAAGAAATGCACACTTGGCCAATACAAAATTCTATTTGATTCTATTCTCTTAGTTTCCACCCGTTGCTTCTTGTCCTACCCTCATCAGGTGCTTTGGAGAATAGCTTGACTCCCTCTTCTTTGTGGCAACCCCTGAGATATTGGAAGACTGCTATCATGTCCCCCCTAGTCCTTCTTCTCATCAAACTAGACATGCCCAGTTCCTGCAACCGTTCTTCATATGTTTTAGCCTCCCGTCTCCTAAGTTGTTTCCTTATGTCTCGATGGCAGGGTTGAAATGTGAAATTAATCAAATAAAGAGATTGAGCCCACTCCCTCCTTTCCAAGGTGCCTCAGTGAGGCTTCCCAGTTTGAGGTCTGGAATCATCTACATGCCGATGATACTCAATTGCACAAATGTTGATGGACCAAACAATGTAATCAATTTTTTTGGTCCTCGTGCTTGAAGAATAAGTATAAAAGAGGCAATAGGGTTACAGCATGTGTGAAGACAAAGGTTTTTCCTTTCAGGTTTCCTTTGGGCAGTAGATGACTTCTTTATTCTTGAGTACAGTTTTTCTGAATAGTCAAAAGTTAGCAATTCTCACACCATTCCAGCTGTGCGGGAAGAAGGAGCTGATTAACCTCATAAGCTGTCAATGTTTTTTGACCTTCTCCATTTTCAACCTTCTTCAGGCTAGAAAGTCAAAGTTCTATATCAGGGAGGAGATGCCTGAATTGAAAAGTTCCAACTTCAGTTGGTCAGTTTCACTATGGACACAGGAGACCTTTGGCCATCTGGGCTAATAGAAAAGGGTTCGTGGTTTTCTGTGCTTCTCTCCTTTCTCTGAAGCTGTTTCCGGTCAGTGTGGGTTGGAGGAGAGAAACGGAGCCAAAATCCTTGGTTGTTTTTCTTTCTTTTTAAAATTGGTTTATTGGTAATAAACCGATACAGGTTTATTATAATGTAAAATACAGCAAAAATAAAGATTAAAAATGGGGTGTCGGAGAGACTGGAGGATGGGGAAAAAAACCAGGAGAAAGAAAAGTTGTAACATGCAGGAAACTGCCAATACATTTATGGCTTCTCAATGGCCTTCAGCATCACTGACCCTGGTAGCCTTTTGCATCAGCTGAATGAAACGGGAGTGGGCAGCACTGCATTGTGCTGGTTCCTTTCCCTTCCTACCAGTCCTTGGCCCCTAATAAGTGGGGTGTCTCAGGAAGATTCTCAAATCATCCAGGTAAACCTGTGAACCTGCAGATCCTACAGCACGTGTGAAGAGGTCTTGAGCTTCCTGGGGACCGATGCAAGAGCAGCATTAAAAAATGGGGGGTAGGTTAGAAGTGGAGGCCACATGTAATGACCCATCTAGGGGAAAGGATTTGGAAGCCACTACTCTGAACGAGACACCCGGAAGACCTCCGGGAGCCAGTGCAGCTCACGCAGGAGAGGTGTTACCTGGGAGCGCCATGTCGCCCCCATAATTACCTGCGTGGCCGCATTCTGGACCAGCTGGAGCCTCATGCCCTTGTCACCTCCCGCCTGGACTATTGTAATGCTCTCTACATGGGGCTCCCCTTGAGGAGCACCCGGAGGCTCCAACTGGCGCAGAGTGCGGCTGCATGGGTGGTAATGGGAGCGACATGGCGTTCCCGTGTAACACCCCTCCTGCGCAAGCTGTACTGGCTTCCGGTGGTCTTGCGGGTGCGCTTCAAGGTTTTGGTTACCACCTTTAAAGCGCTCCATGGCTCAGGACCTGGGTACTTGCGGGACCGCCTACTACCACCAATAGCCTCCCACCGGCCGGTACGTTCTCATAGAGAGGGGTTCCTTCTGGTGCCGTCGGCCAAACAATGTTGACTGGTGGCCCCCAGGGGGAGAGCTTTCTCTGTGGGGGCACCTACTATCTGGAACGAGCTCCCCTCAGAGATACGGAGGATCCCGGATCTGCGCACCTTCCGCTGCGCTCTAAAGACCTTTTTATTTCACCAGGCGGGCCTGGCCTAACTTTCTCCCTCTTTTTAAACAATTTTAATATTTTAATATTTTTAATCCTCAAAGTTTAAATTTGTTTTAAATTGATTGGGGTTTTAATCTGTCTGGGCCAAACTATTTAATTCGATTTTATTTCTGCTTTTTAAATTTTGTATGTATGTATTTTATTGTTGGCTGTTCACCGCCCTGAGTCCTTCGGGAGTAGGGCGGTATACAAATCAAATAAAAGTAAAAGTAAAGTAAAAGTAAAGAATATAGGAACTGCTCAGATACCAAACAAGAAGAATTTTATATAACAAAGAAGATAGAAAGGAGAGGGGAGTAGAGGGTAGGAAGAGGAGAGGGAGTGAGAGGAAAGGAAGGAAGGAAAAAGGAGAGGAAGGAAGGACAGGGGACAGGACTAGGAGAGAAGGTCAGAAGGGGGAAAGAAGAGAGGAGTGTTGGAAAGGAAGGTGAAGAAGGGAGGGAGGAGAGGAGGAAGGAGAAAGTAGGAGAGGAGAGGAGGTTGGGAAGGAAAAGAAAGGAGGAGAAGAAGAAGGCTTGTTGTGAAAAGAGGGAAGAAAAGGTAGAAGAGCAACTCTGAATGTAATTAAAATGACTTATTTTAATGCTTTCTTTAAGGAAAATATATACATATATGATTAATTATATATAAGAAAATGTACATTTTATATTATATGTATAAAAAAAAATAAAACTGAAAAAGCTTTTCCAAAAAAAAAAAAAAAAGACTCTGCCTACTCACCTAATGAGCTACTCTGATTAGGGAGGACATAAGTGGAGTCCCTCCAACCAACTTGCATGGAAGAAGCTACTTGGATTAAGCAGTGAAAGGCTTCAAGCCAAAAAGAAAAGAGGTTCAGTTGCCATGACTCAATTTGCGGACATTATGTTGGATGGCAGAGGATTCGGTATTCTCTCCATTTCTTTTTAACATCTACTGGAAGCCTCTGTGGGGTGAGCTATCGTCAGCTCCTGGTTGTATTCATCCATAGATCTCTGGTCCTTCAGTCCACAACAATGTTGTGAGTTCAGACAATGCTGTTGATATTGTGTCCCATTGCCTGGAGACTTTGGTGGTATAGAGGTTCCAGTCTCAGTTATACATGCCCTGGTCATCTCCTGAATGGATTATTGTAATTCTGCCCTTGAAGAGAATTGGGAAGTTCCAATGGATGCAAAGTACATTAAACAATTCGGAGGTTCTAGTCCTGCTGGATCCTGCAACATTATCCTGGGACACGTACATTTGCCTTCATAGAATCCATCTCCCCTCGGTTTTATTTATATTGGTGTTTAATGTTGTGTTAATTGTTTCAACTGTTTCCTTTATTCTTTCTTTTATTGTGCATTGTTTGCAGTCACGTATCTGAGGTCTAACAAATAGAAAGCAGATCTATCTAACAAATAGAAAACAGCAGGTGAAGCTAGGGAAAATAAAAAGGCAGAGAAGAGCAACCAAGACGATGAGGGGACTGGAGGCTCAAACATACAAAGAAGGATGACAGGAACTGGGCCTGGTTAGTCTAGGCAAGAGAAGGACCAGGGGAGACAGGATAGCAGTATTCTAATATTTGAAGGGCTGCCACAGAGAGGAGGGGCTCAAGCTGTTTTCCAAGGCACCTGAAGGCCAGACAAGGAATAATGGATAGAAACTGATCAAGGAGAGATTCAACCTGGAAATAAGGAGGAATTTTCTGACAGTGAGAACCATCAACCGATGGAACAGAAGTTGCCTTCGGAAGTTGTGGGAGTTTCATCCCTGGAAGCTTTCAAGAAGAGACTGAACTGCCACCTGTCAGCAATGGTGTAGGGTCTCCTGCTTTGGGGGAGAGAGGTTGGACTAGATGACCTCCAAGGTCCCTCCCAACTCTGTTAATCTGTACACCAATCATCTGTTCAAGTACCATAGGAGCCTCCCAGAGCCGAGTTCTCTCCCCATTGCCCTTCTCTCTATGTACCAACGACTGCATCTTGAAGGATCCCCTAGTTAAAGTACTGAAGTTTGCAGGTGATATAACAGTCATTGGTCTCATTGGAAGCAATGCTGAGTCTGCATATAGACGGGAGGTTGAACCTCTGGCCCTGTGATGCAGCCAGAACAATCTGGAGCTGAACACGCTTAAAACTGTAGAGATGATAGTAGATTTTAGAAGTTCTCCTATTCTACCACCTCTCACAATACTAGACAACACAGTATCAGCAGTTGAGATCTTCAAGTTTTTGGGTTCTATCATTTCCCAGGATTTGAAACGGACACCTAGCATTGGAACCACCACTAAAAAGGCACAGCAAAGAATGTTCTTCTTGTGTCGACTCAGGAAGCTCAGACTGCCCAAGGAGCTGCTGATCCCAGTTCTACACGGGAATTATTGAGTCTGTCATTTGTATTTCTGGAACTGTCTGGTTTGGCACAGCAACCGAACAGGACAGGTACAGACTTCAACCAGTAGTCAGGACTGCAGAAAAAACAATTGCAAACACCCTGCTTTCCACTGAGGATCTGTATTACTGCACGAATCAGGAAGAGGGATGAGAAAATAACTACAGACTTCACATCCTGAACAGAAACTTTTTCAGCGTCCCAGAATGTTGCTACAGGGCATTGCATGCCACAACTAGACCCAGATTACGAATGATGTCTGAAATTCCTCCCTTGGAATTTCTTTCCATTCCCTTTTGCACAGAAGGGGGAGAGGCTTTCCCTTCACTGCCTTCCTCTGCCCCTCTCCCACCTCCCTCTCTGTGGACTCTTTTTAGAACTCCTCAGCAGCTCCCCCTCCCCTTTGCTTTAACCCACAACCAGGATTAGAAGGTTTGGGAAAAGTCCGTTGGTTGCAGAACTGATGACATGAGATCCTGCCATTTTCCCAACTCTTGACGGGAATTCCAGAACAGAGAAATGACAGAGGTCTCAAATCTGCTGATATTAGAAATTTCAGTGCCATTGGATTTCAGTTCCATGCCATTGAAAGGGGGGATTTTAATCTTGAAATCTTCAGGTGGTTTGGCACAAAGACCCCAGCAGGACCACCATGTCCAAAGACAACCTGAAGGGCAGTTTGGGTGACATTCAGGGAAGTTCTGGAAAGCTGAGTGATGAAACTGGTTTAAGTCAGAAAAGTCACCCTGGTGCAAACTGAAGCTGTGTGAGCTGTATAACAGGCACATCTCCCTGTGTCCATGTGTCCCTGCTGCCCTGAGAGCTCCATTGGCTACCAGTTGCCTTCCAGGTGTGATTCAAGGAACTGGTTGTCATCTACACAGTCCTTCATGGGGCCTGACGGTTATTTGAAGGGTCACCTGTCTCCAGATGTTTCTGCCCATCTGTTGTCTTTAGGCAGAGAAAATGAATCTCAATGAAATGAGGGATCCCTTTAATAAAATGCTACCATTTGTGGGGGGGAGGGGGGGCTTTCAGCCAATAAAGAGCACGCCAGGAACCCAAAGCCACATGAGTCTAAGGCTACTTTGAATAGAGCGCTTTGCAAGTTTGAATGTGCTTCCCTCTTTCCGCAGTTTACCTTTCTGGGAATTAGGAAGGAGCCTGTTTGAAGCTTATTCTCAGGTTAGCTTCTTGGAATGAACTATAAATATCAAATCAATAGAACATTTATTGCAAATGTTCTATTGTCTACTTTATATATTCTTGTTTATTAATAAAGTATGTCTCACAATTAATTAGTAGAGAGTAAAATAATGAGCCTCATGTAAATCCTAGAAATTTGTTATGAAAAAAACCCTCTGATACTTGATTGAATGTAAAAATTAGTAGGAACTCAACACACCCTCAGAGATCTATGGAAATGAGCATGCTTAAAAACACTGACCTATTTTTAAAATTTTTAAACTCAAACATATTTTTAAAGCTTTATTTGATGATAATAAAGTGGGAAACATGCTGGAAACAAATATTCACATCCTTAAAACGTCTATGTTTATTTCCACATTGATCACTGGGGCCTCAGTGAGGACAAAGGAATGAATGAAAACTAAAAGCGTGAGGGATAGTTGCTGATCAGGGGTGAAATGCTACCGGTTTGCTCCAGTTCGGGTGAACTAGTAGCGATAAAAACTACCGGTTCGGGGAAACTGGTAATAAAAAAAAGCTACCGATTCAGTCGAACCGGTAGTTAAAGAAAGCTACGATCCAACCATCACCTGTGCCGTGTGGTTTAGCTTTGCTGGAAAGCAGGATTTCAGCCACAGCTGACCCCCCCCCGCCCTTGCTGTTCTACTTACCTATCTAGCCTCCTTTTGGTGCGTACTGCACAGCCAGCGAACCGGTAGCAAACCGGTTCAGATTTCACCCCTGTTGCTGATGAGAGATAGCTTGTGATTAGTCACTTCACTTGGTTTCCAATTATTTAATAGACAAACTCATCTTCCATTTAATCATTTAAAAAAAAATCAGATGAAGTACAAAAAAGTGAAAATAAAAGTCCCAATTCAAAGTTTCAGAATCAAAATAAAAGTTTCCAATACCCACATAAATCAGAGATTCTTGTGCCTCATTATCTTTTCCCTGCAATTCAGATGGGGTCTGAATAGGATAATGTAGCATTTGGGGAAAAAGATGCAAGCCAAGAGACCAGCCCCAGAGGCCAAGATGGAGAAGATCTCCACGGCCACCATGGACTTCCCTTTGGTGCTCAGGTAGGTGGGGAGGAATGAGATCCAAACACTGCAAAAGACCAGCATGCTGAAAGTAATGAATTTGGCTTCGTTAAAGCTGTCAGGCAATTTCCTGGCCAAAAAGGCCACTGTGAAACTGACACTGGCCAGGAAGCCCAGGTAGGCCAGGACAGTGTAAAACATGGAAGCTGAGCCTTCATTACATTCCAAGATGGCCTCTCCTACCAAGGAATGAAAGTCCATCTTGGGAAATGGGGGAGAGGTTACCAGCCAGGTGGCACAAAGAAGTGCTTGGATCAGGGGACAGGTGAAGACAATGGAGTTGGTCAGTGGTTTTCCTAAGAATTTCCTTGTCTTGTTCCCAGGCTTGGTGGCCATGAAGGCCAGAACCACCATGACAGTTTTTGCCAAGACAGAGGAAACTGCAAGAGAAAATAAAATAGCAAAGGCAGATTGTCGAAAAAGACAGGTGAGCTTCCCTGGTTGACCAATGAAAAGGAAGGAGCAAACAAAGCAGAGAAGGAGAGAGATCAGGAGGATGTAGGTGAGATCTCGGTTGTTGGCCTTGACGATGGGTGTATCATGATGTTTAAGGAAAACTGCCAGGACTGAAGATGTGGTCACACAGAGAAAAAGAACGAGAGAAGCTAAAGAATATCCCAGGGGGTCTTGATAGGAAAGGAAGTGGATCTTCTTTGCAATGCAGTGGTCCTTGTCCTTGTTGGGATATTGGTCTTCTGGGCAGGGATCACAGAGAGCTGCATCTGAAATCAAGAGTCGGTGTGCATTTCATGGTGAACCAACACAGGCAAATCATCCATCCACATTGACAATGCTGGGAATAGGTTAGTCAGAAAAATAAATCTGTTCTCTGGCTCAGCATCTCTGTTTTATGGTTCAAATCCATTCCAGGGATGAAATTCAGCCAGTTCCTAATGAATTGTGTGATACAGTAGGGCCAAATGCACAAAGACCCACCCACCCACTCACACGGACTTCATGATGTACCTTTTTGCGATGATTTTCAGCCTCTGTGCGTGCACAGAAGGCTTTGCACATGCCGTGCACACATTTGCAAACCGGTAGGGAAAGTAAGTGAATTTCACCCCTGATCCACTCATTCATTTTTTTTTTTTGCAGGGAAGGGTCAACAGACATAGATCAATGGATCTGCTCTATCTCCAACAGGTTTACAAAGTTCCTGGGAGATCAAGTGTTCTGGTAGAAGAGTCCTTAATAAAAATTAAAGCTTGAATTTCACATCCCATTCTTTCACAAAAAGATTGATCTCTGGTTTTCCAGATGAGATGTAAAAGTAGAAAGCCTAGTAGGTAACCCATGAATTATGCTCCAAAACCAACTGTATTAAATTTCTGAGGAGCAAGAAAAAGTGCCCTGTGGGGTAGTACAGTTTAGATTCATGAGTTGAGAAGGTCTGCTGAAAAATATGAATATGTTGAAGTGTGTAAATCCTAGAAAACTGATGCCAAAATTAATATTTGTTCCTACTTAATAGCTTCCTTGATCTTAGAAGATATAAATTTGACATGAACTCTACCTATCTGATTAGAAATGGTCCCTCCTGGACAAGGGTCACATTGATAGCAGCAAACCGGCTCTCCCTCTGGAACTCTTCTCCTCTCTCCTGCCTGGCACCTCTTCATGCCACACCTGGCAAAGGGCACTTTCTAAGAGAGAAAAGAGACTTCCGGTTTGACTTCACAGCAAGACAGCCAGGAAAATAGCAGGCTCCGCAGAGCCCTGAGAGAAACCCGACTGCCGAATTGCTCCCGATGAGTCTTCGGACCAGAACTGTCTTGCAGGGATGGGGTAGGAAGAGATGCACCTCAGATGACCAAGGGGAACAGGCAAGTTCCTCGGAGGTAGGAGGGAACTCTCTATGAGTTCTTTTCTCTCTTTGAGTGTGATAGTAAAATAGAGAGAATATGATGGGAAACAGCCAAATAATATGAATATGCTGGGAAACAGCCAAAACAATAAATGATGATGCTGGAAAACAGCCAAAAGAAGATGATTAAGAGACAAGTAGTTAAAATAAATATGACTTAAGTTGGAATTGGTGGTGATAATAATATGATTATGCTGGGATTAGTATTAAATGATAAGACTGTAAAAATGAAATGACTGTGTAAAATGAAGAATGTAATGTGTGATAAATTTAAGAAATATAGGTGTAAAATAAAGAGATTAGGATTTAAAGATTTAATGTAGTGGGTCCTAGATATGGGTATATAGATAGAATTCAGGGTAATAAATGTAATTAAATATTGAGTTGTGTTATTTGGAAATTAAGATTTGTGGTGATATAATAGAAAGGTAATTGTTTAGATTAAGATATTATAATTGGGGAAAAAATGTTTTGGTTTTTATTTTAAAAAGATGTTATGGTGGAGATTTGGGAAAGAGCTTGATAAAGAGGGAGAAGCGATTGTACCTATACATGACCGGATCAAAGCTTCGCTCTTAAAAGAGGGCTGAGGGGAGTTTCCCTGCTGCCTTGAAGGAGGCGGTGGTGAGGCCCCTCCTCAAGAAGCCCACCTTGGATCCAGTTATTTTAAACAATTTTCGTCCTGTCTCCAACCTTCGCTTTATTGCAAAGGTTGTTGAGAGCGCGGTGGCACGTCAGCTCCTGCTGGTCCTGGATGAAGCATCATACCTAGACCCGTACCAGTCGGGCTTCAGGCCCGGGTACAGCACGGAGACGGCATTGGTCGCACTGATTGTTGATCTCTGGAGGGCTAGGGACAGAGGATATTCCTCTGCCATGGTCCTGTTAGATCTTTCAGCGGCTTTTGATACCATCGACCATGGTATCTTACTGCAGCACCTTGAGAGGTTGGGAGTGGGAGGCACTGTTTTACGGTGGTTCTCCTCCTACCTCTCTGGACGCTCGCAAGAAGTGTTGGTGGGGGGGCAGAGGTTGACCCCAAGGCTCCTCACATGTGGGGTTCCCCAGGGGTCGGTTCTCTCTCCCCTGCTGTTTAACATCTATATGAAGCCGCTGGGGGAGATCATCCGTGGTTTTGGGGTGGGGTATCATCAGTATGCTGATGATGCCCAATTTTTTATATCCACCCAGAATCAGCCCAGTGATGCCCTCAACATGATGTCCCAATGCCTGGAAGTGGCGGGGCTCTGGATGGGGAGGAACAGGCTGCGACTCAACCCTGCCAAGACGGAGTGGCTGTGGGTACTGGCATCTCAATTCCAAGGGAATATTCCATCTTTGGTCATAGGGGAGAGGTGTTGCCCCCTGTGGATAGGGCACACAACTTAGGCGTCCTCCTGGATGCACGGTTGACTTTTGAAGACCATGTCACGACCGTGACCAGGGTGGCATTTGCCCAGATTTGTCTGGTGTGCCAGTTGCGCCCCTATCTGGACCGAGATGCCTTACACATGGTCACCCAAGCACTCGTCACCTCTCGGATTGACTATTGCAACTCTCTCTACATGGGGCTGCCCTTGAAAACTACTCGGAGGCTTCAGCTGGTGCAGAATGTGGCCGCGCAGGTAGTGATGGGAGTGTCCTGATGCTCCCATGTCACACCCCTCCTGCGTGTCCTGCATTGGCTACTGGTTGCCCTCTGGGTGAGGTTCAAGGTGTTGGTGATTACCTATAAAGCCCTACATGGCTTAGGCGCGGGGTATCTGGTGGATCACCTGCAGCCAGCAACGGCTCCCCATTGCCCAGTGCGCTCACACAGAGAGGGCCTACTTGGGGTTCCGTCGGCCAAGCAATGTCAGCTGACGGCCCCTAGAGAGCGAGCCTTCTCTGTAGGCGCACCTACCCTCTGGAATCAGCTCCCCTTGGAGCTCCGGGTGGCCCCTGGCCGTTGCTCTTTCCACCGTGACCTTAAAACATGGCTGTTTCGCCAGGCTGGCCTGGACTGAAGGGGTTTTAATGGGAATTTTAGATTCTTTTATTGTTTGAATTTTAATTTGGACTTGTTGTTGCTGTGAGCCACCCTGAGTCCTTGTGGAGAAAGGGCGGCATATAAGTCCAATAAATAAATAAATAAATAAATAAATAAATAAATAAATAAATAAATAAATAAATAAATGTATTTTATGTTTGTGTTTCAAAAATTAATTAAAAAAATTCAAAAAAATAAAAATAAAAGAGAAAAGAGAGATACTGTAGGTGGCCTCAGCAATGAATATTCTTCATTTCTTCATTTGTACATTTCTGTTTCCATCTTTAGAATGTCTTCAAAAGAAATGGTTTACCAGAGACCAGGATAAGCTCCGGGGGGAGTCAGGCCAGTGGCAATGCTGACCCTCCAGAATGGATGCTGGAGATTGGAACTGAGACCTCAAAATACAAGGAAGGCTTGTGACATGGAGCTACAGCTTTTCTAAAAGAAAGAATCGTGAGGCTCCAACTGAATGGGAATTCTCCATGGAAATCATTCTTGCCTGCTTTAATGGGGTTCCGGTTTCAAGCAGAAGGTCTTCTCAATCTTACCCCATCTTGGACTTTTCAGAAGTCAAATCTCAAATATGTTAAACTCAAAAACAGGTTTTTCATCAAACTCCTGAAGTTAAGTGTTTCCCAGTGAAAAGGGTGCTATGCATCCCCTGGAATGAATGAATCCTTTGCTGAATTTATAACTTTTCCTTCCAACTCACCTTTGTGGCCCAGATGATCTCATCGGAGTTAATGGTGAAATCTTGTCCTGGGGAAGCCGTGGAATCTATTTGTCCAACTTTCATGGGGACAAAAGATTGATTGGGGAGGAAAAGCCAGTTAAGAAGATCATAACGAGAAGAAACCAATCCACTTTCTGAAAAGGAGATTTCCTCTCCAGCACTGTTGTTGAACTTGATGTTCCTCAGATAGGGAAGAACCTGAAAGAAAAGACAGCTGGATTAATTGGCTGAACACCACACATAGGACATCCTGATTTCTATCATAATGTCATGGCCATCAGCCTAGGAGATGGGTCTATATCTGAGAAGCTAAATGAGTTCCCTTGATGGAGATCTAAGCAATCAGAAGTAACATCAGATATTCAACTCCATCCCCAAAATGATGACACATTCTCTTTATCATTGGACATTTGAATCATGGCTTCTTCAATTTCAGTCTAATAGGAACGATAGCTACAGAGAAACATATTAATGCCATATTCCACATTACATTGTGTAGTTTTGCTCTGTGATACTTGGCAAGTTACATTTTTAATTTTATTTGGGCCCATGGTCTTGGAAATGACAAAATGAATTTTAGGAATGATTCAATAATTTTGGAGGGATTCTTGGTGCTCTCTGAGCCTGGTTGTTTTCTTGCAGACGTTTCATGAACCTAAACTAGGTAACATTGATAGTGATATCCCTCCCTTCCAGCACTTATGATGCAACCTAGTTGGGTCATGAAATGTCTATAATAAAACAACCAAACTGAAAGAGCACCAAGGACCCCTCATTTCAACCCTGAGCTACAGTCAGGTCCAGAAATATTGGGACATCGACACAATTCTAACATCTTTGGCTCTATACACCACCACAATGGAGTTGGAATGAAACAAACACAATGTGCGTTAACTGCAGACTGTCAGCTTTAATTTGAGGGTATGTACATCCAACTCAGGTGAACGGTGTAGGACTTACAGCAGTTTGTATATGTGCCTCCCACTTGTTAAGGGACCAAAAGTAATGGGACAATTGGCTTCTCAGCTGTTCCATGGCCAGGTGTGTGATATTCCCTCATTACCCCAATTACAATGTGCAGATAAAAGGCCCAGAGTTCGTTTCAAGTGTGCTATTTGCATTTGGAATCTGTTGCTGTCACCTCTCAAGATGAGATCCAAAGAGCTGTCACTATCAGTGAAGCAAACCATCATTAGGCTGAAGAAACCAAACAAAACCATCAGAGAGATAGCAAGAACTTTAGGCATGGCCAAAACAACTGTTTGAAACATTCTCAAAAAGAAGGAATGCACCGGTGAGCTCAGCAACACCAAAAGACCTGGGAGACCACGGAAAACAAGTGTGGTGGATGACCGAAGAATTCTTTTCCTGGTGAAGAAAACACCCTTCACAACAGTTGGCCAGATCAAGAATACTCTCCAGGAGGTAGGTGTATGTGTGTCAAAGTCAACAATCAAGAGAAGACTTCACCAGAGTGAATACAGAGGGTTCACCACAAGATGTAAACCATTGGTGAGCTTCAAAAACAGGAAGGCCAGATTAGAGTTTGCCAAACAACATCTAACAAAGCCTTCACAGTTCTGGAACAAGATCCTATAGACAGATGAGACCAAGATCAACTTGTACCAGAGTGATGGGAAGAGAAGAGTATGGAGAAGGAAAGGAATTGCTCATGATCCTAAGCATACCACCTCATCAGTGAAGCATGGTGGTGGTAGTGTCATGGCGTGGGCATGTATGGCTGCCAACGGAACTGGTTCTCTTGTATTTATTGATGATGTGACTGCTAACAAAAGCAGCAGGATGAATTCTGAAGTGTTTTGGGCAATATTATCTGCTCACATTCAGCCAAATGCTGCAGAACTCATTGGACGGCACTTCACAGTGCAGATGGACAATGACCCAAAGCATACTGCAAAAGCAACCAAAGAGTTTTTGAAGGGACAGAAGTGGAATGTTATGCAATGGCCAAGTCAATCACCTGACCTGAATCCCATTGCGCATGCATTTCACTTGCTGAAGACAAAACTGAAGGGAAAATGCCCCAAGAACAAGCAGGAACTGAAGACAGTTGCAGTAGAGGCCTGGCAGAGCATCACCAGGGATGAAACCCAGCGTCTGGTGATGTCTATGCGTTCCAGACTTCAGGCTGTGATTGACTGCAAAGGATTTGCAACCAAGTATTAAGAAGGGAAAGTTTGATTTATGATTATTATTCTGTCCAATTACCTTTGGTCCCTTAACAAGTGGGAGGCACATATGCAAACTGCTGTAAGTCCTACACTGTTCACCTGAGTTGGATGTATATACCCTCAAATTAAAGCTGACAGTCTGCAGTTAAAGCACATTGTGTTTGTTTCATTCCAACTCCATTGTGGTGGTGTATAGAGCCAAAGATGTTAGAATTGTGTCGATGTCCCAATATTTCTGGACCTGACTGTATAATATTTTCCTTTACTGGTAAATACTTTCTATCATAAAATCCTACAGTTCCCCTGACTTTCTCTAGCTGATGGTCAAAGAGAAGAAGGAGATCTGACCAAGAGGGACCACGTAGAAGGTTTGTCCTGCCCTGGTTTGTCACTTCATTGTCCAGAGAGGAATAATTTGATGTTGAAAGTCTGATGAATTTCAGATCAGGAACCCATTAGGACTATATATTGAATCTTCTTCTGCACATGCTGAGGTTGACCGAGGCTGAACACAACAAACGAAGCAGTACAAGAAATGGGATAATCATAAAAAAAATGGGATGGACTCACAAAGAATTCTAAGCCACAGTAACATTGAAATGAATTGAGTGTCTCTTTACAGATTGCATTCAAACTACCAACTGAGGGAAATTGAGGTGCTTCTGCAAATGTGTCCACTGAGACTTGAACTGACCTGTTGAAGCACCTGGTACAAAAGCATCCAGGTTGTCCTTAAGCTCTGGGATGACCACTTCTCCTTGGAGTGGTCACGCCTGACTCTCAGGCAGCCATTGATGTCCTTCCAGGAAGCTCTTTGCTCTTATGAACAATTGGTTTAGTTTAATTCTCTTTTTCCTCCATCTCTCCCTTTTCAACAAAAACCTCTCACTTAATTCAATTTACATTTTTTAAAATAATTGTTATCTTAATCTCTTCTTAGATACATTGATAGCATATAGATATTTAATCAGTAATTGAAGAAATGCATATAGGGAGTTTCCTACCTAGAGAGCTAAACTCACTGAGATTACCTGCCATGACTGAATATTTGAGATCCTCTTTCCAAATCTTAACATGGCTGGTTGTCCTCCAGATCCATGCACTGCATGTAATGCATGTGCCACCGCATAAATGGCATTGTAGATGTTGTAACTTTCACCTTCCATGCTTGTTTCAAAAATGTAGGAAGGTAGATTCTGTAAATTCTCCTTTCCTGTACATCGTTTTACCCTCTTTGGAATGAACCTGCCTGGTTTTTCCGTCATGCAGCCAAACAACCTTTCCCAACATCGCAGGAGAAAGAGGTCCCCTTGTGGCTTCAAGGGATCTAAAGACAGAAGGAAACGACTGAATTCTGAGACATCCCCAGTGTGGGGCCTAAAATGCAGAGCCCCATGGAAGGGCTTTACTGCTTTCAAGATGTCTTGATTCCTGGTCACACTAAGTTTCCAATGGGAAGTTAAGATCCAAACTTTCCGAAATGATGGCTTTCTCAAATGTTCATGCATATTCATTGCTGCCTGTACATTTGTAATACTCCTGGAGTCTCCAAATAGAATAATCACTTTAGCTTTAGTCCAAGTCTCCAAAATATGAAGTAATTTCAACACTGTAATATCAAGAATCATTTCAATGAAGGCCAGGCAGATTTCCTTCTCCTTCAGCATTGGCACCAGAGATGAGATGAAACGTTCTCCTCTTTCATCTTCAGGGGCGAAAAGCCCAACCCAGTTCCACTGGAAATGCAGGAGCAGCTGGACTAAACCCACATACTGAGGAAAGTCACTGGGATTAATCCAGAAGAAGGAAGGATAAACTATTCTGTCTCCTTGAGTGAACTCAAAGCCAACACCGAGCTGGAGAAAGTGAGATTCTGGATAAATTTTAGGTGTCACCTTTATGTGAATTATTGTTGCACCTGTGAGACTGGCTCACTTTGAGTGTCAAGCTTAATTTTCCTGGCTTTTTAGGAAGGAGGATTACATATTAGGAAGAAGAGGTTACATATTTTGACTGGTGGTGACATGTCAGAAGTCAAGAGAACCATACGTCAACTTAGTTCAGAGAATGGACTGCACT
The DNA here is from genome assembly GCF_029531705.1 of Pantherophis guttatus. The sequence goes on from NW_026844012.1 coordinate 102,054, forward strand.
GAAAGGTTGGTTACACTTTTATGAAAAATAGGTTAGGAAGGAATTCGTCTTGGAAAGTACTGCGTTTCAAATTTATGTCATAATCTATCGCTTTTGGCTTCTATAAAAACATATCTTGACACAAAAAATATAAATATATGTTCCCCAAAACACCTTTTTTCCCCACTTTTGGCTTCTGTGTGTGCTTCTGTTATTTCTCTATCTGACACTGTATCCAGTGAAGCCCCCTTACCTGTGGGACCTTGAAGAGGCTGAAGATGGAGGCCATCTGCCTTGAGGATCTGGGATTGAGATCTCCAATGACAGAGAGCAGAGGGTCCTTCTTGTCGCATTTGTAACCTGGAACCATTCGGTTTCGTGTGGAGAGCAGGGAGAGGCCGATTATGGAAATCTCCATCTCTATGTGAGAATTGCTATAGATGTGGAAGCCAAGGGTGATGTTGGGGAGGAGAAGCAGATCCTTGTTGACCTCTCTGACTGCAAACACCAAGGCGCTGAACTGCTGGTAGTTCTTGGGTACGACTCTACAGTGAGAAAATCATTGGGGAAATTTTAAGGAAAGCTTGTGGGTGCTGGTGGAGTTTGTTGTGTCTTTTAAAAAATTGTTCTTTGTAGCAGGTAGTCCCAAATTCAGTTGGATTTGTTTTGTTGTTAAGGGTGTTCCTTGATTAATATTTGATGGCCTTGAGAGAAAGGAGAAAATCTCGTCTGTCCATATCCGAGATCATTGTATACCTCTCTATTGTCCCTCTCTGCCCCAGTGGGTATAGTCCTCCTCAATTGCTCCTTTTCCCCCCTAATCAATTTGGTCCTCTCTTGGAGCAGCTTCTTCTGATCTGGTAACCAGTGCTGAGCACAGGACTTCAATTGGGAAGGGGGTCAGGGGTCTGATTTACGGAAGGCCATTATTCATGAGCAATCCTGATTCAGAAACCGAGGCATTTCTTCAAACTCTTCCACAGTGTCAATAGGTTGACCTCATCTTTGAGTTTTGTATCAGGGGTTTATGTCCAAAGTTATATTATAAGCCAACTTAATTTCCAAGAGGTTCTCCTTCCTCCCTTTTTTTTGGTGATTTATTAGCTTCCTGAGTTCTGGAAAGATGGAGAATTCTAGCCTATTTTATGAGTTTGGTTCTTTATTGAGAAAAGCACAAAGATCTGAACTACGCCAGGACATTGCAAACATCACTAGAACAAGTATTTCTGAAAAGAGTCCCTGAATATAAAGCAAATAATTATTTACATATTTCTCCTTTGGGTGAGAAACTTACAGAAAACTCTCTTGAAGCAGAGATAATTCTTTTCGAAAGTCTTGGCTTTTTAAGGCATGTATGGTTCCCAGGGGAAAATTCCCACCAATAATGAAATCACCAGGCCTGTAAAAGTCTCTCCTAGTCTGCAAAGTGTTTGTCAAAACACACTCAGTTTGCTTCCTCTTAGCAGAAGTTGGAGACAGGAGCCAGAGGAGGAGGAGCAGCAGCAGGACAGGCAGCTCAGTCATTCTTCTCATCTTTCCTCCTAGATCAGAAATCAAGGTCTTTGCAGAAGCCGAATCGCAAATAGCACTTGAAACTTCACCAGAGCTTTAGCATCATAGAGAGAGGCTGTGCCACCCGAATGGCCTCAGTGCAAATTTACATCAACCATGCTTCCTCTTATTTTTGTTTGTGCTGTGACCAGGGAGGAAACGAAGGCCAGTTAAAATCTTACCAAACCTCAGAGTTAGCTCTTTGGAAAACAAAGTAAAGTAATATGTCTGCCCCCACGGGAAAATTCTGAGTATCTAATTTAAAGCAGCTTTTATCTCGGAAGGTTTTTTGTGTGTAGAAATCCATAGGGGATACATTAGAAATTACTCTTCTTCTGATAATTGCATGGAAGAGCAATTGTTCTATTTACTGAGCAATAGCTACTCTCAGGGCCGGATTTAGATGAAAAGAGGCCCTAGGCTATTCCACTTATGAGGCCCTTTCACCTATAGTGAAAGTGTAATTTTAATTTTGCTAACAATTTGAATGTAGGCCCCTCTTGATCTTGAGGCCCTAGGCTGAAGCCTAGTTAGCCTATAGGAAAATCCGGCCCTGGCTACTCTTCATACAGCAGATGGAGAAAAGTGAGTTTGGTTCTCCTGTTGTTAATCCACAGATCAGATGCAGTTGAGAGTCAAGGTGAAGTTGGGTATTTGAGTTATGTGAAACTGAGCATGTGCACTCAAAATGGAGTCTGGCCTCTTCCATAGTTTGTTTGGATAGTATAAGTGTTCATGGGGCACGGTGGCACTTGACAATCAATTGTACCCTAGTTAGTCTGGGCAATCATGCCAACTCTTGGATGGAATAAGTGGTTTATAGATACCAACATTGCGGTTGATGAAAGTAGACACTAACGTCTCCCATAGAACTTAAAAATCAGCAGGAAGATCTTTCAAGGTGTTAGGCAAATTTAAACTCTACAGGAGGGTTATCCAACAACTAGTTGGAATCAGAAAGCTTCTTCTCCCATCACCCATGGTCTACGTCTGGACTGGCTGGGTAACAGGAATGGGTACATGGGTGTTATGTGGTTCCCTCCATTCTCTGAAGCTCTGTTGATTGGATGGGAGACATTGAGCCCAAAATCTTGATTTTTAAGGTATCTCAGTGAGGCCTTCTCATTTCAAGGTCAAGTATTATTTATTAGTCATATTTCTATGCCGCCCACTCTCCGAGGACTCTGGGCGGCTTACACCAAAGACTAAAGTATACTAAATAGCATATTGGCCCCAACAATCTGGGTCCTCATTTTACCCACCTCGGAATGACGGAAGGCTGAGTCAACCTTGAGCCGGTGAGATTTGATCCGCTGATCTGCTGAACTAGCAGTCAGCTGAAGTAGCTGCAGTACTTCACTCTAACCACTGCGCCACCTCGGCTCTAAGTATCATCCTTACCCTGATAATATTCAATTATACAACCATTGATTGACCAAGGAATGTTATCAAGTATTTGCCCTTGTGCCTGAATTCTATTGGATGGAGGAAGATTCCCACTTTTAAACCTAGCAGAATCAAACAGCCGTGGATGATTGATCCTCCCAGTACTGGGGACTTTCCTTCTTTGGTCCTGCATGACATTGCCCTGACTTGTTGTATAATATGAGTGTCTCTTTCAACTCTCATCCCCCTTCAAAAAGCAGAAGTTAGTTATGGTAGCTGTTTGTAAAGCTTCAGTTTGCTCAACAGGATGAGATTGAGTTGGGGAGAGTCTGAGTGCCCAAAGATCAAAGATGTATAAGAGCAAGCTTTCTTTCTACACAGGGCACTGGGACTCAGTGTGGACAACTGGAAGACATGGGGTGAAAATGGCTGCCTGCTACTGATAGCAGGTTTATTTGTTTAGTTATTCATTGACTCAGTCATTCAATTTCTATAGCTGTCCATCTCAAAGAAGTGACTTTTATTGTAACCAGTTATAGAACTTGATAAGGCATTATTTAATGGGCATGTTCCTCATTCTCTCTACATGGGGCTCCCCTTGAGGTGCACCCGGAGGCTCCAACTGGTCCAGAATGCAGCCGCGCAGGTGATTATGGGAGCCACAGGGCGCTCCCACGTAACACCTCTCCTGCGCGAGCTGCACTGGCTCCCAGTGGTCTTCCGGGTGCGCTTCAAGGTGTTGGTTCTCACCTTTAAAACGCTCCATGGCATAGGGCCGGGATACCTGCGAGACCACCTGCTGCTACCGATAACCTCCCACCGGCCAGTACGCTCGCACAGAGAGGGCCTCCTCAGGGTGCCGTTGGCCAAGCAATGTCAGCCGGCAGCCCCCAGGGGGAGACCCTTCTCTGTGGGGGCACCCAACCTGTGGAATGAGCTACCTCCTGGAATACGACTGATCCCGGACCTCGGCGCTTTCCGAAAGGCCCTGAAGACTTATTTATTCCAACAAGCTGGCCTAGCTTAAATGGTTTTAATGGGGTTTTTAAATTTTCGATTTTATTGATTCCGGGTTTTAAATTGGGAACTTTTCGATTTTGCAGATCTGGGATTTTATATTGGAAATGCCAATGATTTAATTTATTTTAGTTTTTTCTTAACTTTTGTACTATATGTGTTTTAAGTTTGGCTGTCCACCGCCCTGAGTCCCCCTGGGGAGAAGGGCAGTATATAAGTATAAATAAATAAATAAATAAATAAATAAATAAATAAATAAATAAATAAATAAATAAATAAATAAATTCTCTATCATCATGTTTTAGAAACATCATAAGATACTAAACATGCCTCAAAGGAAAATTTAAATGTTTCTTGGACATGCACCAGTTAGAGATTCTTGTGCCTCATTATATTCTCTCTACAATTCAGATTGGGCCTAAATAAAATAATGTAGCATTTGGGGAAAAAGATGCAAGCCAGGAGACCAGCCCCAGAGGCCAAGATGGAGAAGATCTCCACGGCCACCATGGACTTCCCTTTGGTGCTCAGGTAGGTGGGGAGGAAGCTGATCCACACACTGCAAAAGACCAGCATGCTGAAAGTAATGAATTTGGCTTCGTTAAAGCTGTTGGGCAATTTCCTAGCCAGAAAGGCCACCGTGAAACTAACCAGAGCCAAAAACCCCAGGTAGGCCAGGACCACATAAAACATTAAAGCTGAGCCTTCATTACATTCCAAGATGGTCTCTCCTATTAGTGAGCCAAAGTCCAAGTTGGGAAATGGGGGATAGATTACCAACCAGGTGGCACAAAGAAGTGCTTGGACCAGGGGACAGGCTATGACAATGGAGTTGGTCAGTGGTTTCCCTAAGAGTTTCCTTGACCTGTTCCCTGGTTTAGTAGCCATGAAGGCCAGAACCACCATGACAGTTTTTGCCAAGACAGAGGAAACCGCAAGGGAAAAGAGAATGGCAAAAGCAGTTTGTCGGAAGAGACAGGTGAGCTTCCCAGGTTGACCAATGAAGAGGAAGGAGCAGAGGAAGCAGAACAGGAGGGAGACCAGGAGGATGTAGGTGAGATCTCGGTTGTTGGCCTTGACAATTGGTGTGTCACGATGTTTAAGGAAAATTGCCAGCACTGCCGATGTGATCATGGAGAGAAAAAGAGTGAGAGAAACTAAAGTGTATCCCAGGGTCTCTTGATAGGAGAGGAAGTGGATCTTCTTGGCAATGCAGTGGTCCTTGTCCTTGTTGGGATATTGGTCTTCTGGGCAGGGGTCACAGCGAGCTGCATCTGCAATCAAGAGTCTTTGTTTTAGGACTTCAGAGACATCAACAGTGAGTTTTATTCCCCCTTCTCTCCTAGGATCCCAGTGTGACTCTTTTCTAGTGAGTGTAACTTGAAAAGAACTCCTTGGTAGCTTCAGGTCCCTTAAAAAGTAGAGATCATTGTACATTCAAAATGAGCTCAGGGATCAATTGCTTAAAGATCAGGATCTCTCTTCTGCAATTCATTTTCCTTTCACAGGGAGAAATTGGAACTTGATCTCTCCCCCACCCAGATCATACTGGAAGTCCAAGAAGATTTATACACCTGCCTATTAGGGATCCTGCTATTTGCTCTTTAGGTACATTATCTCTTGGTGTGTCATAAGATCATAAAGTGACATACACACATTCCTAGACAAGAACAATCACACACCTATGTGGAATGGGAGGTCTGTGAGGAGGGAGAATGAATTTCCCTATTTCAAATCAGTTTCTCCCATTATGCATTTAGAGATTTGTTTTTATTTTATTTATTTATTTTGTCAAGCATGTATTTTATGACAGATACAAGTGTAAACATAATTATAAATACATGAAAAGGATACCAATAAAAGAAAACATTAGGACAGGGATGGTAGGCACACTGGTGCGCTTATGCATGCCCCTAACAGACCTCTTAGGAATGGGGTGAGGTCTACAGTAGACAATCTAAGGTTAAAGTTTTGGGGATTTGGGGAAGAAACCCCAAATCTTTTGCAGGAAGGGACTATCAGGCACAGGTAGATTGATTTACTTCTCTGACATGCCTGCAAGTTTCCAGGAAGATTAATATTCCAGACAGAAGAGGCACAATAAAGTAACACAAATGAACAGACACGCTGCTCTATTAATTCATGAAAAGGACCAGTAGCTGATATTCCCATTCACGTGTGACAGGAGGAGCAGAAAGTACAGCAGGAAATCTACAAATTGCTGCCTTGAGTCTACCCTGTGTGAAATTGGGTCAGGAGAGAAGTCCTGCCAATTATCATTCCTCAGTTGTGACAGGACAATTTGTACCCTCATCCTGAAGCATGTGAAACCTACCAATAAATGACCCAAAATACTCTTAAAGTTTTGATCTACTGAATGGCTTCCTTGATCTTGGAAGATCTACATTTGAAGAGTGTTCTACCTGTCTGATTAGAGATGGTCCCTTCTGGGCAAGGGGCACATTGGTAGCAGCAAACCTGCTCGCCCTCTGGAACTCTTCTCCTCTCTCCCGCCTGGCACCTCTTCGTGCCACACCTGGCAAAGGGCACCTTCTGAAAGGGAAAAGAGAAATGCTTGAGATGCTCTATATGTTGATCATGCATCATGTCAATTCATCATGGTGAATTGACATCTCCACCTTCAGAAGGTCTTTAGAAGAACTGGATCACATGAACATGAGGAGTTCCTGAGGAATTCAGACCAGTTGCATCGCCACCTAACCAATGGATGCTGGGAATTGTAACTTGAGGTCTGCAAGTAAGGCAGCTATAGGTAGACCCCTCTTTATTACCCTAATTAGAATTGGCAGCTCTGTTGCTAATCAAACAATAGTTAATAGAAACATCATGTGATGTCCCCATTCAATGACGAACAGTTCCAGAAGTCCCTACTGCTGTTGTTAAATGATTTCTGTGTCATTAGCTGAGGACTCACCCTGATCCAAACCATTCCTGGCATGGTCGCTTCCAACCCAGAGCCTCGGTTGTTCCAAGGAAAGGGACAATCTCCCCTTCCCCCCACCCACCTGTTTCCTCTCCACATCTCTGCTCTTTTGGCCACACTGCACAGCATAAAAAGGCCACTGCATCCCACAACCTCCACTCCATCAGAAGTTGGCTACGTTGTGCCAAGATGCCTCCTGGGTCAAAGATCATTAAATAGCCCAGAGTCATGGAGCACCAAGAAGCCCTAGAGCTGCCAAGAAAACCCTGTCACAGCCATGCAGCATAAAACCTCAGCCACCCAGTTTAGCAATATGTCACAAAGACCCACCTAATGCCAGTCCAGAATTGGCATCAAAGACCCAGCCACATCCACCCTCATCACCTGCTCTGTGAATCCCTTGGCACCATCTGCTCCACCATCTCAGCTGACCATTCTTGATCTTCTTGCTCCTATTGCAGACAAGGCATGCCCAGGGTTGCCCTTCATGAAGCAGCTGCTGACTACAAGAGACATTTCCCCCAAAAGTTTTGAGTTAAGCGCCAGGAACATCCTAAGAAGGACTTCCTTGGCTATCAGCTGCCTTGGGAAGAGCCAGGCCAGGCAATGGGATCCAGCAATGGGATCCAGAAGACCGCGAGGTCTCCTGGGGGTAGCAGAGCAGAGGGGACCAAAGGGGCAGAGATGGGGGGGGGAGGATTATTTTAGTCATGTGACTGCAGGGGGCTCCAATGGCCAACAGTCTGAGGACTGGGCATGAGTCCCATTCATTTAGTGCTGTTATAACTTCAGACGGTCACTGAACAAATGGTTGAACAATGAGGACTCCCTAGAATTACGTCCTTGCATTGTGTCTTTGAGTTACAGCTTTTTCTAAAAGAAAGAACCACAATGTTCAAACTAAACAGGAATGATTCACAAAATCTACAGTTGCTTTCTCTAATTGCACCCTAGGTTCAGCCAGGGCTTTCCTTCAACTCCAAGCCTTTGTGGAGATGACACAAAGATTTTATGGGGTATTTTAAAATTCAGCCTAAATTATTTAATTCGTTTTAATTTATTTTAAATTTTGTATTTCTGTGTTTTATCTTCTGGCTGTTCACCGCCCTGAGTCCTTCGGGAGAAGGGCGGTATAGAAATTTAATAAAATAAAAATAAAATAAATAAAATAAAGATTTGAATCGGTTGCACGAAACACAGAACTTTCACCAACCATTTTCTGATTTCGTACACTTTTTTTTTCCCAATGAGAAAGATATTTGTCATCTCCAAGAGAAAACAGGCCTTTCCCTGAATTCAGAACATTTTCCCCCATCTCACCTCAGTGGCCCAAATGATCAAATCGGAGTTGATAGTAAAATCCTGGCCTGGGGGAGCTCCGGGATCTATTCGGCCAATTTTCACAGGGACAAAAGAAAGTTTGGGGAGGAAACGCCAGTTGAGAATCTCATAGCGAGGAGAGTCCAGTCCATTTTCTGAGAAGGAGATTTCACCTCCAGCACTGCTGTTGAACTGGACCTTCCTCAAATAGGGAAGAAGCTGAAAGAAAAAGAGACCACATCTTTCTCCTTCTGTCATCATCATCATCTTCATTTAACGACCCCATAATACCTTGAGGGCGGAGTCTGGGAAATTGAATGGATCTAGCAGAATGTTTTAATGGCCAGATGCCCTTCCTGACACCAATGTGGAGTTTTGTTCAGCAGATATATTCTCAGTGTGCTCAGAGAGAGAAACATCTGCCTCTACCTAGGATTGAACTCACAGCCTCCTGATTGTGAGGCGACAGCACCACCTCTAGGCCATTGCACCACTCCATATTTCTCCTTCTGTCCTGGCCGCTTTTTACAGAGGCACCATTGAGAGCATTAAAACAACCCGCATCACCGTTTGGTTTGGTAGCAGCAGGGGCTCAGATAGAAGGTCCATATGGAGATTTTATTCAATAGTTCAAAAATACACATGCAAACCTTCCACTCTAAGCATCTGTGGACCGGATAGAAAGTCTGAGAGTTTACCTGCCATGACCGGATTTTGGAGACCCTCTTTCCAAGCCTCATCATGGTTGGTCGCCCTCCTGATCCATGCATTGCATGTAAAGCGTGTGCCACAGCATGAATGGCATGGTAGATATTGTAACTTTTCCCCGTCATGGTGGTTTCGAAGATGTAAGAAGGTACGTTTTGTAGTTTTTCCTTTCCCGAGCATGGTTTTTTCCCCTTTTGAGAGATCTTTCCTGGTTTCTGGACTGCGCAATCAAAGACCTTTCCCCACCATAGTGGCAGAAAAATATCCCCTTGTGGGTTGAAAGGGTCCAAAGTCAGAAGGAAATGGGCGAATTCTGAGAAATGACTGGTGCGGTCCCTAATATGCAAAGCCCCATGGAATTGCTTTACAATTTTCAGTGTCTCTTCGTATTCCATCTCACTAAGTTTCCAAAGGGAAGTTAAGATCCAAACTTTTTGAAATGTCGTTTTTTGAAATTCTTGATAGACATTCACAGCCATTGCAACATTTTCAACACCTTTGGAATCTCCAAACAGAATTATCACTTCAGCTTTAAGCCAACTGTTGAAAATACGAATGAAATGTCTGACTGTAACCATCATTTCCTCAGATTTGAATATTTCAGTGAAGGCCAGGCAGATCTCCTTCTCCTTCAGCATTGGCACCAGAGATGAGATGAAATGTTCTCCATACTCACTGTCAGAGGTAATAAGCCCAACCCAGTTCCATTGGAAATAGAGAAGAAGTTGGACTAAACCCTCATACTCAGGAAATTCCTTGGGATTAATCCGGAAGAAGGAAGGGTAAACTCTTCTGTCTCCCTGACTGAACTCAAAGCCAACACCAAGCTGGAGAAAGTGAGAATCCTCATTAAGAGACAAAGTATAGTTTTATGGTGACTTTAGGGGCCCCCATTGTGTGGTCTATTGTCCCACCAGTCAGATTTACTCATTGTGAGTGGCAATCTACATCTTCCTCCCTTCTTAGGAAGAGCCACCAGTTGTCTGTTTTGCCTGTTTTGTCATAGATCAGAAGTCAAGGGAGCAAACCATCAACTCATAAAGAGAGTTTGAGAGGGTGAAGAATGCTAGGAACAAATTCCTTTTGGCACGTACAGCATTTCAGAATTATCTGCTTCTTTGGGCTCATAGAAAACATATCTTGGGACATTAAATATAAAATTGAATTCATTGGATTCTCTCAGTCTCACACTCCTGATGTACCCTTCCCCAAAAGATCCCTTGCTTTTCTCATTGGGTCTTGTAACAGTAACAGAGTTGGAAGGGACCTTGGAGGTCATCTAGTCCAACCCCCTGCTCACGCAGGAGACCTATACTAGGGATTCGAACCGCCGAACTGCCGACATTTCTGATCAGCATCTTAGCCACTGAGCCACCTAGCCAGGCTGGTTTTTGTGTGCATTTCTGTTGTTTGTCTACACCATATTGTATCCAGTGCAGCCCCCTTACCTGTGGGACCTTGAAGATGCTGAAGATGGAGGCGATGAGCCTTGAGGATTTGGGGTCGAGACCTCCAATGACAGAGAGCAGAGGGTCCTGCGTGTCACATTTGTATCCTGGAACCATTCGGTCTCGGGTGGAGAGCAGGGCGAGGCTGAATAAGGAAATCTTCGTCTCAATCTGATAATTTTCATACATGTGGAAGCCCAGGGTGATGTTGGGCAGGAGAACCAGATCCTTGTTGACCTGTCTGACTGCAAAGACCAAGGCCTTGAAGTGCTGGTAATTCTTGGGTATTAATCTAGAATGAGAAAAGCATTGGGGACCCTTAGAGGAAAGCTCATGAATTCTGGAAGAGTTTGCCTTCCCTTTGTTCTTCTTCTTCTTCATGAAACTAATCATGGAGAGAAGCAACTTAGAACTAAGGAGGAATTTCCAAGATCATGTGAAGTGTTAATATCACTCTGTAATGCCTTGATAAGGCCACACTTGGAATATTGCACTCAGTTTTGGTCACCACGATGTAAAAAAAAGATGTGGAGACTCTAGAAAGAGTGCAGAGAAGAGCCACAAAGAGGATTAGGGGACTGGAGGCTAAAACATATGAAGAACAGTTGCAGGAACTGGGCATGTCTAGTTTAAGGAAAAGAAGGACTAGGGGAGACATGATAGCAGTGTTTCAATATCTCAGGGGCTGCCCCAAAGAAGAGGGGGTCAGTCTATTCTCCAAAGCACCTGAAGGCAGGACAAGAAGCAATGGGTGGAAACTGATCAAGGAGAGAAGCAACTTAGAACTAAGGAGAAATTTCCTGACAGTGAGAACAATTAACCAGCGGAACAACTTGTCTCCAGAAGTTGTGAATGCTCCAACACTGGAAGTTTTTAAGAAGATGTTGGATAACTATTTGTCTGAAATGCTATAGGGTTTCCTGCCTAAGCAGGGGGTTGGACTAGAAGACCTCCAAGGTCTCTTCCAACTCTGCTATTCTAACTTTGAAAAGTGTTGTGAGAAAGGAGAAAAGCTCTCCACACCATGGACCATTTTAAACCCTTCTATGGCTCCTTCTCTTCCCTCCAGTGGCTGCAATCCTTCCCCATTGCTCTTCTAGCAGCCTAATCCATTTGGTTGAGCAGATACTTCTGGTCTGGTCACCATTGCTGAGCACCAGACTCCAGTGGGAAGGTCAAAGCATCGATTTACTTCTGGTCATTATTCACAAGAAATGCTGATTTCAGGACTGAGTTTTATTTCAGGACTGAGTTTTAGTTTTATTTTATTTTACACTAACCTCTCTGGAAAGGACGTAATATTTCTTTGAGTTTCTCTCCAAATTAATATTAATATCTCAAAATCTTTCCTAAGCCAGCTCGGTTTGTTACATGTTGTTCCTCCTCACTTTATATAAACTTTCATCATCTTTCTGATCAAGAGTTCTGAACGATTGTGGAGTACGTCCCTTCGTGAATAACACGGATTGCAAAACTGAATTTTTTCCCCACACTCTAAAAGGGCTGAATTCTGAGTTTTCTGAGTTGACTTTCAGTCCAAATTAATATTATTCATAATTCATAAGTTTATTTGTCAAGCATATATAAGATAACAGGTAAAAGTATAAGCATAATTTGAATACATGAAAAGAGTAAGTAAAAAGGAATATTAGGACAGGGACGGTAGGCACGCTGGTGCACATTATTATAAACTATTGATTTATTATAATAAATCAAATTCTTCTCTAGACACGGCTTCTAGTGTGTCGTCTCTCCTTAAATTTCATTGCTTATCATCTTCCTGATGAAGAAGTTCTGGAACGTTTGATAATTCCATCCAATCTACGAGCCTGGTTCTTTATTAAGAAAAGCAGAAAGATTTCAACTACACTTTGGCATTGCAAATATCACTCGAGCAACTATTCAGAAATGTGTCCCTAAACCCAAAGCAAAGCAAACAATGATTTACATCTTTCCCCTCTGGGTGAAACTTACGAAGTATAAACAGGAAGCCGTAATGGGTCGTTTTGAAAGTCTGGTTTCCTGAAAGGAACAAAGGTTTGCAGATGCAGATTCCCACCAATAATGAGATCACCAGGCTTGTAATAGTATCTGTGAATGCTGGGATGTTTCTTCAAGACACAAGTAGTCTGTATCCTCTTAGCAGTAACTGGAGGCAGGGGCCAGAAGAGTAGCAGGAGGAGGAGGAGGAGGGGCAGCCCAGCCATTCTTAGAATAGAGTAACAGAGTTGGAAGGGACCTTGGAGGTCTTCTAGTCCAACCCCCTGCTTAGGCAGGAAACCTTCCCTCTTCTCACCTTCCCTCCTAGATCAGAACTCAAGGTTTATGGAGAAGCTGAGTGGCAGGCAGCACTTCAAATCTCAGCACAGCTTCAGCAGAAAAGAGACAGGCCGTGGCATCTGGATGTCTCCAGGGCAACTTTATTCCAGCCATGCTTTTTCCTACCTGTGCTCGGACTCTAACCAAAGAGAGAACTGAGGGCAGCTGAGTCTCGCCAAAAAAAGTAGCTAGTCCTTTGCAAGATATGGTAGGCTGACATGTCCTTTCCCCTCCCCTTGGAATAGCCAGAGCATATTTTTTAACACAGATTTTCTCTTGGAAGTATTTTGTGGGTAATTCCCATGAGGGGATACATTCAGAATTACTGTTCTTATGATAATTGCAAGGGAAAGCAACTGTCCTATCCACTTAGCACTGGATTTGGTTTGCACACCAGAAGGGGAAAAAACATCTTTGTGTCTCTTGTTGTGAATCCACAGTTCGTACAGACTTTGGAGTCAAGGTGAAGTTGGGTGTTTCACCTCCACGACCTCCATACACAAAATGGAGTTTGGCCGGTGCCATACATGGAATCAGGATGAAGGACCCAAAGCAAACAACCCAAATGTCAACTCACGAAGATTTCCTGACCTGCTCCTGAGTTGCCGTAGGCAGTGGGATGGGGAATCGAGCAATGCAGCTGCATCGAGGAATTTACACCTCAAGTCAAAACAAAGCACCTCCTAGCCGGCCAAAGTCAAGGCCATCTCCTAATAAACAGCTGGATTTTTCTTGCCTTGAGGCTCCTGCAGTGGGACCTAACCTGACACCAGACTCACTGCAGTGATTTATTAGAAAGTACTTAATGCAAAGATCTCCACCAAAAGAATAATGGGAGACGTACCCTGCAGATTAAATGCACCCCTATTTATGCATTTCAGAAAGGAGGGCACAAATGATGCTTGGATACATATTCCCAAGAAATGACATAATAGCTCTCAGGCAGAGGTGGGTTTCAGCAGGTTCTGATCAGTTCTGGAGAACCGGTAGCGGAAATTTTGAGTAGTTTGGAGAACTGGTAGTAAAAATTTTTGAAACCCACCACTGCTCTCAGGTGACTTCCTGTCCTTCTGTTACTGTCTTCCAGAAAGAACTGTTATCTTAATAGAAACAAACCTCTCAGTTATGTTGCCACCGAAATGTTGATAAAGCTTAAGTGAGAAGTAGGCATTTCAAGGTTGCCCCAATTTGCACACATTCCCTCCATCTTTCAGTTTTCCTAACGTCTACATGTTCTCCATACACAAGATGCAATTTGGCTTATGCCATAGTTTTTTAAGATAGTATGAATGCTAATGGGTTATGTTGGCACGTGACAAACAAGTTGTACACTAGAAAGTGCTAGCAGTAACACCAAACCTTCGATGGGATACATAATTTGAAATGGAATGGAATGGAATGGAATGGAATGGGGTGGAATGGAATAGAATAGAATAGAATAGAATAGAATAGAATAGAATAGAATAGAATAGAATAGAATAGAATAGAATAGAATAGAATAGAATAGAATAGAATAGTTGGAAGGGATTGTAGGAAGTTAGCACTCACCCACCCACCCTCTAAAAGAATGAAATATTCTGGGAAATATTAAAAAGGCAGATTATTATATTTCCCTGGATGAGAAAAGGAGAAACATATTTTTAAAGACAATGAAGCTTCCTGCAGCTCCCTGCCTCCCCCTCAGCTCCAGGGTGATGGGATTAAGACATGGCCCTCAGGACATGATAGGATTAGCCCTCTACCCATCTCACCACATGGCACCTGGGAAGATTACATCACCCAGCAAGGCTCAACCAAGCCTGGGACATAATCAGCCCACAGTTAGCTAAGACCCCCACCCCCTGGGAGTCTGACAGCCAATCAGAGCACATTTCTTACACAGGAACAGGAAGGAAGTTCAAAGCCCACCAGAGGGTATAAATCTCTCTCTGTCTCTCTCTCTCTCTCCCCCCCTCCCTCCCTCTCTCTCCCCATGTGCTTTTTTGCCCAGAACCTCAAACCATGTGGTCCTGTCCACCATTAAACCATTTTTCCAATCAGCCACTGTGGAATTTGGGATCGTAGAATCACCCAGGAGCATAGAAGAGTCCAAAAGCAGATGCACGAATAAATGTCTTAAATGTATTTATTCATATAACAAAACATATTAACTATGTACAAAGGGTTGTCTTAATATTCATTATAGGATAGGGGGCACACAGCGTGTGTGGCTACCCTGATCAAAGGTCATATCTCATGGAGAACAAACGTAAAAAGAGAGCATGGTGGAAAGGTTGGAGGGGGTTTCATACTCAGTGTAAGCCCCTCCTTTCCACATAGGGGTGGAGGCACTTTTCTGCCTCCACTAGTGTCTGTATGACACATGTGCCAATGGCTTGCAAATACTTGACAGCCACCATGTTTCCAGTGTCTTTCTCCCCCCCTTGGAACTGAACCCAGATGGACATTTCTTCCAACAGGACCTTGGAGGTCATCTAGTCCAACCCCCTGCCCAACTGGAGACCCTGCACCATTTCTGACACCTGGATGTCAGTCTGTTAGAAATAGAATAACAGAGTTGGAAGGGACCTTGGAGGTCTTCTAGTCCAACCCCCTGCCCAGGCAGGAAAGGCCTCCAGTTCTGGGGCACCCACAATCTCCAAAGGCAATTTGTTCCACTGGTTCATAGTTCTCACTGTTTAATTGTTCCATTCAACTTCCTTCTTCATAACAATTGCCAAAAATATTAAGAATAGCAGGAGTAGGGAATATCCATCAATATCCATTTCGCGTGATCTTATTCATTAATCTCAGGGGCTGCCACAAAGAAGAGGGAGTCAAGCTATTCTCCAAAGCACCTGAGGGTAGAAGAAGAAGCAATGGGAGGAAACTAATCCAAGAGAGAAGCAATTTAGAACTAAGGAGAAATTTCCTGACAGTTAGAACAATTAATCAGCGGAACCACTTCCCTCCAGAGGTTGTGAATGCTCCAACACTGGAAGTTTTTAAGAAGATGTTGGATAACCATTTGTCTGAAGTGGTGTAGGGTTTCCTGCCTGGGCAGGGGGTTGGACTAGAAGACCTCCAAGGTCCCTTCCAACTCTGTTATTCTATTCTATTCTATTCTATTCTATTCTATTCTATTCTATTCTATTCTATTCTATTCTATTCTATTCTATTCTATTCTATTCTATTAATTTTTCTCTGGTAAAGTAATAAAGAATAAAACAATGTAGTTCATTTAATTAAAAAAAACCCTCTAATAATCAGTTGAAACAAAAAGTCAGTAGGGAATTCAGCAAAGCCTCGGGAACCAATGGAAAGGAACAACCTTAAAAACACTGAGAGTGAAACAAACCCACTGTAAGGTCTCCAATCTCTGCAAGAAAGCAGGACTCTTGAAACTGAAGTTGTCCCAAAAGGAGCTTTTATTGAAAGGCTTGTGATAACAAGATGTCTAGGCAGGAACTACTTTTCCCACTTAAAAACAGCAATTTAAAGCAGTGCAAACAAAACCCCTCCCACAGCACAGCATTGCAGGAAACAGAAACTTCCTGTAGAGATCCCTCCAATCCTCCTCCCTCCCACCAGAATGCCAGCCTCCCAATAGAAAGATATGGGACCTGACACCGACATATTCTTAAATATGCTTTTCATTAAAATTGATAAAGTGAGAAACTGTCATTTTGGAAACTAATATCCAAGTATATAATATCAATGTTTATTATCAAATTGATCTTTGGATCTTTGGGACAACTAACATTAATGAAAAAAATTGGGTGTTCATTGCAGATTAACAGACATTCTGTGATTACTCATATCACTTGATTTCCAATTGTTTAATGGAAAAGGTCATCTCTCAGTTCCTTACTTATTTTATAAATAAGATCAAATTGAAAAATATCCCAAATCAAAATAAAGTCTCCCAATCCCTGCATAAGGGCATTTTAATGGGTTTTTATGTTGCGATTTTAAATGTTGTAAAACAGCTGGAGTTACCTGTGTGGAAATTAGGTGGCAATTTAAATGTGTTTCATAAATAAATAATATGATCAGAGATCCTTGTGCCTCATTATATTCTCTCTGCAATTCAGATTAGGTCTGAATAGGATAATGTAGCATTTGGGGAAAAAGATACAAGCCAAGAGACCAGCCCCAGAGGCCAAGATGGAGAAGATCTCCACAGCCACCATGGACTTCCCTTTGGTGCTCAGGTAAGTGGGGAGGAAGGTGATCCAAACACTGCAGAAGACCAGCATGCTAAAAGTAATGAACTTGGCTTCATTAAAGCTGTCGGGCAATTTCCTAGCCAGAAAGGCCACCGTGAAACTGATGAGAGCCAGGAAACCCAGGTAGGTGAGGACGGCATAAAACATCCAAGCTGAGCCTTCATTACATTCCAATATGGCCTCTCCTACTAAAGAGTGGAAGTCCATGTTGGGAAATGGGGGAGAGGTTACCAGCCAGGTGGCACAAAGAAGTGCTTGGACCAGGGGACAGGCTAAGACAATGGAGTTGGTCAGAGGTTTTCCTAAGAGTTTCCTTGCCCTGTTCTCAGGCTTGGTAGCCATGAAGGCCAGAACCACCATGGCAGTTTTTGCCAAGACAGAGGAAACCGCGAGGGAAAAGAGAATGGCAAAGGCAGTTTGTCGGAAGAGACAGGTGAGCTTTCTGGGTCGACCAATGAAGAGGAAGGAGCAGAGGAAGCAGAGCAGGAGGGACACCAGGAGGATGTAGGTGAGATCTCGGTTGTTGGCCTTGACGATCGGTGTATCATGATGCGTAAGGAAAATCACCAGGACTGCAGATGTGATCACAGATAGAGAAAGAGTGAGAGAAGCCAAAGTGTATCCCAGGGTCTCTTGATAGGAAAGGAAGTGGATCTTCTTGGCAATGCAGTGGTCCTTGTCCTTGTTGGGATATTGGTCTTCTGGGCAGGGGTAACAGGAAGTTGCATCTGAAATCAAGAGTCAGTGTTCATTTCATGGTGAATCAACAAAGGCAAATCATCCCATTCATACTGGCAATGTTCTCCAACTCAACTTCTCTGCTTCATGCTTCAAATCCACTCATTCA
Source organism: Pantherophis guttatus (assembly GCF_029531705.1). The sequence continues at coordinate 119,781 of NW_026844012.1, forward strand.
ATTTTTTTTAATTTTTTTTTTGCAGGGAAGGGTTAGCAGACATAGGTCGATGGATTTGCTCTGTCTCCAACAGGTCTATGAATTTCCTGCGAGATTGAATGTTCTGATAGAAGAGTCCTTAATAAAAACTAAAGCTTGAATTTCACATCCCATCTTTCACAAAAAGATTGATAGCTGGTTTCCCAGATGGGATATAAAAGTAGGAGTAGAAAGCCTAGTAGGGAGCCTATGAATTGTGCCCCAAAACTATCCCATATTACATTTCTGAGGAGCATGAAAAGTGGCCTGTGGGATAGTACAGTTTAAATTCATGAACTGAGAGGGTCAGCTGAAAAGTTTGAAGATGTTGAAGCATGTAAAGCATCCTATCCAAACTGATGCCAAAATTAACACTGAATGACTTCCTGGAAGATCAACATTAGAAGTGTGCTCTACCTGTCTGATTAGAGATGGTCCCTTCTGGACAAGAGTCACATTGGTAGCAGCAGACCGGCTCTCCCTCCGGAACTCTCCTCCTCTCTCCTGCCTGGCACCGTTTCATGCCACACCTGGCAAAGGGCACCTTCTGAAAGAGAAAAGAGAAATATTTGAGATGGCCTAAGTAATAAATACACTTCATTTGTCTATTTCTACATTTCTGTTTCCATCTTTGAAGGTCTTCATAAGAAATGGATTACCAGGGCCAACTAGGAGAATAAGCTCCAGGGGGATTCAGGCCATTGGCAATCCTGACCCATGAATGGATGCTGGATATTGGAACTGGGACCTCAGAATGCAAAGGAAGGCTTGTGACATTAAAAAAAGCTACAGATTTTCTGAAAGAAAGAATCGTGAGGATCCAACTGAATGGGAATGGTCCATGGAAATCATTCTTGCCTGCTTTGATGGCGGCCTGGAAATACTAAAAGGAAATACTAAAAAGGGCAAGAGATAATAATAATAATAATAATAATAATAATAATAATAATAATAATAATAATAATAATAATTTTATTTCTATACCGCCCTTCTCCCGAAGGACTCAGGGCGGTGTACAGCCTATTTAAAAACACAAAAAAACACGACAACAATTTAAAATTTAAAATCATTAAATAATTAGGCTCCAATTAAAATCCCAGAAATTTAAAATACCCCAATTTAAAACGTTATGTTAGTAACCCTGCCTGGCGGAACAACAGGGTCTTCAGAGCGCAGCGAAACACCCGGAGGTCGGAAATCTTTCGTATTTCGGGGGGCAGTTCATTCCACAGGGCTGGAGCTCCCACAGAGAAGGCCCTCCCCCTGGGTGTCGCCAGCCGACATAACTTGGCTGATGGCACCCGGAGGAAACCCTCTCTGTGGGAGCGGACTGGTCGGTGGGAGGCTATTGGTGGCAGAAGTCGGTCCCGAAGGTACCCGGGGTCCTATGCCATGGAGCGCTTTAAAGGTGGTAACCAACACCTTGAATCGCACCCGGAAGACCACTGGGAGCCAGTGCAGCTCGCGCAGGAGGGGTGTCACGTGGGCGCAACGGGTTGCACCCATAACCACCCGCGCGGCCGCATTCTGGACCAGTTGGAGCCTCCGAGTGCTCTTCAAGGGGAGCCCCATGTAGAGAGCATTACAATAGTCCAACCGGGAGGTGACAAGGGCGTGAGTGACCGTGCGCAAGGTGTCCCGATCCAGAAAGGGCTGCAACTGGCGAATCAGGCGAACCTGATAAAAGGCCCCCCTGGCCACGGCCGTCATGTGCTCTTCTAAAGACAGCCGTGCGTCCAGGAGGACACCCAGATTGCGAGCCCTCTCTGTGGGGGGCAAAGATTCACCCCCAATAGTCAGCGATGGCACCTGCTGACTATATCGGGGCGCCGGAAGCCACAGCCACTCGGTCTTGGAGGGGTTGAGTCTGAGCCTGTTCCTCCCCATCCAGGCCCGCACGGCCTCCAGGCAGCGGGACATCACATCAAGGGCATCGTTGGGGTGGTCTGGGGTGGAGATGTACAGCTGAGTATCATCAGCGTACAGATGACACTTCACCCCAAAACCACGGATGATCTCACCCAGCGGCTTCACATCAATGTTGAACAGGAGAGGCGAGAGGACCGACCCTTGCGGCACTCCCCATGCGAGATGCCTCGAGGTCGACCTCTGTCCCCCTGCCAACACAAACTGCGAGCGGTCGGAGAGGAAGGAGGAGAACCACCGCAAAACGGTGCCCCCTATTCCTAACCCCCTCAACCGCTGCAGCATGATACCATGGTCGATGGTATCAAAAGCCGCCGAGAGGTCTAATAGGACTAGGACAGAGGAGCAACCCCTGTCCCGAGCCCTCCAGAGATCATCCACCAACGCGACCAATGCCGTTTCAGTGCTGTACCCCTGCCTGAAGCCCGACTGGTACGGGTCTAGATAGATGAGATGATGGATAGATATAGAATGCATCTTAATATGGAATTTGTTTTATCAAAGACTAAAAATAGAGCTAGACACTAAAAATTGAGAAAATGTTATTATGCATACTGTTATATGATAGAAGCTATTATAGTTAATATGTATAAGTAAATGTTAAAAGTTAAAACTACTATTATGGAGGCTTAAAAAGTAAAGTAAAAAAAATAAGGAATGATGGAGAGATTCATAATACCTCTTAATATGGGAATCGTTGTATCAGAGGCTAGTAATAAGAGAGAGAAAGTGGAAACTGGAAAAACACTACTTTGTATACTGCTACAAAATAGAATACATTATAATTGCAATGTATATGTAAATCTGAGAAGCTGAAAGAGTATTATTATGTATATTTAATTAATACTATCATTGTTACCAAGATTTTGTATAAAGTAAATTGACCCAGACAATGTACTGTTCACTAAGTATCTTGAAGGAAAATCAATAAAAGTAAAGGAAATCTGTGTTTCAAACAGGAGTTCTTCCCCATCCTGCCCTCAACGTGGACTTTTCAGAAATAAAATCTCAAATGTGTTAAGCTTGAATGCTGTTTTTACATCAAATTCCTGAAATATTTTCTGACTCAAGGGAGCTGTTTTCCAGTTAGAAGGATGTTCTGTCCCTCCAGGGGGAGAACGAAGCCTTCCCTGAATTTATAAGATTTCCTTTCAACTCACCTTTGTGGCCCAGGTGATCCCATCAGAGTTAATGGTGAAATGCTGGCCTGGGGGAGCCCTGGGATCTATTTGCCCAACCTTCATGGGGACAAATGATAGATTGGGGAGGAAAAGCCAGTTGAGAAGATCATAACGAGCAGACCCCAGTCCGTTTTCTGAGAAGGAGACTTCCTCTCCAGCACTGTTGTTGAACTGGACCTTCCTCAGATAGGGAAGAATCTGAAAGAGACCTACAGACATCAGAGTCAGTGCCAGAAAGCCAAATGACCATCATCCTGAGAAGTGGGATTGTAACTGAGAAGCTAGAGAATTTCCCTTGTTGCAGATCTGAGGAGTAATCAAGGAGTAACATCAAATACTGAACTCCATTCCCAAAATGACAACACATTCTCTTGATCATTGGACACTTGTATCATGGCTTCTTCAATTCCAGTTTTGCTAGACTGATTCCTACTGTGCATACATAGTTTCTAATGCAACACCTCACATTTCATTGCCTAGTTTTGCTCCTGTAATATTGGCCGTATCATCATCGTCTTTTAACAACCCCATAGTCCCTTGCGGGGTGGAGCCTGGGCAACTGAGTGGAGCTAAGTGTTTTAATGGCCGGATGCCCTTCCTGACACCAATGCAGAGTTTTGTTCAGCAGATATATTCTCATTGTGCCCAGAGAGAGAAATATCTGCCTCTACCTAGGATTGAACTCACAGCCTCCTGATTGTGAGGCGAGAGCTCTACCTCTAGGCCACTGCACCACTCTAATATTTGGCTATATACACATTCAATTTTTATTTTGGCCCAAGGCCTCATCAATGACCAATGCATTTTAAGGATGATTCATTTCTATCACAACCTCACACAATTCCACTGGTTTCTCCAGCAGATAGTCAAAGAGAGCAGAAGGAAGGAAGCAGATCTCTCTCTCTCTCTCTCTCTCTCTCTCTCTCTCTCTCTCTCTCTCTCTCTCTCTCTCTCTGTGTGTGTGTGTGTGTGTGTGTGATGTGGAAGGAAGTGCCTGCCTGGTTTGTCGCTTCACTTTCCAGAAGTCTATCGTTTAGCTGAAAGGTCAGCTCTAGCAATAGCACTTAGACTTATATCCTGCTTCACAGTGCTTTGACAGCCTTCTCTAAGCACTTTACAGAGTCGGCCTCTTGCCCCCAACAATCTGGGTCCTCATTTTACCAACCTGGGAAGGATGGAAAGTTTAGTCAACCTTGAGCTGGTCAAGATCGAACTCCTGGCCATGGGCAGAGTCAGACTGCAATGCTGCATTCTAACCACTGGGCCTGTCAGGGTTGCAACAAACTCCTCATCAAACAACCAAAGTCCACTCCAATTCAGTCTATTCAAAGCCTTTAATAGAGAAGTCATATTGGCACACCTGGGAAAACCCGAATCTGAACTCCCACATTTTCCCAACCCCTAAGCTAAACTCAATCCCTGCCCCTGTCCACCCTCAGCCTGTCACATGCACCAATCAGACCCCTGGTCCCCAACTCACCCAGAGTCCAGGAACGCCTGTCCAGGTGCTAGCAAGTGTCCTTGGTCCCACGGGGATGGAATGTTGTTGTGACTATCTTCAGGCTTCACCCCCTTCTCCCTCCCCCCATTTCCAAAGCAGCCCTGAGGATCAAAATGGATCTGGGGCTGACAGGGCCACCACAGCTCCTGAAAGCCAAAAGAAGTGGAGTAGGAGGTCTGGAAATTGCGGAGGGCTCCTTGGTGGAAAGGGATGCTGTCATGGGAGCTTTGAGAAGTGAGGTGAGCAATTGACTGGGTGAGAAGTGCCTTGGCAAGCAGAAGAGAGAGAGGTCAATGAGGCCCAGCGGCAGTGGGTCAGTTCTGGTGAGGAACAGCTGTTGTCCCCGCTTGATCCATGGATGAGGAGAGCAGAACGCTGAGAGGCACAGTGGGGATCAGCGAGGTGACTCGCTAAGAAGCAGCCTTGTTCTTCCTAATGAAAAGCTCTGGTTAGGAAAGATTTAAGTGAGTAGAAGGGGTTATCATTTTTCAGTATGGCAACTTTGGATTTTTGCTCCTATTTGGCATCTTCCTCCCATGCCATGAAACATGACTTTCCTTCAAGGAGGACTTTGCCGCCTCGACTTCCTTCCTGGGACTCAAACTTTCTTGGGGAGACCTGCTCCTTGCTCTATTTGGAACCATTCAGCCACACTGTTGATGTCCTTTCTGATTTGCTACTTTCGGTTCTCTCTTCTCTGCTTCACCCTTTAGCCTCACTATTTTGCAGCTAGCTGGCTGCTTCCGTGTTGCCTGTGCTTCAGATGTCAGTGTCAGACCTGCCCCAACTTGGTCTGTTAGCAAAGAAAAACCCTCAACTCCATGGTGTAGTGAAAGATATACTTTTACTAAAAGCCAAGTGGACTACAGTAAAGCAAAGCCAGAACTAAGTATTTGTGTGCCAATTTTCTCCCAGTAACTTTTTCCCAGTCAGACCGTTCCCAGTTCCTCCCCTTTGCAGGCCCATTCTGTCCAATAAACTTTTAATAAATTGTTTTGGGTGGTTAGTTGGTGAGCTGTTAGCTGTTACATTCTGACTTCCATAATTTAACCTTGACTTGTTGTCTGTGGAAGGTATGTTGATGTGTCTGTTTTTACTCTCCTATCCAGCTCTGTCCCTGTCCCCCTTTAGTCTACGGCAGACTGGCAGCTAACTTTTGTGAACCTCAGTGTCAGATGGCAGTTCTGACAATTAGACTGCCTCTATTAGCCATGCTCCATTGGGGAACTCCTGTTGCCCTTGTTGGGAGACATCTGGTCACTGAGGTCACTGAGGTCACCGCCCTGAGTCCTATATTGGAGAAGGGCGGTATAGAAATTTAAACAAATAAATTTAAACAAATAAATACTTCTGGATTCCTATAAACTTTGGGAAATTGACTTGGGGCTTTGGGGAATGCTCCGGGAGAGTTAGTTGTGAAATAAATATACTGAATTAGTTGTGAAATAAATATACCTTCCCTCCTGAGTGTTACTTCCATGAACTGGGACAGCTCAATAGGTTTTGCAAATATATCCACTAGGACTTCTTGCAAAAAATGGCCAGATTGTCATCTTTTTCTGGGCTGAAACCTCCTCCCTGGGATGGTCACCCCTGACCCTCAGGCAACCACTGAAGACCTTTCAGGACTTTATAAGAAAATCTTTCCTCTATAGATCTTATGGACAACTGGTTTGGTTTACTTCTCCTTTCTCCTTCTACCGTAAAGATATTTAATCAGTAATTCAATAAATGCCTATGGGAAGCTTCCTCTCTAAGGATCTGTGGACTAGATAAGAACTCACAGAAATTACCTGCCATGGCTGGACATTGGAGATCCTCTTTCCAAGCCTCATCATGGTTGGTTGCACTCTTGATCCATATATTGCATGCAATGCATGTGCTACAGCATAAATGGCATTATAGATATTGTAACTTTCACCTTCCATGCTTGTTTCAAAAACGTAAGAAGGTAAATTTTGTAAATTCTCCCTTCCTGTACATTGTTTCTTCCCCTTTGGAAAGATCCCGCCTGGTTTGTGGATCCTGCAGCCAAACAACCTTTCCCAACACAGCGGAAGAAAGAGGTCCCCTTGTGGCTTCAAGGGATCTAAAGACAGGAGGAAGTGACTGAATTCTGAGACATCCCCAGTGTGGGGCCTAAAATGCAGAGCCCCATGGAAGGGCTTTACTACTATCGATACTTCTTGATCCCTCACCACACTAAGTTTCCAATGGGAAGTTAAGATCCAAACTTTCCGAAATGATGTCTTCCTCAAATGTTCATGGATACTCATTGCTGCCTGTACATTTGTAATACTATTGGGGTCTCCAAATAGAACAATCACTTCAGCTTTAGCCCACGTATCCACAATATGAAGTAATTTCAACATTGTAGTATCAAGAAAATTTGATTTCAATATTTCAGTGAAAGCCAAACAGATCTCCTTCTCCTTGAGCATTGGCATCAGAGATGACATGAAACATTCTCCATTGTCACTTTCAGGGGCCACGAGCCCAACCCAGTTCCACTGGAAATACAGGAAAAGTTGGACTAAACCCTCATACTGAGAAAATTCATTGGGATTAATTTGGAAGAAGGAAGGATAAACTCTTCTGTCTTCCTGAGAGAACTCAAAGCCAATACCAAGCTGGAGAAAATGAGATTCTTGATAAATTAACATTTTATGGTGACTTTAGGGGATTATTGTCCCACCAGTTAGGCTGTCTCACTTTGAGAGGCAAGCTTAATTTTCTTGCCTTCTTAGGAACAGCCACTGTTTATAAGGGCACAATTCATCAACTGTATATGGAGAATAGACTGCACTGAATGGATGGTTACATTTTTATGAAGAATAGGTTAGGAAGGAAGGAATTCCTCTTGGAAAGTGCAGCATTTCAGAATTATCTCATTGCCTAACACTTTTGGGTCAATAAAAATTTATCTTGACACATAAAATATAAAAACAAATCCAACTATAGTGCAGATTCTCTAGGTCATATAGTGCAGATTCTCTAGGCATATACATTTGCCCCCCAAAACACATTAGGCTATCATCTTGGGCTTCTGTGTGTGCTTCTGTTGTTTGTCTACCTCATATTGTCTCCAGTGGAGCTCTCTTACCTGTGGGACCTTGTAGAGGTTGAAGATGGAGGCCATCTGCCTTGAGGATTTGGGGTTGAGACCTCCAATGACAGAGAGCAGAGAGTCCTTCATGTCACATTTGTAACCTGGAACCATTTTGCTTCGAGTGGAGAGCAGGGAGAGGCTGATTGTGGAAATTGTCACCTCAGTCTGAGTATTGCTATAGATGTGGAAGCCAAGGGTGATGTTGGAGAGATGAAGCAGATTCTTGTTGACCTCTCTGACTGCAAACACCAAGGCCATGAATTGCTGGTAGTTCTTGGACATGACTCTACGGGAAAAAAATCATTGGGGAAATTTTAAGGAAATCTTGTGTGTGTTGATGGAATTTATCCTGCTTTCCCCCACAATGTCCTTTGTAATTTGAGTACAACAATCAAATTACAAGTGAAGATTGAATTTTCCACCATATTGTAAGTCAACTTCTTCACTTGCAGAATTTCTAATGTGCTGCCCCTCCTCACTTTTTTGCTGGTTTATGATCTTCCTGATCAAGAGTTCTGGAAAGATGGAGAATTCCAGACTGTTTTATGAGTTTAGTTCTTTACTGAGAAAAGCACAAAGATCTGAACTATGCCAGGGCATTGCAAACATCACTAGTATTTCTGAAAGGACTCCCTGAACACATCTTTCCCCTCTGGGTAAAACTTACAAAACACTCTCTTGAAGCAGAGATGGGATTTTTCTATAGGATTGGATAGTGAAGGCATGTACGGTTCCTATGGGAAAATTCCCACCAATAATGAAATCACCAGGTCTGTAAAACTCTCTCTTAGTCTGTGAAGTGTTTGTTAATGCACATCCCGTCTGCATCCTCTCAGCAGAAGTTGGAGGCAGGAGCCAGAAAAGCAGCAGCAGGAGGAGAAGAGGCAGCCCAGTCATTCTTCTCCCCTCCCCTCCTAGATCAAAAATCCATGTTTGTGAAGATGATGAATTTGTAGATAGCACTTGAAATATCACCAGGACTTTAAAGAGAGACTGTATCACTTGGATGTCCCCAGTACCAATGTATGTCAACCATACTACCCCTTACCTCTGTGACCAAAGAGGAAAATAAACCCAGCTGAATCTCAGCAAACTCTGGAGTTCACTCTTTGCAAGACGAGGCAAGGTGACATGTCCTGTCCCCACCGGGAGAACTCTGAGCATATAATCAAAACAGGTTTTATCTCGGAAGATTTTTGTGGGAAGAAATCCATAGGGGACACATTAGAAATTACTGTTTTTCTGATAATTGCATGGAATTTTCCTATTTGCTTAGGAAAAATTGCTCTTCATACACCAGATGGAGAAAAATGAGTTTGGGTCTCTTGTTGTTAATCCACAGATCAGATGCAGTTGAGAGTCAAGGTGAAGTTGGGTATTTGGGTTGTGTGAAACTGAGCATGTGCACTCAAGGAAGGTGGAGTCTGGCCTCTTTCATAGTTTGTTTGGATAGTATAAGTGTTCATGGGGCATGGTGGCACTTGTGACAATCTGTTGTATCCTAGTTAGTCTGGGCAATCATACCAATGATCCGTATGTAAAATCCGAGATTTTACAGTATCGTTCCCCTGCCACGCCCACCAAGCCACACCCACAGAACCAGTAGTAGAAAAATTTGAAACCCACCACAGAAGAGAAGGGAAGAGAAGAGAAGAGAAGAGAAGAGAAGAGAAGAGAAGAGAAGAGAAGAGAAGAGAATATTGTCACTTTGAATGAACACTAATCGACATACATTAAAATGAAATTTCGTTGCATATAGCTCTCAAAGGGTCACCACCTCCAATATGCACTACATAAACATGACAAAAATGTAAATAAATAAATAAAAATTGTTTATATACCCACATATATTATATTATATTGGTACTTAATACTTGAAAAATGGTCGAAGGTCTTTCAAATATATGTTGGAAATGTTATTCTAAAGAAGGTACTTTTTAGCATCTTTGATGGACTTGTGATAAAGCAAAGAAATATTAGGCTCAAATTCATGTTATAATGCAGAAAATTCTTTAGGCTAATATAAAATGGAAAGTGGAAGTTTTTCTTTTAAGGTTATGAGACAAGGATGGTTTTTATTGTAAATGCTGACTGTGGTGAGAATTCTTTATGTGCAAAAATGGAAAGATATAGCACTCTCCTTAACAGAAGAACATGTGAAAAAATGGCAAATGTTGCAGAATGGCAAAACTGACTGCTTGAACTAGAGAAAAGAACATATCCAACTTTGCTTCTGCTTGGAAACTGCTTCTGGAGACAGGAAAATAAGAGAACTTTTAACATTGGCTTTTCCTGATTAATATGTGTTCTTGTAGAAATGGCTGCTCTGAAAAATGTTGGAAACTGATGTTTTTTTTGAAGAGGGTTGTACGTTATAAAAGATTCTGTTTATCGTGGGACAATTGTATCATGCCTTTCTAACTCCAGGTTTACCAAAAGATATGCACATAAGAGGAAATTAACACCACAATCCTAATTTCAATGTGTAGTTTTACTCCTATGTATTTTTAAATGTTTGTTTCGGAACAAGGTCTTCTAAATGACAAGTGCATTTTAGGACCAATGAAATAATTTCTATCCCAACAGTGTAGAATTCCACTGACTTTGTCTAGACCAGGGGTCCCCAAACTTGGCAGCTTTAAGACTTGTGGACTTCAACTCCCAGAATTCTCCAGCCAGCTCTGGGAGTTGAAGTCCACAAGTCTTAAAGCTGCCAAGTTTGAAGACCTCTGGTCTAGATGATAGTTAAAAAGTGCAGAATTCAGAAATCAGATTTGTTATGTGTTCCTGGCTACTTTCCTTCATGATTAGAGACAAGCTCTCCTGACCAATAACCAGCCATTGTTTCATTTATCACAAAAAATGGGGAGAGAAGCTTTTCTCCAAAGTTCCAACCCAACATATTCCTTTCTTCATACAACCCTGTTCTGGCTGCCACATCAGTGGTGGGTTTCTACTGGTTCACCCCAATTCGGGTGAACTGGTAGCAGCGGTGGTGGGAGGCTCCGCCCATGTCATCAAATACGCTCTGCTTATGCGCGAGCGAACCGGTAGCAAAGGTAAGTGAAAGGTAACTGCTCCACATCCCTCCTCGTTCCCCATTGGCTGAGGTGCTACGAGGTTATGCTCTTCCCGACCGACGCCTACATATTTGTGCTACATACTAAATCATACATCACATGTACATTAAAATTAGGAGATAATTTATGCAAAGTGTGTCAAATAATATTCATCAGCTAATTAGACATGCTCAGTTGCCTGTTTTGAGTTCTGGGCTTTTTTTATGGATTTTATGGATTTTTTTTATGGATAGATTTTCCCTGTTTTTCCGTTTTAGCTTTGCCTTTCCTGTTATCCCATTCAGTTAATTTCTCCTGGCTAACCATTTCGTTTTTACACCTTGTATTCCTCTTTTCCCCACTCTGAAGTCTTGGCTAATTTTTGCCTACGTGTCTATCCTACCAGTGGTGGGACTCAATTTTTTTTACTACTGGTTCTGTGGGTGTGGCTTGGTGGGCGTGGCATGGCTTGCTGGGCGTGGCAGGGGAAGGTTACTGTAAAATCCCCATTTCCTCCCTATTAGCTGGGACTCGGGAGGCAGAGAATAGATGGGGGCTGGACGAGTCAGAATTTTTACTACTGGTTCTCCAAACTACTCAAAATTTCCGCTACCGGTTCTCCAGAACTGGTCATAACCTGCTGAAACCCACCTCTGTATCCCACATCCTGCCTTTCTACTACCATTTCCTCACTCTCATCCATTGTAGTTTCTTTGACAGGCTTGTTTCTCCATTCAGTAAGATTCCACTACACTGCACACCAGATCTGATTTTAATTTTTTCTTTCAATATTAAATTTTGAAGGCCATTCACTTAATCCGATCAAGATTTGACCAAGTGGGGTCATATGGAAGGAAGTGGCTGCCCTGGTTTATCTCTTCCTTATCCAGAGAGATCCAATGTTTAGCTTTTTGATGCAGAAACACCTGATGGATTTCAGACCAGGAACCTGTTAGGACCACTTTGACTCCTCCTGGGGGAGCTAGAAGTGTAGACAGAAGCTACTTTCATACAAGATGAACGTATTGGGACTCCCTCCCCCCTTTGCTAAACTGGGAGTGGGCGTGGCCAGCGTGTGATGCATCTGGCCAACAGGCCGGGAGTTTGACAGCCCTGACCTATACCATTTCAGATAACTGACTGTCTAGTCTCTTCTTAAAAGCACCCCATGATTTCTGAAGAGAAGCTTTTCCACTGGTTAATTGTCCTCACTGTTATTTCTCCTTAATTCCAGGTTGCTTCTCTCTTTTTCCCAGTCATTGTTTCTTGTCCTGCCCTCTGGTGCTTTGGAGAATAATTTCACCCCCTCTTCTTTGGGGCAGCCCCTCAAATACTGGGATATTGCTATCATGTCACCCCTAATTCTTCTTTTCTCTAGACTAGCCAGACCCAAATCCTACAGCTGTTCTTCATATGTTTTAGTCTCCAGGCCTTTGATCATCTTAGTTGCTCCTCTCTGCACTTTTTTCCAAAGTCTCAACCTCTTTCTTGTAGTATGGTTACCAAAATTGGTTGCAGTATTCCAGATGTGGCCTTACTAAGGATTTTATAAAGCGGCATTAATACGTCATGTGATTTTGATTCTGTGCCTCTGTTTATACAACCCAGGATTGTATTAGGTTTTTTGGCTGCTGCTGCACACGGCTGGCTCATATTCAAGTGATCATCCATTAGGACTCCAAGGTCCCTCTCACAGTTACTGTTTTTGAGCCCAATCTCACCTAATCTGTACTTTGATCATTTTCTGGGCCTGTCCGGGCAGGAAAGACCACAACCATTACAGAATAATGTCCCTAGGTGTGTATCTGTGATTTTTGATGTTTTTCTCCAGCCATCCCTCCTCACATGGAGCCCTGGAAGAACTTCAGGGTTCCCAGAGGAGAATTGTCTTCACAGTGTAATTATCACCATCCTGTTCTCTGTGACTTCTTCTGTCACTTCTCCAGCGACTGCCTTGATGTAAACATCAGACTGAAGCAGCATGGAAGGGATCTTGCATCAGAAAAGGATAAATGCTTCAGGTCAGGCTCTTTGGTGCCACACATTTTGAGACAGGTAGGAGCTCTGCTCTTGAATGTACTTTCTCTCCTTTCCAGATGAAGCTCGGCTTGTCTCTGTCTGAATATGGAGAACCGCTGGCATTTCCATCTTGTGGGAAGCCTGGAATTCTTCTGTATCTTCTTGGTGTCCTTGTTTAGAAAGGGATTGATTCAGCCCAAGGAATGATGGACCTCCTGATTCTGCTCCTGATGCTTCTGATGCTGCCGTTGTTCCAGCCAGTCTCTGGAAAGCTTAGGAGGAAGTGCCCGATGAATTTGGAGCACCGGGATGGAAAAAATCCACCAAGCTATTACAGGCCAGGAGACCATCTCATTAGCATAGTCACCACAGCAACATTAAGCTCAAATATAACGTTGCCTTTCAACATGGCTCCTTCTAGTCAGACTCACTCGTAAGTCATTCAGGATGATGGAACTTTCACTTACTCCTATATGGAAGGACCCACCTAATTTCCTGGAAGAGACTCAAATCCAAAGATGGAGAAACAGCTTAAAGAACTCCAGATTGTTTCTTCCTCCCCATCCAGCCCTGAGTTCATCTGTTTGAAAACTGACTTTTGTTTAAAGTAACTATTGAAAAGGTTGCAATTTCCTATGTCAAGCCCATCCCTGGAAGTTTTCAAGAAGAGACTGAACTGCCATCTGTTAGAAATGGTTTAGGGTCTGCTTGGGTGAGAGTGAGGAGGTTGGACTAGATGACTTACAAGGTCCCTTCCAATTCTCTTAATCTGTATCTGTATCTATCTATCAATGCTCATTGAATGGTTTAATTTTTGCCTCTAGTTTTGGATCAGTATTGGCTTAAAATTCAATAGGGTTGTGTGACAAAGAGTAAATACATTAAACAATATCATTTTATTGTTTTCGATGGTGGTGTTGATAATATGAATATTTTTCCACAGGTGGGCACCTTCAGGTAGGTTATCTTCTGATAAGTTTAGAATTGTCCGGTTCATTTTTGCCATTCACATGGCTAACAAGAACCCACAGCTCCTGCACAATCTCACACTTGGCTACAACATCCATGACAACTCGCTGAGCTCACTTGCCACTTCAGATGCTTTGCTGGACATGCTCTCTACTGGAGAAGCCAATGTCCCCAACTACAGCTGTGGGAAGAAGGACGGTCTTTTGACTCTTCTTGATGCAGCAAGAAGGGACATTTCCATCCAGATGTCAACTTTAGGAGGCACCTACAAAGTCCCACAGGTGTGTGTGTGTGTGTGTGTTTCTGTATCTAGTAAAGTGAGAGCAGAGTTGGTGGGTGATCAATATTCCCACTTGCATCTTCTCCATGGAATTCAGGAGCTGTTTTTCACCATAGCCATTTGAGATCTCATGGCTGGTGATTGGGATCCATATTGAGAAGGAGGCAACCATCAAAGTAGCCATATCTTCTCATGACACCATCTTCATGGCTTGGGTGGATTCTGCTGGACACTTGTAGCAAATGGGACCAAAGCTCACGAAGGGTGCATACTTGTACCATTATTATTCAGTCTAGACACGAATGACTTACCAGGACTCATAAAGGACCCTCCGGTTCACATGCCTAAGACACTAGATACATCTATTATCATCTTGTTATAAACTGAGAATGGTATTATTATTATTCTTATTATACCTGTAACAAAGGAGAATATTTGTAGCTCGGGGTTGACATGAGGGGTCCTTGGTGCTCTCTAAACTTGCTTGTTTTCTTGCAGATGTTTCTTTACCCAAACTAGGTAACATCATCAGTACTAGTGATGATGATGATGATGATGGTTAGCACTGATGATGTTTAGCCAGTTCAGGTTATGAAACGTCTGGAAGAAAACAAGCAAGCTCAGAGAGCACCAAGGACTCCCTCAAGTTGGGTTTCATAGGCTGTAAAGAAGACTTGGCTCCAACTCCCATAAGAAGTATCTGATTCTTAATAAATCAGAGTCAAAAGTTATGAATTTTAAAAATGACATCATATCCACAGAGGGCTATTCAGTGGTGAGCCATAGAGCAAGTAACACCTTTCCTTATCTAGAGATAGTTTTCTTGGAGACTGGATCTTTGCTCACTCTACATCAAAAGAGCCCAGAGCACGGATTTTGTGGGTGGATAAAAGTTCTTCCACCCTCAGACCTTAATTGGGAATTTATACAACTTTTCCCCTGTCTAAAATTGGGGTATACAATTGTTGATATAAAATTAAGCTGTAGAAACTGAGATTTCCAAATTTCTGTCATTTTTAACAGACAAAAGTTCCATTAAAAGGCAAGTATTTACATGCAAAAGGGCCTTCGGGAGATATTTATTTTAGTGAGAATGTGCTGGAAAAAATGGCTAAATATAGAAGATTTAACCAAGTCCCAATGAACTTGTCTTTCTGGAGCTCCAGAGAGAGACTAACACGTTCATCCTTTCAATCTCAATTATATAAGAAAGAAAACTTTCAAAAGCTTGGACTGCACATTATAAAAACAACTTAAACATTGTGATCCTTATATTAAAACAACTTATTTCCTGTGCTATCAGAATTCAAAAAATATATATAATATGGCACTTTATTCGAACAAAAGTTCACCTAAAATATGTTTGCTTGTTTGTTTGTTTATGTCAAACATGTACAAGATAGCAGGTATAAGTATAAACATGGACATGGACATAGGAAATGAGTACAAATAAATGGGGACAGTAGGACAGGGATGGTAGGCTGGTGCCCTTATGCAGGCCCCTTACAGACCTCTTAGGAATGGGGTGAAGTCAACAGTAGACAGTCTTAGGTTAAAATTTGGGTTTTTTTTTGATGAAACCACATTCCAGGCATTGACCATTCTGTTGCTGAAGTCGTATTTGCTGCAATCGAGTTTGGAGCAGTTTACCTTAAGTTTGTATCTGAATCTGATTGCGGGAAATTATAAAGGTGATACAGAAGTATGATTTTCATTCTTTATTCATGTTCTTGTTTCCTTAATTTTTTTTATTCTATGCTTATATATGGTGTTCTTAATGTTCTGTGTTTTATATTCTGTATTTTTATAGGCCTCGTGACTAATAAGCAATAAACTAATCTAACAAGTTTAAGAGAATGAAGTTGAAAGTTTTAAAAGCTAATGTTTTGGACTTGATCCGAACCCAAATATAAGCATTCTTCGTTGTCTTTTCAGATCAGTTATCGAACTGCTTCGGAGGCTCTGAGTGATAAAAGTCAATTCCCTTTTTACCACCAGATGCTCCCTAAAGAAGGGATCCAGTACCCAGCAATTGTCCATCTGCTTCTCCATTTCAGATGGACCTTGATTGGCCTCTTTGCTTCAGACACAGAGAAGGGAGAGAATTTCATGAGGATTTTGACTCCTATGCTTGTCAGGAATGGAATTTGTGTGGTTATATCACAACGAATCTCAATGACTAGACAACCGACACTCCTCAGAGAGGCCCTCTCTAAGTGGAGACAAGTCAATGTCTTTGTTCACTTCTTAGAATACGTTTCCATTTCAGACAGAATCCTTCCTTTCCATGAAACACTTGAAAGTTTGCCTGGACCCATTGAAGGGAAAGTCTGGATCACCACAAATTTGGGAACATATTCATTGAAAAAACACAGATGTCTCAAACATGTCCATAGTATTTGGTCCCCTAGTTTTCAGGAGAAACAATGGCCAAAAGAGGATGCGTTTGAACCCTACTTCTTTGTAGATGTCCAGTTTGAAGATCAGTATTTTCGCTGTTCTTTTTCAAACCGTGTCTCTTCTGTCAATGGTCGGAGAAGATGCACCCAGAAAACATCAATGGAGACCCAACAGGGAAGGAACACTTTACGGATCAAAAATAACAAACATGTTTACAGTATCATTAAGACTCTGGTGCATGCCTTGAATGTTGCATATTCCTCCAGATACAGGAGGAGAAGGAAGGAGGGCGAAGAGAGTTTGGGAGCTCCAAGGCTGCACCCATGGCAGGTATGGGACTCTGCCAAGTGTCCATTAATTAGATTAGATTAACTGAGTTGGAAGGGACCTTGTAAGTCATCTAGTCCAACCCCCTGCCCAAGCAGGAGACCCTACACTATTTCTGACAGATGGCAGTCCAGTCTCTTCTTGAAGGCTTCCAGGGATGAAGCTCCCACAACTTCTGAAGGCAACTTATGTTCCATTGATGTTCTCACTGTCAGAAAATTTATCCTTATTTCTAGGTTGAATCCAGGGGTGGGATTCAAAAATTTTAGCAACCGGTTCTCTGCCCAGTTGCTGGGTGGGTGTGGCCATGGTGGGCGTGGCCTACTCTGCCTCCTGCACTTCTGCCTCCAGAGGCTTTCCTTGAGCCTCTGGGAGGGCGAAAATGGCCTTCCCCAGGCTCTTGAGGCATTCCGAAGGCTGGAAACAGGCCTGTTTCTGGACTTCTGGAACTTCCGGGAGGCCCATTTTTCGCCCTCCCAGAGCCTCCGTGCAGGTCCTGCACTTACCTAGCATCCAAAACGGGCTGCACGGAGACTCCTGGGAGGGGTCAGTCAGTCCTTGCAACAACTGGTTCGTGAATCAGATTAAAATTAACATCCGGTTTGCCCGAGCTGGTCTGAACTGGCTGAATCCCATCCCTAGTTGAATCACACCCCTTGATTAATTTCCATCGATTCTTCCTTGTCTGGCCTTCTGGTATTTTGGAGAATAGCTTGAGCCCCTCCTCACTGTGGCAGTCCTCAAATATTGGAAAACTGCTATCCTGTCTCCCCTGGTCCTTCTCTTCACTAAACTAGCCAGGCCCAGTTCCTGCAACCGTTCATTGTATGTTTTACCCTCCAGTCCCTTAACCTCAGTTCTGTTTGAGAAGAAGTCCAATGGAGAAGAAGGAGAACCATCTCAACCTAATTATGCTGCAAAAATTATGCTAATTTTGGACAACCGGGGGTTAATATTCCAAAGAGGCTATATCATGGTAGATAAATATTAATATTCATTATTTGGTATTAAACACTGCTAATTGTAAAAGGATGCATGTAGTTTTAAATAAATCCCTGTAGGTATGTGGTTTGTGAATATCATCGTAGAATTTAACTTTATAAATTTAATGGAGACCTTGAGGACATCTAGACTAACCACTCCTTTCTGCATGAATCCCATCCGAAGCTTCTTTGGCCTATATCTGCTCAGTCTTTGCATTAAGACAAGAGGAGACTGAATTTCTCAGATTTCTCAGCTAAAACTGCTCCTCCTTTAATGAGGTTCTTCTTCTTATTCAGCCAGAATCTCCTCAGTCTTGTGACTGAGATCATTTTTTCCATATCTATAAACTATGGAATAACATAAACAGATAGTGCTTAATCTTCTGTGTAACATTTTTTTAGTAATTGGAAGAGTGCGCTATCCTCTTCAACAAAGAGATTGTGTTATTTGAAAACGGTGCTCCTAGAAGCATCTTCTGATTTTCAGCTGCCATAAACCAACATAGTTCTTTCCCTTGTTGTCTTTCTTCATGGCTAGAGCAGCTCCTTTCATCTCAAGACAGTTTTTCTCCACCTAATTATACAATTCAGACCCTGGATAGCTCTGCAGACTAAGCACTGTAATTTAACACCAGCTGCCTGCAATTAAAGTAAGTTCGAATCTTGTCAGGCTCAAGGTTGACTCAGCCTTCCATCCGTTCTAAGGTGGGTAAATTGAGGACCCAGTTTGTGGGGGCAATAAGCTGACTTTGTATAAAATATACAAAAGTATGAAGGCTACTGCTTGACGCACTGTAAGCTGCCCTGAGTCTCCAGAGAAGGGCGGCATATAAATCAATTTTTTTAAAAAAATTCATATCTTACATAAGTAGCTTCCTAATCATAACCCCAGGAAGTAATTTGTTAGTACTTTGCTAAAATCAAGTTTTATTATTGCCATCCAGTGGTGAATTCCAAATTTTTTTACTACCGGTTCTGTGGGCGTTGCTTGGTGGGCATGACAGGGGAAGAATATTGCAAAATCTCCATTCCCACCTCACTCTGGGGCCAGTCAGAGGTGGTATTTGCTGGTTCTCCGAACTACTCAAAATATCCGCTACCGGTTCTCCAGAACCTGCTGGATTCCACCCCTGCCACCATCCCCACATTTCATTAAAGAAGTGTAATGACATGTCAGAATGATCTTGAGGAATAATGGGGAAGATTTCCTGGGAGCAACCAGATAAGAGGGGGCAGGTAACAGCTGAATAACAGGCAAAAAAAAAAAAGGAATTCAAAAATTATCATCCCTAACTTTTCAGCCAATCAAAACTGATGGTGGGAGATTTGTACTTTCAGACTTGCAAGGTTCTGTTGATGTGGCTTTACAATAAGGTAGAATTAGCTCATTAGGATGTGTTTTTTCTGTCAACTATCAGAGAGAAAATTAAATTGGCAACTTTCTTCTTGACAAATCCCTGCTTTCTTGTAATCACCCTGTTGTTTTCAGGGAGTGTATACATAATCTCTTTGTTAATTTATTTGTGAGCTGCTCAAGAATGTTCCATATAATTGACAAACTTTGTCAATTATTTATTTTCTCAATCTATATTTTCTCAAAATGTGGTTGACCAATGTTGCTGAACCTTTTTTAACTTTTGAAGATAGTGGTAACACTCCCCCCCCGAAACAAGCATATTTGCAACTTAGACAACTGTTGAAGAAAGATTCAAATGTTAAAAAACCACATGGAATTTAAAAAAAAAGAAAGAAGTGTTCTACTTTTAAAATATGGGAATGAATTCATTCCAGTTCCACCCCTTCCTTGAGAAGAATGAATTTTGGAATTTTTCCCACTTTAAACTCTACTTGGACCAAAATGGAGACGTAACAGCAGATCTGGACTTCAGATGCTTGTTGATTCTCTCCGAGGAGGATCCCATCCAACTGAAATTTGGGAGCTTTGAAAGACAGAGAGTAATTATCAACCAAGATGGTCTGTCAAGGCTAAAGTCGCTCAACAAGGTAGGGAAAATATTGGAGACCTTTCCCTGGTTTCCAAAGCCCTAGAACCCATTTCATGTGGGCTAAGCCTAGTCACCAAGATGGAGAATTGAATGTGGGGAGTGGTACTCTTCTAATTTTGTTAGAACATTTAAATCTTTTCTCAATTCCATCACTCCAGACTTTATCAGGTAGAAAAGACCTTTAGGATAGGATAGGATAGGATAGGATGGACTGGGCCGGGCCAGGCCAGGCCAGAATAGAATAGAATAGAATAGAATAGAATAGAATAGAATAGAATAGAATAGAATAGAATAGAATAGAATAGAATAGAATGAGCTGGAAGGGACCTTGGAGGTCTTCTAGTCCAGCCCCATGCTCAGGCAGGAAAACTTATACCATTTCAGATAAATGACTGTCCAGTCTCTTCTTAAAAAGCTCCAATTTTTCTGAAGGGAAGCTGTTCCACTGGTTAATTGTCCTCACTGTTAAAAGTTTCTCCTTGATTCCAGGTTGCTTCTCTCTTTGATTAGTTTCCAACCCTTGTTTCTTGTCCTGCCCTTTGGTGCTTTGGAGAATAATTTCACCCCTTCTTCTTTGGGGCAGCCCCTCAAATACTGGAATATTGCTATCAGCCCCTAGTCCTTCTTTTCTTTAGACTAGCCAGGCCCAAATCCTGCAGCCGTTCTTCCTATGTTTTAGTCTCCAGGTCTTTGATCATCTTCGTTGCTCTTCTCTAAACTTTTTCTAAAGTTTGTCTCAATGTAATGTGCCAGAAGCAAAAGGAAGGAAATAAATGAAGAAATCTGCCAGTAACTCCTACAACCCTTTGGAGCAAGTGAGACATTTATTTATTTATTTATTTATTTATTTATTTATTTATTTATTTATTTATTTATTTATTTATTTATTTATTTATTCATTCATTCATTCATTCATTCTTTCATTCATTCATTCATTCATTTAATATGCCACTTATCTCATTATTGCAACTCTGGACAGCTTACAAAATGACAGAAAGGTTAAAAAGTTAATACAATGTGATCAATATTAAGAAGAGCCCACAACAGAACACCCCAAGAACAGCACCCTCCTATGGAGCCCCCAGGCTAGCCAGCAAAGTCAGGTTTTAAGGTTCTCCCAGAAGGCCAGTATTGTGGGGACCTATCTCACCTCCAATGGTAGAATATTCCAGAAGGTGTAGGCCACAGCAGATCAAGCTCTTCTGCACCTCAGCAACACCATTCTTTGATAGATGAGATCCAAGGGAGTGGGAAGTCAGGTGATATTTCATATTTATTTAACCAAAGCCTACTTACTCCTCTAAGGCTTATGTCTACCTCCATTTTCCATGGATGGTGAGTTCTGAGGTTTTACTTTTGACATTCCTTCTTTTCTGCTCAGTCTCTGCCTCAGTCCAAATGTGTGGAAAGTTGTCATCCTGGATTTGTCAAGAGGGCTCGAGAAGGAGAGCCAGTTTGCTGCTACGACTGCGTTCCTTGTCCAGAGGGGACCTTCTCCACTCAGGAAGGTGGGTGACACCAAAGAAAAAGACAGGGAATGGATTCATCCACACCAGAGCATTTTCATGGAAGTCCAAGTTAAAAGTTTGAAGCTTGTTTATTTTCAAACTGCACAATTTCTTATCTAAGGGATGACAAACATGGAGGGGAGGCTGGGAACAGAGAGGAGGATTTGACAGATTGCACCAGCTTCACTACTCTCAGAGAAAATCTCTCTTCTGGTTTTCAGTTGGGAGGCATCCTTATAGTTTTTAACCTTTCTGGGAAGATCTGAGTTCTTTGAAACTTGAGGAATTATCTTGGGTCCATCTCCCAGAAGGATTATTGCAATTCATGGTCTATGGAGATTCTCAATCGTCCATTTTTGGGATTGCAATGCATTTTATATGGCTCCCCCTTGAGGATCACTGAGAAGATGTTGCTGGTGCATAATGAGGTGGTGAGGACAGTTATGGGTCCACCTCATGACAAATATATTATCGCTGCTCCCAGGAGTCGTTCTTGATTATTTGCAGGACTGGCTTTCCCTGCCAGCAAACTAGATTCCAAAAGTTAGCCTCTCCTGAGTCCTGTATATTAAGAAGTGCCATGTGGAGGACTCAGGAAGTGTGTCCAGAAAGAGTAACTGATTTATTATTTACCTGTAATAATGTAGGTTCCTATGAAGATTCTGCACATTACACGGGAAATCATTAATGTCCTATGACATTCCCCAATTTAATAAACAATCAGAAATATTATTTTTTTAAGAAAATGATATTCTTTTTATGAACCTTCTGTGGAGAAGATGGTAAGAAATGCATCTTGTCCCATGAATGTATTTCTTTGAAGGTAAAAGGATAATATGTTAAAGAAATTTTTTTTGTTTTGTTTTCTCAGATACAGAAAAATGCACCAAGTGTCCGGATGATAAATATCCAAATGGGGATCAAGTCCAATGTATCCCCAAATTTATAACCTTCCTGTCTTATGAAGAACATCTGGGAAACATCCTGGTGTCATTTGCTCTATTCTTTTCCCTAACCACAGGCTTTGTCTTACTCATCTTCATTAAATACCGGAAAACTCCCCTTGTCAAAGCCAACAACCGGGACCTCTCCTACATCCTCCTGGTCTCCCTCCTGCTTTGCTTCTTGTCTAATTTTCTCTTCATTGGTCAACCAAGGAAAGCCACCTGCCTTCTCCAACAGACGGTTTTCAGCATCATCTTCTCAGTTGCTGTTTCTTCTCTCTTGGCCAAAACCATCACGGTGGTGCTGGCTTTCCTGGCCACAAAACCAGGAAACCGAGTGAAGAGATGGTTGGGGAAGAGCTTGGCCAACTCCATCATCCTTTCTTCTTCTGCTGTCCAAATTATCATCTGCTCCATCTGGTTGGGAGTTTCTCCCCCCTTCCCTGACTCTGACTTCCACTCCCAGCCTGGAGAGATCATCCTGCAATGCAACGAAGGGGCCGTTGTCATGTTCTACGTCACCCTCAGCTACATGGGCTTCCTGGCTGCCATCTGCTTCACGGTGGCTTTCCTGGCCAGGAACCTGCCTGGGGCCTTCAATGAAGCCAAGCTGATCACCTTCAGCATGCTGGTCTTCTGCAGTGTCTGGGTGACTTTTGTGCCCACCTACCTGAGCACCAAAGGGAAATACATGGTGGCTGTGCAGGTCTTCTCCATCTTGGCCTCCAGTGCTGGTCTGCTTGGTTGTGTCTTCATCCCCAAGTGCTACATTATTATTCTGAGGCCAGACCTGAATACAAAGGAGCAACTAACGACCAGAAGAAATATAGCTATGTGAGTCAGAAGTATTTTGACTCCTAATAGGTCAAACCAAGAAAATGGTGCAAAATGATGATCATACGTATAAAAAATACAATCGATGTTGTAAGCACAAATATCCATAAATAACAATCCTCAGGTTACTTTCCCACCCATCTGCTGTTAGTATCCTCGAGAGTTATTGCCTTAATAAAAAGAAACACAATCAGTTGTTTTGCAGTAGCAATTTTGATAAAATGTACTGAGAAGCAAGGAGTTCAGGGTCCCAAAAGCAGACCTTCTTTCTATGCTTCTGTCTTGCTAAGAGGGTCTCACTCCTCCCACAACTTGCTTTCCTCACAGCTCTTCTCCCTTTTCACCTCTTGGAAGGCAAAATCCTGAAAGGACTGGATTTATCCGCTCACTCTTCTGGAAACAATGTTTGGAAAGACTTTAATGCCAGGCAGAAGAGCTAGGCAATCTAGAGCCAAATTTTGCAACCAGCCTGTCCCAGGTACCCACAAGGAAAGCCAATTGCATAGAAGACTGAGGCTTGTTGTATAGCTCCTTGTTCCTGATCCTTTACATCTTGCATACTGCTTTTTATTTTTTGTCATTTATTGACCCCATAATCCCTTGTGGGGTGGAGTCAGGGCAACTGAATGGAGATGAGTGTTTACTGGCCCTTCCTGTTGCCAATGCAGAGTTCGCAGCAGATACATTCTCATTGTGCCCAGAGAGAGAAATATCTGCCTCTACCTAGGATCGAACTCACAGCCTCTTGATTGCTCCACCTATAGGCCACCACATATTGCTTTTACTTGCAAGGAATTGTCAGTAAGGTTGAAGCAACCCAAACCAGGAAATCCCTCACATCCATGGGCCATTTTGAGCAGCATCAAGTCCATGGCCTGCCTGTTTTGCAAGATTGCTGTTCTTTGCTATTCCTGCTTCTCATTGAGGAGAGCTTTACCAAGCCTCATTTCTATGTTTTGTAACTGTTGAAGACCTTTAAATGTACAGGAGGGCTGTCTAAACAGTTAGAGCCAGAAAAGTCTATCTGCAGTGTTTTCTTCTGAAGAATGTCTCCACCATTGTAAATGTTGTGAGTCCGACCCCCGATCCCATTTTATCGGAGGGAGAAGACTCAGAAAGTGAAGGAGAGGAGTTGGCAAGGCCTCCCTCTCCAGGACCCTCCTCTCTGGCAATGCCTCAGGTGTCTTCCGAAGGAGAAGAGATAGGCCAGGAGCCAGGCATTTCTGAGCAGCCGCAGTTAGACAGCGACGGAGATAAGTCTTGGCTGGATCCCCGACAGCATTGGAAAGACAAGCGCACACAGCAGAGAAGGAGGCATGCCAGAGATTAAGCTGAGTCACTGGACCACACCCCACAGGGGATAAAAGGGGGTGTGGTGGCCATTCAGGCTTTATGACGGACAAAACTGAAAACTAGCAAGTCATTCTGCATTTCTGGAACTTTGTTATATGCTCTGCTTGGACTGATTTTTTGGACTGGACTTGACTATTCTTTGGCTTTTGTGAACTTTGATGTTTTCAGTCGGAGGAGATAAACCTCCCTTTGTAAGTAAAACCTACTGGCAAGCAGCCACTGGGTTGCTGCCAATTCTGTTATCAAAGGAAATTCTTGTCTGCTGGTTTATTTTAACTCTTGGTCGACTGCTGGTGGGCGTGTGTGAGACGGGGACAGAACAGTAAGCTGGTGTGGGAAGGAGAGCATCACTCCCATAAATCTCTGTTCTGGGAGGGATGACAAGAATGGGTGGAATCAAACAGAGGACCTGAAGCAAATAACAGAATAAGAGAGCTGGAAGGGACCTCGGAGGTCTTCTAGCCCAACTCCCTGCTCAGGCAGGAAACCCCATACCATTTCAGACATAAGCTTGTCTCTTCTGAAAAACCTTCAGTGATGGAGCACTCACAGCTTCTGGAGGCAGCTCATTCCACTGACTAGAACAATTGATCAGTGAATCAACCTGCCTCCAGAGGATGTGGGTACTCCAAAACTGGAGGTTAATCAATAATCAAGACTTTTTTCAGGGTTCATGAAACAGCAAGTGCTGATAGGACTCCCCCAATATTGAGAGAGGCTCAAGAAAAGGAGGCTGTCATATTTACACATCTAAGAAAGGCAGGAGAGGCTAATGCATAAGCAACAGACAAGATAAGCACAGATATTCATAGGGAAAGGATCTCAAGTAATGGAGCTCAGCCTATTTCTTCTGCAGATTTTCCTTCGGAAGCCAAACGGGAGGAATAAAGCAATAAAATAGGACAGGGAGGGAAAACCTCTCCCATAAATCAAGAGAAGGAGCCAGAATGCCAGACACCAAAAGAGAAAAATTTCCCATTGGAAATCTATGGGATTGCTCTAATTATTTTTTATTTATTTTTATTTTATTTTACTTCAAATTTATATACTGCCCTTCTCCCTAGGGACTCAGGGCGGTGTACAGCCAAAAAAAAACACATAATAAATACATTAAGAACAGATTAAAAAGAAATATCTCAATTAGATTACAGACTTTGGCCTTATATCTCTATTCATTGACTTCATTTAATCAATTCCATTCTTCAAAGAACAGATTTTTTCCATATAGGAAATGCATAATCCCAGGGGCCAATTTTTGCTTCTGATTCCAGCAGGTTTTGAACTTCAGGAAAGTCCTGTCCTGTCCTGTCCTGTCTGGAACACAAGGAAGATGTGACCCATGTGACTGTTTTCAGACAAATCATTTTTTTTAACATGAAAAAACTAGTTTTTTTCAGCAACTCAACAATAGGGAGCATATTCTGGAAATCAGAATATTGAGAAAGGTATGAATTTAGGAGGAAAAGAGGGTTGATGTAACCCATTAATTTGCCACTTGTGGAATGTTATCTAGGGCCAATACTTTCTATTCTTTAATTCCCATGTCTAAATTATGTCTTATTCTTTGATTTCTAGTTCTAGTACTGATTTACAAAGCCTTAATAAAACCACACTTGGTATATTGCATCCAGTTCTGGTCACCACAATAAAATAATAATAATAAAAAACCTCTGGGAAGTGTACAGAGAAGAGCAACAAGGATGATTAGGGAGCTGGAGGCTAAAACATACGAATGGTTACAGGAATTGGATATATCCAATCTAATTTTTAAAAAAGGACTAGAGGGGAGATGATAAGTTTGTTCCAATATTTGAGGGGCTGCCAGAAAGAAGACGGGATCCACCTATTCTCCAAAGCATCTGAAGACAGGACAAGAAGCAAAGGATGGAAATTAACCAAGGAGAGAAACAACCTGGAATTAAGGAGAAATTTCCTAACAGTGAGAACAATCAACCAGTGGAACAGCTTGCCTTCAGAAATTGTGGGTGCTCCCTCATTGGAGGATTTCAAAGGGAGACTGGACAACCATTTGTCTGAAATGGTATAAGGTCTCCTGCCTGGGCAGAGGGTTGGACTAGAAGACCTCCAAGGTCCCTTCCAAGTCTATTATTCTATGTTCTATGATTTGTTCCTTGTTGATGTATCACATATACTTAATGAATGTATTTATTTCTGTACCCTATAAAAAGACTTGACACCCTATCCCACCCCCCTCAAAAATGCCTTTGGCTTTGCCTGAATTCCTTGGTGGTTTCTATTTTCGGGTTGGCAGATAAACCAAATTTACAAAGGTGACAGTATTTTTCTCTTCCAAGCTCAGGGAATAGGTCTTCGCCACCACACAAACTCAGGTTCCTGGGCCTCTCGAGAACGAAGGGAAGGAGCTCAGGATGAGGCAAACCTCTTTGTGGTTGTGTAAGAACTCTCTGTGAGGCCCCAGGAGGAAGAAGATGGACAGAGCTGAAGCCCAGGAGGCAGAGAAAGAGGCTAACTCAGAGATAAACTGCTCGGACGAGAAGAGGCAAACAGAAAGGAGGAAGCAACTGAGGGAAAGAAGGAAAGAGAGACGTTGATTGCCTCTCCTCAGAACCTGCGTGAGGGAAAAGTCCTTCTGGTAAATGTCTATGGAGATTCTCAGTCCTCCAGGTTGTTCCAAAGGTGCTTTTTCAAGAGGCAACTGGACTTTCTGGAGGTTTTTTTTTTAAAGATGTTTTGCTTCTCACCCAAGAAGCATCTTCAGTTCTAACTGGATGGTGAGCATCCCCACCATCCAGTCAGAGCTGAAGAAGCTTCTTGGATCAGAAGCAAAATGTCTTCAAAGAAAAACCAGAAAGTCCAGTTGTCTCTTGAAAAAGCACCTTTGAGTCCTTCCAGTAATTTCCCTCAGATGGAACCAAGAGTTGGAAGAGGGGAAGATTAAAGAAGGAGGAAACAAGCCGAAAAAACAGAGAAAATTAAAGATTTTGACAGAACAGGAATAGAAAACAGAAACCACAAATAGATGAAAAAACCAGATTGGATTCTGTAGAAAAAGAGCATATCTCTCCCCCCTCAAATCAAAATCAATGTATCCAAAATCAAAATAAAACTTCCCAATCCCTGCATAAATGGGGGTGTAATGAGGCATTTCAATGGGTTTTATGTTGTGATTTTTAATGTTATAATCCAGCCGGAGTCACCAATGTGTAAATTGGATAGCAATATAACTATGTTTCATAAATAAATAATAAAATCAGAGATTCTTGTGCCTCATTATATTCTCTCTACAATTCAGATTGGGCCTAAATAAAATAATGTAGCATTTGGGGAAAAAGATACAAGCCAAGAGACCAGCCCCAGAGGCCAAGATGGAGAAGATCTCCACGGCCACCATGGACTTCCCTTTGGTGCTCAGGTAGGTGGGGAGGAAGCTGATCCAAACACTGCAAAAGACCAGCATGCTGAAAGTAATGAATTTGGCTTCATTAAAGCTGTCGGGCAACTTCCTAGCCAGAAAGGCCACAGTGAAACTGATGAGGGCCAGGAAACCCAGATAGGCAAGGACAGCATAAAACATGGAAGCTGAGCCTTCATTACATTCCAAGATGGCCTCTCCTACCAAGGAGTGGAAGTCCATGTTGGGAAATGGGGGAGAGGTTACCAGCCAGGTGGCACAAAGAATTGCTTGGACCAGGGGACAGGCTAAGACAATAGAGTCAGTAAGTGGTTTTCCTAAGAGTTTCTTAGTCCTGTTCCCAGGCTTGGTGGCCATGAAGGCCAGAACCACCATGACAGTTTTTGCCAAGACAGAGGAAACTGCAAGGGAAAAGAGAATGGCAAAGGCAGATTGTCGAAAAAGACAGGTGAGCTTCCCTGGTTGACCAATGAAAAGAAAGGAACAGAGGAAGCAGAGCAGAAGGGAAACCAGGAGGATGTAGGTGAGATCTCGGTTGTTGGCCTTGACAATTGGTGTATTGTGATGCTTAAGGAAAACCACCAGGACTAAAGCTGTGGTCACAGAGAGAAAAAGAGTGAGAGATGTTAAGGAGTAGCCCAGGGGGTCTTGATAAGCAAGGAAGTGGAGCTTCTTGGCAATGCAGTGGTCCATGTCCTTGTTGGGATATTGGTCTTCTGGGCAGGGATCACAGAGAGCTGCATCTGAAATCAAGAGTCGGTGTGAATTTCATGAGGAATCAACAAAGGCAAATCATCCATCCATATTGACAATGCTGGGAATAAATTAGCCAGAAAAACAGATTTGTTTTCTGGCTCAACCTCTCTGCTTTATTCTTCAAATCCAGACATTCAAAAAGAGCCTTGGTGGTGCAGCGGACTAAGTGCTGTTATGTAGCACTTAGCTGCCAGCTGCCTGCAATTAGTGCGAGTTCAAATCTCACCAGGCTCAAGGTTGACTCAGCCTTTCATCCTTCCGAGATAGGTAAATTGAGGACCCGCATTGTGGGGGCAATAAACTGACTTTGTAGAAACACCACTTATGGGGGGGGGGGCAAAAGCCCTAATAAGCAGGTATATACCAAAGAATGAAGGCTATTGCCATAAGTGCATTGTAAGCTGCCCTGAGTCTTCGGAGGAGGGCGGCATATAAATCGAACTAATAATAATAAATAATAAAATAATAAATTCAATCTTTTTCCTTAAAAGGAAACTTATAAATTTTGCTGTGAAACAACCTGATATTAAATTGTTGGGGAGCAAGAAAAGTGGCCTTTGGGGTAGCACAGCTTAGATTCATGAACTGAGAGGGTCTGCTGAATATATGAATATATTGAATCATATAAAGCATCCTACCAAAACTGATGCCAAAATTAATATTTTCCCATTGAATGACTTTCTTGAAGATCTACACTTGACGTGTGCTGTACCTGTCTGATTAGAAATGGTCCCTTCTGGACAAGGGTCACACTGATAGCAGCAAACTTCCTTGCCTTCTGGAACGCTCTTCCTCTCTCCTGCATGGCACCTCCTCATGCCACACCTGGCAAAGGGCACCTTCTGGAAGAGAAATATTTGAGATGGCCTAAGTAATAAACATGCTTCATTTGTCTATTTTACATTTCTGTTTCCCTCTTTAGAATGTCTTCAAAAGAAACGGTTTACCAGGGCCTACCAGAGGGATAAGCTTCAGGGGGAATCAGGCCAGTGGCAATGCTGACCCTCCAGAATGGATGCTGGAGACTGGAACTGAGATCTCAAAATGCAAAGGAAAGCTTGTGAGATGGAGCTACAGCTTTTCTAAAAGAAAGAATCATGGGGATCCAACTGAATGGTCCATGGAAATCATTCTTGCCTGCTTTAATGGGCTCCTGGGTTCCAAGCAAATTGTAAATGTGTTAAACTCAAAAGCAGGTTTTTCATCAAATCCCTGATTTTTTTTCTGACTGAATAGACCTATTTCCCAATTAAAAGAGTGTTATGCTTCCTTTGGAGTGAATTAATCCTTTGCTGAATTTATAATATTTCCTTCCAATTCACCTTTGTGACCCAGATGATTTCATTGGAGTTAATGGTGAAATCTTGTCCTGGGGAAGCCTTGGAATCTATTTGTCCAACTTTTGTGGGGACAAAAGATTGATTGGGGAGGAAAAGCCAGTTGAGAAGATCGTAACGAGAAGAAACCAATCCACTTTCTGAGAAGGAGACTTCCTCTCCAGCACTGTTGTTGAACTTGATGTTCCTCAGATAGGGAAGAAGCTGAAAGAAAAGACACCTGGATTAATTGGCTGAACACCACACGTGAGACACCCTGGTTTCTATCATAATGTCATGTCCTTCAGCCTAGGAGATAGGTCTATACCTGAGAAGCTAAAAGAGTTGCCTTGATGGAGATCTAAGCAATCAGAAGTAACATCAGATATTCAACTCCCTCCTTAAAATGACAAGACATTCTCTTCATTACTGGATATTTGTATCATGGCTTCTTCAATTCCAGTCTTACAAGGATGAGAGCTACAGACAAATATTCCAAATTACATTGTGTAGTTTTTCCTCTGTGATACTTGGCAAGCTATGTTTTAATTTTATTTGGCCCCCCATTCTTGTAAATGGCAAGTGCATTTTAGGAATGATTAAATAACTTCTATGCGGTCCTTGCTTCTCTCTGAGCCTGGTTGTTTTCTTGCAGACGTTTCATGACCTAAAATAGGTAATGCTGAAAGTGATATCCGATCCCCGATGGACGCTCCTTTAGGAGCGCCAGCCCCACGATTCTGTTTGCCGCTAGAACAGCGAAAATCAGCTGTCTAGCGGCTTGAAACTCTCCCCCAGGGAAAAAGGGGGAGAGAAGAGCAGAAGGGTCTGGGTAGAGCTCCCCTAGACCCCCAGGTTTTTTTTAAGCCTGGGGTTTGCAGGGTGAGAGCTCCCTGAAAGCCCTTCAGTGCTCCGGATCTGGGACGAGTCTGCTTTATGCAGAACAAGGGGTCGCGACCACACCAGCAATGCAATTTTAAGGATTATGAGAAACTTCGACCCTGGATGCTGGCAGAGCAAAATCAGGAGAACAAAAAATGCGAGTACTGAACTTTAACTCCATTTAAAAGAAGAAAAAAAAAGATGGCGCCTAAGGGCGTGAAAACGAAACTTATTACTAGTGAAAGTGCCTGTTAATGTTAGCAACATTGTTAAAGCTACTGGATTACGCAGCAAGAAAAAGATTTAAAGTGCTAGTGGAATGGAAAAGACTATGGTATTGACCTCAACTAATTTATACTTCTAAATTGTGTGGAAAATAATTGGACTTATTGACCTGATAGCTGAATAAATTCAAAGTGAAAATTGAAATATGGCTGACATCAAGGATGGAGGATCATTATTATATGAGCCAGCAAACTCACAAGTTGTGACTGTAAAGGTTTTACAAGAACTCTTAAATTTTCATACTTCTGTTATATTAGAATCAATTAAAAGGACTGTTCAAAATCAAAATCTGGAGAACAACAATGATTTGCTGGCTGGAAAAGAGGAAGAAATTAACCAAGCTAATGTGATTTTGGAGGGGAGAAAAGAGGCTGTCAGGATTAAGATGGAAGTTAGCACACTGGAAATAGACGTTTTGGCAGAGGCTTCTATGCAGTTAATTGAAAAGCAGCAAATAGACTCTTTTCTGCAGACTGATAAACTTTACCGTGACAATAGACAGAATCAATCTTTAAGGAATGAAGTGACTGATTATACAAACAGGAAGAGTCGAAATGGAGGCTTTAAATTAAAGGAGATAATTCTAAGAAGAGAACGAATTCCAAAGATACATCAGTCTCAAATCCATATTCAAAAAATTTTGAAAATAAAAGCAGGGGGAGGAGCAATGCTGAAGAAGAAAGTATTATTGAAGAAGAAGGACTGGAAAAGATATAGAAAGAAAGGAAGAATGGAAGATTAATTTCTTTTGGGGAGGATCTTAATAATAAATTTGAAAAGCTTACTGAAATTAGTATTTTTTAAGTTTAAGTAAAAATGTTTAACTAAAAATGGATAGCTTTTTAAAAGTTATTGTGGTATTAAAATGGTTAATTTTAAAGTTAATGGATAGCTTCCTGAAAGTTTTGAAATTGATATTTTGAAGAATGAACTCAAGAGTTAGAAATAATTTAACCCAATGGATTAATAGTATCTTTAAGGTTATAGTCTGAAGAATGTTTTATTGAAGTGTTTTTTAAAACTCACTGAAGTATTAAAATGGTTAATTTAAAATTGAATGGATAGCCTGCTTAAAAAAAAAGTTTTGAAACTTGGCACGCAATAACAAACATTCCTAAGGCACAATAATCTAAACCAACATTAAAATGAATTGAATGTCCTTTTACAGATTGGATTCAGGCTACTGACTGAGAGAAAGTGAGGAGGTTCTACAAAAATTATTTTTAATAATGGCTGTCTTAATCCCTTCTTAGATACATTGATAGCACACAGATATTTAATCAGTAATTCAAGAAATGCATATAGGGTGTTTCCTACCTACAGATCTCTGGACTAGATAAAAACTCACTGAGATTACCTGCCATGACTGAATATTTGAGATCCTCTTTCTGAGCCTCATTGTGGTTAGTTGTCCTCCAGATCTATATATTGCATGCAATGCGTGTCCCACAGCATAAACAGCATTGTAGATATTGTAACTTTCACCTTCCATGCTTGTTTCAAAAATGTAGGAAGGTAGATTCTGTAAATTCTCTTTTCCTGTACATGGTTTTACCCCCTTTGGAAGGATCCTTCCTGGTTTGTCCATCATGCAGCCAAACAACCTTTCCCAACACAGCAGGAGAAAGAGGTCCCCTTGTGGCTTCAAGGGGTCTAAAGACAGGAGGAAAGGACTGAATTCTGAGACCTCCCCAGTGTGGGGCCTAAAATGCAAAGCCCCATGGAAGGGCTTTACTGCTTTCACGATGCCTTGATTCTTCACCACACTAAGTTTCCAATGGGAAGTTAAGATCCAAACTTTCCAAAATGACGTCTTCCTCAAATGTTCCTGGACACTGATTGCCACCTGTACATTTTTAATACTATTGGGGTCTCCAAATAGAACAATCACTTCAGCTTTAGACCAAGTCTCCACACTACGAAGTAACTTCAGCATTGTAGTATCAAGAAAATCTGATTTCAATATTTCAGTGAAGGCCAAACAGATCTCCTTCTCCTTCAGCATTGGCATCAGAGATGAGAAGAAACGTTCTCCACTCTCATCTTCAGGGGCAATAATCCCAACCCAGTTCCACTGGAAATGCAGAAGCAGCTGGACTATGCCCTCATAGTGAGGAAATTCCTTGGGATTAATCCAGATGAAGGAAGGATAAACTATTCTCTCTTCTTGAGTGAACTCAAAGCCAACACCGAGCTGGAGAAAGGGAGATTCTTGATAGTAAATTTTAGGGGTCATCATTATTTGGATTATGTCAGAAGCCAAGGGAACCATACATCAAATCAATACAGAGAATATACTACACTACACTTTTATGAAGAATAGATTAAGAAGAAATTCCTCTTGGCAAGTACCACATTTCAAAGTTATCTCACTGATCAGTTTTGGCTTCTATAAAAACATATCATGACACACAAAATATAAATATATGTCCCCCAAAACTCCTCCTTTGTTTTCCACCTTTGGCTTCTGGGTGTGCTTCAGTTGTTTTTGTACTCTCTACTGTATCCAGTGAAGCCCCCTTACCTGTGGGACCTTGAAGAGGCTGAAGATGGAGGCCATCTGCCTTGAGGATCTGGGAGTGAGATCTCCAATGACAGAGAGAAGAGGCTCCTTCATGTCGCATTTGTACCCTGGAACCATTTGGCCCCGGGTGGAGAGCAGGGAGAGGCTGTTTGAGCAAATCTCCATCTCAATCTGAGAATTGCTATGGATGTGGAAGCCAAGGGTGATGTTGGGGAGGAGAAGCAGATCCTTGTTGACCTCTCTGACTGCAAACACCAACGCTCTGAACTGCTGGTAGTTCTTGGGTATCATTCTACAGTAAGAAAATCATTGGGGAAATTTTAAGGAAAGCTTGTGGGTGTTGATGGAGTTTGCTGTGTCTTTTTTAAAAATGTTCTTTGTAGCAGGGAGTTTCAAAGTCCATTGGGTTTGATTCATTGTTAAGGCTGTTCCTTGATTAATGGCCTTGAGAGAAAGGAGAAAATCCTGTTTCTCCATTCCACAGATCATTTGATACCCCTCCATCAGCCTCCCCACTTCCTTCACTTTGCTTCAGTGATGGTCATCCTTCCCAATCGCTTCTCTTCCACCCCAATTAATTTGTTTCCCTCTTGAAGCAGCTTCTTCAGGTCTGGAAACCATTGTTGAGCACAAGACAGATGGATTTTTTTACTCCTCCTCAACACTTTCAATGGGTTTGACCTCATCCTTGAGTTTTGCATCAGGAGTTTCTGTCCAAATTTATATTGTAAGTCAATTTCTTCACTAGGCCAGCACAGTTTCTAAGGTGTTGTCCTTCCTGACTTTTTGGTGGTTTATTTGCTTCCTGATCAAGAGTTCTGGAAAGATGGAGAATTCTAGCCCATTTTATGAGTTTGGTTCTTTATTGAGAAAAGCACAAAGATCTGAACGATGGTAGGACATTGCAAATGTCACTAGAACAAGTGTTTCTGAAAAGAGTCCCTGAATATAAAGCAAAACGAATAATTATTTACATCTTTCCCCTCTGGGTGAAACTTACAAAATATTCTCCAGAAGTAGAGATGGCTTTT
The DNA here is from genome assembly GCF_029531705.1 of Pantherophis guttatus. Next base: position 154,386 of record NW_026844012.1, read on the forward strand.
TTTGAAAGGACCGGATGTTGGATTTATGTGTAGCTCCCAAAGGAAAATTCCCACCAATAATGAAATCACCAGGCCTGTAAAAGTCTCTCGTAGTCTGTAAACTGTTTGTCAACACACACCCAGTTTGCTTCCTCTTAGTAGACATTAGAGAAGTTGGAGGCAGGAGCCAGAAGAGCAGCAGTAGGAGGAAAAGAGGCAGCCCAGTCATTCTTCTTTCCTTCCCCTCTAGATCAGAAATCAAGAGGTTATTTTTTTGTAGAAGTCGAATCTCAGGGAGGACTTGAAATCTCAGCAGAGCTTTAGCACAAGAGAGATAATCTCTGCTACCTGGATGGCCCCAAGGCCAATTTGTATCCAGCCATGTTTCCTCTTACCTGTGTTTGGTTTATGACCAAAGAGGAAACTGAGGCCAGCTGAGTCTAAGCAAACCCAGGAGTTCACTCTTTGCAATACAAGGCAAGGTGACATGTCCTGCCCCCACCAGGAGAACTCTGAGTATCTAATTTAAATAGCTTTTATCTTGGAAGATTTTGAGTGTGTGAGTGTTTGTGTGTGTATAGAAATCTATAGGGGATACATTAGGAATTACTGTTCTTCTGATAATTGCAAGGAAAAGCAATTTTCCTATTTACTGAGCAATACACCAGATAGAGAAAAATGAGTTTGGTTCTCCTGTTGTTAATCCACAGATCAGATGCAGTTGAGAGTCATCTGTTGGGTATTTGAGTCATGTGAAACTGAGCATGTGCACACAGGATGAAGACTGGCCTCTTCCATAGTGTCGACCCTGAAGATGGCATATGTGTAGCCATATTTTATTGTAGCCTTTGCCTATTTTTACCCTTAGCTTTTAGGTTTGCGAGTAAAGGAATTTAATGGTACTTCAGGCTCGCTGCTCTTTAGCTGTTGACAGGGGGGTCCTAGAGATAAAAGGGGATGTTATGTCTAGGTAGCATTCTTTCCTGGCCAGAGTCGGAGTTACACCAAGCCCTTGCCAATTTGATATGTTCCTAATAAACAGACTTTAATGGAAAATGGATGCCTTGGATTTTATTTCAGGGGACGAATTACTTGGAAGCTTGGCACATAGTTTGCTTGGATAGTATAAGTGTTCATGGGGCATGATGGCACTTGACAATCAGTTGTACCCTAGTTAGTCTGGGCAATCATGCCAACACTTGGATGGAATAAGTGGTTTATATATACCAACATGGCAGATGATGAAATTAGACACTAACTTCTCCCATAGAACTTAAAAGTTGGCAGGAGTATCTCTCAAGGTATTGGGCTAATTTAAACTCTATAGGAAGGTCATCCAACAAGGAGTTGGAATCAGAAAAATTTGTCTGCTGTGTTTGCCTTGGGAAGGAGGTCTTCAGAACTGCAAACTGGTGTCCCATCACCCATGGTAAACCTCTGGAGTGGCTGGGGTAACAGGAATGGGTACATGGGTGTTATTTATTTATTTATTTATTTATTTATTTATTTATTTATTTATTTATTTATTTATTTATTATTCGAATTTCTATACCGCCCTTCTCCTTTCGGACTCAGGGCGGTGAACAGCCAAAATAAAAACATTTATACATAAATACGATTAAAAATAGATTTAAAATAATTAAATTTGGTCCATAGTTTCAAATTTATCAATTTAAAATCCATATCAAAATTTAAAACCAACCATAAAATCATAAAATCAAGAGAGACCGGCTAACTGAAAGAGATGAGTTTTTAGGGCCCGACGAAAGGTCCGGAGGTCGGAGATCACTCGTATCTCTGGGGGTAGATTGTTCCAAAGGGTAGGTGCCACCACAGAGAAGGCTCTCCTCCTGGGGTCGCCAGCCGGCATTGTCTAGCCGACGGCACCCTGAGGAGGCCCTCTCTGTGGGAGCGAACTGGCCGGTGGGAGGCTATTGGTGGCAGAAGGCGGTCCTGTAGGTACCCTGGCCCTAAGCCATGGAGCGCTTTAAAGGTGATCACCAACACCTTGAAGCGCACCCGGAAGTCCACCGGAAGCCAATGCAGCTCGCGCAGGAGAGGAGTCACATGGGAGCGCCCAGTCGCTCCCATAATCCCCCACGCGGCCGCATTCTGCACCAGTTGGAGCCTCCGGGTGTACCCCAAGGGGAGCCCCATGTAGAGAGCGTTACAATAGTCCAGACGAGAAGTGACGAGTGCTTGAGTGACTGTGCGTAGGGAGTCCCGATCCAGAAAGGGGTGCAACTGGCGTATCAGGCGAACCTGATAAAAAGCCCCCCTGGCCATGACCATCATATGCCCTTCTAAGGACAGCCATGCATCCAGGAGGACGCCCAAGTTGCGGGCCCTTTCCGTGGGGGCCAATGATTCACCCCCAATAACCAGCGATGGCGTCAGCTGGCTATACCGGGATGCCGGCAGCCACAGCCACTCGGTCTTGGAAGGGTTGAGTCGAAGCCTGTTTCTCCCCATCCAGACCCGCACGGCCTCCAGGCACTGGGACATCACTTCCAAGGCATCGTTGGGATGGTCTGGGGTGGAGATGTACAGCTGAGTATCATCAGCGTACTGATGGAACTCCACCCCAAAACCACCGATGATCTCACCCAGCGGCTTCACATAAATGTTGAACAGGAGGGGTGAGAGGACCGACCCTTGTGGCACCCCACAAACAAGGCGCCTCGGGGTCGACCGCTGCCCCCTGTCAACACGGATTGCGACCGGTCGGAGAGATAGGAGGAGAACCACCGCAAAACGGTGCCCCCCACTCCCAGTCCCTCCAGCCGGCGCAACATGATACCATGGTCGATGGTATCAAAAGCCGCTGAGAGGTCTAACAGGACCAGGATAGAGGAGTAACCCCTATCCCGAGCCCTCCAGAGATCATCCACCAACGCGACCAATGCCGTTTCTGTGCTGTACCCAGGTCTGAAACCGGATTGGAGCGGATCCAAATAGACAGCTTCATCCAGGTACTGTGGAAGCTGTCGCGCCACCACACTCTCAACAACCTTCGCAATAAAGCGAAGGTTGGAGACTGGACGATAGTTAGCCAAAACAGCCGGATCCAGGGATGGCTTCTTGAGGAGAGGCCTCACCACCGCCTCTTTCAAGGCAGCCGGCAGGACACCCTCACTCAAAGAAGCGTTGATAATTCCCTGGAGCCAGCCTCGTGTAACCTCCCGGGAAGCCAGCACCAACCAGGAGGGACACGGGCCCAATAAACATGTGGTGGCGTTCAGCCGTCCCAAGATCCTGTCTACGTCCTCGGGAGCCACAGGATCGAACTCCTCCCAGATAACATTCTCAAGGCCTGCCTCAGTCATCTTGTCTGAACTAACCCAGTCAGTGGCCAAGTTTTCCCGAATCTGAGTTATTTTATCATCCAGATACTGTACAAAATCCTCAGCTCGGCCCTGCAAGGGGTCCTCCTGCGCTCCCAGATGGAGAAGGGAGCGGGTCACCCTGAACAGGGCGGCTGGGCGGTTATCTGATGACGCGATAAGAGCGGCAAAATAGCTAGATTTTGCCGCTTTTATCGCCACTAGGTAGGTCTTAATATGAGACCTTACCAGTGTCAAGTCGGATTCGGAACGACTGGCCCTCCAACCGCTCTCTAGGCGTCTTTTCCGGCACTTCATCTCTCTCAGCTCCTCGGAGAACCAAGGAGCTAAGTGAGTTCGGTGCCAGGTCAGAGGCCGCAAAGGCACGACCCGGTCCAAAGCCCCGGCAGCCGCACTATCCCAGGCAGCCACCAGGTCATCAGCCGAGTCGTGAGCTAGAGTTTCAGGAAATGGCCCAAGCTCCATCTGGAACCTATCAGGATCCATCAGGCGCCTGGGGCGGAACCACCTGGTTGGCTCCGCCTCCCTGTGATGGGGTGCGGCGGTCAGAAAGTCAAGTTGAAGGAGCGAGTGGTCAGACCATGACAAGGGTTCAGTATCTATATCCCCTATATCAAGGCCACTCACCCACTGACCAGAGACAAAAACTAAGTCCAGAGTGTGTCCCCCCATGTGAGTAGGGCCGTGAATTACTTGGGTCAGGTCCATGGCCGTCATGGAAGCCATGAACTCCCGAGCTACCTCAGAAGTTTCACCAATGGATGGCAGGTTGAAATCCCCCATGACCAGAAGTCTGGGGGTATCAGCCGCCACCTCGGCTATAACATTGAGGAGTTCGGGCAGGGTCGTCGCCATGTGGCAGGGAGCCAGGTACGTGATCAACAGACCCATCTGCACCCCACGACCCCACTTCACGAAAAGGGACTCACATCCAGCTATCTGAGGCACAGTGGTCTCCCTCGGATCAAGACCCTCTCTTCTAATGACCGCCACCCCCCCGCCCCTGCCCTGAGCTCTCGGCTGATGAAATGCACGGAAGCCTGATGGGCACATCTCCACGAGGGGAACCCCCCCTCATGGCCCAACCAGGGTCCTGTTATGTGGTCCTGTCCATTCTTTGAAGCTCTTTCCATTCAGTGTGAGTTGGAGGGGAGACGTTGAGCCCAAACGTTTGATTTTCAAAGTTTCTCAGTGAGTCCTTCTCATTTAGAAGATATAGAATAACCGAGTTGGAAGGGAGCTTGGAGGTCTTTCAAGGCCAAGTATTCAACCATTGGTTGACCAAGCAATGCTGTCCAGCTTATGTCCTAATACCTGAAGCCTATTGAATGGGGAGGAACAGTCTCCATTTTAATCCCAGTAGAATCAAGCAGCTGTGGATGATTGGTCCTCCCAGTGGTGGGGACATTGGATTTTTGGTCTTGCTTAGGACTTCTATGAAATCTGGGTGTCTCCCTGGACTCTCAGCTCCTCCTCCAAAAGCAGATGGTAGTGATGGTAGTTTTTTGTAAAGCTTCGATTTGTTCAAAAGAATGGGGAGGCTCTGAATGCCCAAAGATCAACAAAGAAGATGGAGGCAAGAAGAAAGGTTGGAAGCAGGAAGTCTCTGTTATTGGGATGAGACCAGGAATGGAACTGGATCCAGCATAAATTCACCCTTGAGAGAGATCTTGTTCCTGCATCTCTCAAGGAGGCCGTGGCTAGCCTTCTCCTCAAGAAACTGATCCCATCATACTGGCCAATTTCACCCAGGATGCATTATGCCTTCTTGTTTTATTTATTAATCAATTTGTTGTACTCCACTGAGTGTCCCTGTTAACTGGGAGTCTTATCAACATTATCAACAAGAATTTCAAAAAGTGTTATTTCGTCCTTGGAACATTTTTGAATGGTAGGACTGGGAACATGTCTCAGAGCTACACCTCTACCCACACTTTCCCCCCACTCTCTACACCCCCTCCCCAATTTAACGAAGGAGGTGTTTTCTCTTTTGAGTGGCAGTTCTAACATCCAATTCATAAGACTGAATTCTTCTAGACAGTCACTGGAACAGAGGGAAAAGGGTTCATTCAATTTCTCTTTGAAACAAAGCTATCTTGGTATTTGATATATTATTTTTCAAACACATACTCATAACAATGACGTATATCTATCTATGTAACGATTCTTGGAAATATATTCGAGTCCTTAAACAACATACTATCATCTGCATATAGAGGAACAAGACATTTGTCTTCTCAAATAACCAATTTTTAAAGCATTTTCTGATCTCTTATCTGTAATTTGATTAAACAAATCAGGGAGCATCTTCTAACAATATCTTCCTCCCTTTAATTAAATATATGAATTATTTAATTATTTCTTCAAGAAAGAACAAGTCATGATGTATTCATCCATCTCTCTCTCTCTCTCTCTCTCTCTCTCTCTCTCTCTCTCTCTGCCATCCATCATACATCCTCACAGACATCAAAGATTCTTGTGCCTCATTATATTCTCTCTACAATTCAGATTGGGCCTAAATAAAATAATGTAGCATTTGGGGAAAAAGATGCAAGCCAAGAGACCAGCCCCAGAGGCCAAGATGGAGAAGATCTCCACGGCCACCATGGACTTCCCTTTGGTGCTCAGGTAGGTGGGGAGGAATGAGATCCAAACACTGCAAAAGACCAGCATGCTGAAAGTAATGAACTTGGCTTCATTAAAGCTGTCTGGCAATTTCCTAGCTAGAAATGCCACCGTGAAACTGACAAGGGCCAGGAAACCCAGATAGGCCAGGACAGCATAAAACATCAAAGCTGAGCCTTCATTACATTCCAAGATGACCTCTCCTACCAAGGAATGGAAGTCCATGTTGGGAAATGGGGAAGAGGTTACCAGCCATGTGGCACAAAGAAGTGCTTGGACCAGGGGACAGGCTGAGACAATGGAGTTGGTCAGTGGCTTTCCTAAGAGTTTCCTTGACTTGTTCCCTGGCTTGGTGGCCATGAAGGCCAGAACCACCATGACAGTTTTTGCCAAGACAGAGGAAACTGCAAGGGAAAAGAGAATGGCAAAGGCAGATTGTCGAAAAAGACAGGTGAGCTTCCCTGGTTGACCAATGAAAAGAAAGGAACAGAGGAAGCAGAGCAGGAGGGAGACCAGGAGGATGTAGGTGAGATCTCGGTTGTTGGCCTTGACAATTGGTGTATTGTGATGCTTAAGGAAAATCACCAGAACTGCAGATGTGGTCACAGAGAGAAAAAGAGTGAGAGATGTTAATGAGTATCCCAGGGGGTCTTGATAGGAAAGGAAGTGAATCTTCTTGGCAATGCAGTGGTTCTTGTTCTTGTTGGGATATTGGTCTTCTGGGCAAGGATCACAGAGAGCTGCATCTGAAATCAAGAGTCGGTGTGAATTTCATGAGGAATCAACAAAGGCAAATCATCCATCGATATTGACACTGCTGGGAATAAATTAGCCAGAAAAACAGATCTGTTCTCTGGGTCAACCTCTCTGCTTTATTCTTCAAATCCAGTCATTCAATCTTTTTCTTTAGTAGGAAACCTATAAATTTTGCCTGATAATAAATTGTTGAAGAGCAAGAAAAGTGGCCTTTGGGGTAGCACAGTTTAGATTCATGAATTGAGAGGGTCTGGTGAAAACTATGAATATATTGAATCATATAAAAGATCCTACCAAAACTGATGCCAAAATTAATATTTTCCCATTGAATGACTTCCTTGAAGATCTACACTTGACGTGTGCTGTACCTGTCTGATTAGAAATGGTCCCTTCTGGACAAGGGTCACACTGATAGCAGCAAACTTCCTTGCCTTCTGGAACGCTCTTCCTCTCTCCTGCATGGCACCTCCTCATGCCACACCTGGCAAAGGGCACCTTCTGGAAGAGAAATATTTGAGATGGCCTAAGTAATAAACATGCTTCATTTGTCTATTTCTGCATTTCTGTTTCCATCTTTAGAATGTCTTCAAAAGAAACGGTTTACCAGGGCCTACCAGAGGGATAAGCTTCAGGGGGAATCAGGCCAGTGGCAATCCTGACCCTCCAGAATGGATGCTGGAGATTGGAACTGAGACCTCAAAATACAAGGAAGGCTTGTGACATGGAGCTACAGCTTTTTGAAAAGAATGAATCGTCAAAATCCAACTGAATGGGAATGATCCATGGAAATCATTTTTGCTTTAATGGCATCCTGGGTTCCAAGCAGGAGTTCTTCATAAATCTTACCCCATCTTGGACTTTTCAGGAGTCAAATTGTAAATGTGTTAAACTCAAAAGCAGGTTTTTCATCAAATCCCTGATTTTTTTTCTGACTGAATAGATCTATTTCCCAGTTAAAAGGCAGTTATGCATCCCCTGGAGTGAATGACTCCTTTGCTGAATTTATAACATTTCCTTCCAACTCACCTTTGTGGCCCAGATGATGTCATTGGAGTTAATGGGGAAATCTTGTCCTGGGGAAGCCGTGGAATCTATTTGTCCAACTTTGGTGGTGACAAAAGATTGATTGGGGAGGAAAAGCCAGTTGAGAAGATCGTAACGAGAAGAAACCAATCCACTTTCTGAGAAGGAGACTTCCTCTCCAGCACTGTTGTTGAACTTGACGTTCCTCAGATAGGGAAGAAGCTGAAAGAAAAGACAGCCGGATTAATTGGCTGAAAACCACACATGAGACACCCTGGTTTCTATCATAATGTGATGGCCATCAGCCTAGGAGATAGATAAATATCTGTGAAGCTAAATGAGTTCCCTTGATGGAGATCTAAACAATCAGAAGTAACATCAGATATTCAACTCCAAACATTCTCTTTATCATTGGACATTTGAATTATGGCTTCTTCAATGGCATAATATGGCATAATAAAATAATAATATGACATAAAATGGCATAATAAAAAAATGGGGTGGAGTCACAATGAATTCTAAACCACAGTAACATTGAAATGAATTCAGTGTCTTTTTATAGAGTGGATTCAGGCTACTGACTGAGAGAAAGTGAGGAGGTTCTACAAAAATTATTTTTAATAATTGCTATCTTAATCTCTTCTTAGATAGATCGATAGCACACAGATATTTAAACAGTAATTCAAGAAACACATATAGATAGTTTCCTATCTAGAGATCTGTTGCCCAGTCACTGAGATTACGATATTTTATATTTAATATGATATATTTAATATTTGATGAGAAGAGTCCTCCATTCCTCTAACAGCAATAAAATACCTTATGTCACCAGATTCCAAATTTTGGGCTTAGACAATTTAGAACTACGCCGACTTCAGTCTGACCTAAGCATAGTACATAAAATTATCTGCCACAATGTCTTTACTGTCAATGACTACTTCAGCTTCAACCACAACAACACACGAGAAAATAATAGATACAAACTCAAGGTAAACCGTTCCAAACTCGATGGCAGAAAATATGACTTCAGTAACAGAGTGGTCAATTCCTGGAATGCACTACCTGACTCTGTAGTTTCTTTCCCAAACCCCCAAAACTTTAACCTTAACTGTCTCCTGTTGACCTCACCCCATTCCTAAGAGGTCTCTAAGGGGCGTGCATAAGTGCACCAGCGTGCCTACTGTCCCTATCCTAATATTCCTTTTTACTTACTCTTTCCATGTATTCAAATTATGCTTATACTTTTACCTGTTACCTTATATATGCTTGACAAATAAATTTATGATTATGATTATGATTACCTGCCATGACTGAATATTTGAGATCCTCTTTCCAAGTCTTAACATGGCTGGTTGTCCTCCAGATCCATGCATGGCATGTAATGCATGTGCCACCGCATAAATGGCATTGTAGATATTGTAACTTTCACCTTCCATGCTTGTTTCAAATAAAAAAGATGGTAGATTCTGTAAATTCTCCTTTCCTGTACATGGTTTTACCCTCTTTGGAAGGATCCTTCCTGGTTTGTCCATCATGCAGCCAAACAACTTTTCCCAACAGTGCAGGAGAAAGAGGTCCCCTTGTGGCTTCAAGGGATCTAAAGACAGAAGGAAACGGCTGAATTCTGAGACATCCCCAGTGTGGGGCCTAAAATGCAGAGCCCCATGGAAGGGCTTTACTGCTTTCACGATGTCTTGATTCCTGGCCACAGTAAGTTTCCAATGAGAAGTTAAGATCCAAACTTTCCAAAATGACGTCTTCCTCAAATGTTTATATACACTGATTGCCACCTGTACATTTTTAATACTATCGGGGTCTCCAAATAGAACAATCACTTCAGCTTTAGACCAAGACTCCAAAATATGAAGTAATTTCAACATTGAAGTAACAAGAAAATCTGATTTCATTATTTCAGTGAAGGCCAAACAGACCTCCTTCTCCTTCAGCATTGGCATCAGAGATGAGACGAAACGTTCTCCACTGTCATCTTCAGGGGCAATAATCCCAACCCAGTTCCACTGGAAATGCAGAAGCAGCTGGACTAAACCCACACACTCAGCAAAGTCACTGGGATTAATCCGGAAGAAGGAAGGATAAATTATTCTGTCTCCTTGAGAGAACTCAAAGCCAACACCGAGCTGGAGAAAGTGAGATTCTTGAGAGAGTAAATTTTAGGAGTCATCATTATGTGGACTATGTCAGAAGCCAAGGGAGCCATACATCAAATCAATACAGAGAATATATTACACTACACTCTTATAAAGAATAGATTAAGAAGAAATTCCTTTTGGCAAGTATCACATTTCAAAGTTTTCTCACTGATCAGTTTTGGCTTCTATAAAAACATATCATGACACAAAAAATATAACTATATGTCCCCCAAAACTCCCCCTTTGTTTTCCACCTTTGGCTTCTGGGTGTGCTTCAGTTGTGTTTGTACTCTATACTGTATCCAGTGAAGCCCCCTTACCTGTGGGACCTTGAAGAGGCTGAAGATGGAGGCCATCTGCCTTGAGGATCTGGGATTGAGATCTCCAATGACAGAGAGAAGAGGGTCCTTCATGTCACATTTGTACCCTGGAACCATTTGGCCCCGGGTGGAGAGCAGGGAGAGGCTGTTTGAGCAAATCTCCACCTCAGACTGAGAATTGCTATAGATGTGGAAGCCAAGAGTGATGTTGGGGAGGAGAAGCAGATCCTTGTTGACCTCTCTGACTGCAAACACCAACGCTCTGAACTGCTGGTAGTTCTTGGGTATCATTCTACAGTAAGAAAATCATTGGGGAATTTTTAAGGAAATCTTGTGGGTGCTGGTGGATTTTTTAAAAATGTTCTTTCTAGCAGGAAGTTTCAAAGTCCATTGGGTTTGATTCATTGTTAAGGCTGTTCCTTGATTAATGGCCATGACAGAAAGGAGAAAATCCTGTTTCTCCATTCCACAGATTATTTGATACCCCTCCATCAGCCCCCACTCCCTTCCTTCACTTTGCTTCAGTGATGGTCATCCTTCCCTCTTCCACCCCAATTAATTTCTTTCCCTCTTGAAGCAGCTTCTTCAGGTCTGGAAACCATTGTTGAGCATAAGACAGATGGATTTTTCACTCCTTCTCTATACTTTAAATAGGTTTGACCTCATGATTGAGTTTTGCATCAGGAGTTTCTGTCCAAATTAATATTGCAAGTCAACTTCTTCACTAGGCCAGCACAGTTTCTAAGGTGTTGTCCTTCCTGACTTTTTTGGCGGTTTATTTGCTTCCTGATCAAGAGTTCTGGAAAGATGGAGAATTCTAGCCTGTTTTATGAGTTTGGTTCTTTATTGAGAAAAGCACAAAGATCTGAACTATGCAAGGACATGGCAAACATCACTAGAACAAGTATTTCTGAAAAGAGTCCCTGAATGTAAAGCAAAGCAAATAATTATTTACATCTTTCCCATGAAAAAAAAGTGGATAAAGTGTTCAAAGGTCATATATTCAGAAATGCATTGTTGAGGGTTTGGAAAAAGTACCAATATAAGCTGAACTATAAGATTTCTATATGGGCAAATCCCAGACATGCAATAGAAAATATAAGTATAGAGCAAAAAATAGAGGTGATTACCTATAGAGAGCTTCTTCTTTTGGAAAGGGGTAAGTTACAACTGAAATCTCTAGATGAATTAAAAGAAGAAGGGATAATTTATACTTGGTTTCAGTATGGTCAGCTTCAAGCTAGATGGAGGGAGGATCAAAAAATTGGGGTTATGCAAAATGAGGAAAATTTGGTGAAACAGATTAGAGATCAAAGTCAGATGCATATTAAAAGGTTTTATAATGCATTGCTGGAAATAGACTCAGAAACAGAATTGGTTAAGGATTGTATGATAAAATGGGCACAAAACTTTCAGGAGCCAGTGATGATGGAAACGTGGGAAAAGATTTGGGACAGAAATGTTAAATTTACGCAAGCACAAAATCTGAGAGAGAACTTTTATAAAATGTTTTATAGATGGCACTTAGATCCTAAAAAATTATCATGTATGTATTCGAACTTGCAAGCTAAATGTTGGAGATGTGAATGTAATGATGCAACTTATTATCATATATGGTGGACCTGTAAAAAAATCAAGGCATTTTGGATAAAAATTTGGTGGGTGATGCAGAACATTCTGAAAAGAAGGTTGAAATTTACTCCTCAATTGTTTTTATTGGGTATAATTACGGACTATACAGTATCAGAGACTAAATTGATTTTGAACTTAATATCAGCAGCTAGGCTGCTGGTAGCTCAATATTGGAAGAAGGACTCTTTGCCTACTATTGAAGAGTGGATATTGAAAGTAACAAACCTAGCAGAAATGGTGAAAATCTCGGCGTATTTGAAGGACCACACGCAAGAAAGATAAGTATCGGAATGGAGAAGATGGATTGATTATATTCAAAATAAGTATCAGACAAGAAAATATCAAATAGCTTATGAATGAATGTTAGTATTAGAAGTATTTGGTTATCTGTAGTGGAGTTAAGGTTTCAGTGGGGGAGGCAGTACTTTGAGGATAGGTAGATTAATCTAGTTTATGTTTGATTAAATGAAATAACTTGTATTTTGCTCTGGGAAGTCGGGGGGGGAGGGAGGGATGAAGGGGGGGAAAGAGTGGGGGGAACATGGGGGGGAATTTTGTATTTTTGTTTTGTAAAACTTTTCAATTAAAAAAAATTATTTACATCTTTCCCCTCTGGGTGAAACTTACAAAATATTCTTCAGAAGTCGAGATGGGTCTTTATTAAAGGTTTGGAAGTTAATTTTAATTGCAGTTCCCAGGGCAACATTCCCACCAATGATGAGATCACCAGGCCTGTAAAAGTCTCTTGTAGTGTGTACCGTGTTTGTCAACACACACCCAGTTTGCTTCCTCTTAGTAGACATTAGAGAAGTTGGAGGCAGGAGCCAGAAGAGCAGCAGCAGGAGGAGGAGAGGCAGCCCAGACATTCTTCTCACCTCCACTCCTAGATCAGAAATCAAGGTTTGTGCAGCTGTTGAACTGCTGGTAGCCCTTGAAATCACACCCAAATTTCTTCACCATAGAGCGAGAGAGAGACGATGCCACCTGGATGGTCCCAGGGCAAATTTACATCTTCCCCTTACCTATCCTTGGTCTGTGACCAAAGAGAAAACCAAGACCAGCTGAGTCTCACCAAAGCCAGGAGTTGCCTTTTCAGGAGGAGGAAACTCAGAGCCTATTTTTAAAAGCTTATTTTACCTCAGAATATTTTTCTGGGTTGAAATCCATGGGGGATACATTTAGAATTACTGTTATTCTGATAATTGCAGGGAAGACCAATATCTTACCCACTTAGCAATAGCTTCTCTTCATACATCAGAAGTCTGTTGTTGATCCAAGGAGCAGATGGACTTGAGGGTCAAGGTTCAGGTGGAATTTGTCCCACCTGAAACTGAGCCCCTGAACCCAAGATGGAGTCTGACCCATAGTTTGTTTGGATAGCATGAATGAAGTAGGGTGGCACATGACAATCAGTTGTCCCCTAGTAAGTGTGAACAATCGTAACAACATCTGGATAAAATGGATGGTTTATTTAAAACCCCATGGCAGGGAATGAAATAAGAAACTAACTTCTGCCATAGATTTTAAAAAATAGATGTCAAAGGTATTAGGCTAATTTAACCTCTGCAGGAGTGTTGTCTAACAACTCCTTGGAGCCAGAAAATTTTGTTTGGTATGTATCTTGTGGAGTGTGTTGTCAGCGTTCCAGAAAAAATCCCCTCTCAAAATAAAGACATGGAAGCAAGCATTGTGCAAAGTCCTCTTTACTAGAATAGGCAAACTGGCACATCTGGGAAATCCCGAATCTGAAAAGCCTGGGCTTTCCTTCAGTAATTCAAAGCTCCCAAAACCATCCCCTTTTCCCCCCAGTCGGTCACATGCTCCAGTCAACGTCCGTTCCACCTCGACTCAGTCCCTGACCTTGACCGATAGGAAGAATGCTATTATGTCTACTAATTCTCCTCTCCTAAATCCCCCCTCCTACTTTCCCACACCCGAGGAGATGGTAGCATTGAAGCTTCTGGCCTAATATGGCTTCCACGGCTGACAGGCGTCCCCCCCCTGCAGAAAAACCACATCCTAAAAATAAACCAGACAAACACAAAAGAAGGGGTTAACGCGAGCACCAATCCCTTCAACCCCCCCTCCCTCCCCCCGGAGGACCTTTCGGTTTGTCAGGAAATTTGTCATGAAACTGTTTCACAAGTGCATCAGCCTTCACATCCCAACTTTTAACCCAAGTAGCTTCAGCCAAAGGGTAGCCTTTCCAGCGCACCAAATATTGTAATCGCCCCCTGTAGAGTCCAGGATTTTCTTCACCTCATAAGGAGTCTCCCCTTGTACTACTAAAGGGGGGGGGTGCGGAGCAGCTGGCAAAGGTCTGAGGGTAGATTCTCTGACCGGTTTCAATAAGCTACTGTGGAAAACGGGGTGTATTTCCCCTAATATGCGAGGGAGTCTAAGTTGGACAGTCACCGGATTAATCACTTTCACTATAGGAAAGGGGCCTATGAATTTGAGTCCAAACTTCTTGCTAGGCAACCTCAATCTTAGGTACTTGGTTGACAAATACACCTTATCACCTATTCCGAAAGGTGGTTGGAGACCCCGGTGTTTGTCGGCCTGGGCCTTATACTTTTCTGCTGACTCCGCTAAAGCTTTTTTTGTATTCTCCCAACCCTTTTTCAACAAGGTCATCCACTCTGTTAGGGACATGGAAGTAGGCGGCTCTCTAGGCAACTCAGGCATCGGCACAAAATCCATGCCCGTAGTTATCTGAGAAGGAGTCAACCCAGTACTGCTGTGTTCTGCATTATTATAAGCAACTTCTGCGAACCGTAGCAAGTCCGCCCAGTTCTCTTGTTGATAATTGACATAACACCTAATGTAATGCTCCACCATTGAGTTCAATTTTTCAGCCGATCCATTAGTCGATGGGTGAAAAGCCGAGCTAAGTCCCTGGGATGACCCAATGGATCGTAGGAACTCCCTCCAAAACGTAGTGGTAAACTGGACCCCGCGGTCCGATATTATTCTTTTGGGGACTCCATGTAGCCTGTAGATGTGTTTCACAAACAACTTTGCCAGTTTTTTGGCCGAGGGTAGTCCGCTGCAGGCAGTGAAGTGGGCTTGCTTGGAGAATAAATCAATGACAGTCCAAATGACACGGTTGTCCCCACTGTCAGGGAGCTCAACTATGAAGTCCATCGCAATCTCCTCCCAAGGCTTGGTAGGTTCGGCTACAATCTGAAAAAGTCCAAGGGGCTTCCCTGGTCTGGATTTCATGGTGGTGCCGGTGGCACAGCTCCTCACGTAGTCTTCCACATCAGTTTTCATCTTTGGCCACCAGAATTGCCTCCTAGTCAAATGGAGGGTTTTTAAAAACACAAAGTAACCCCCTAGGCGAGAATCAGGACTTCTCTTTAGTACCAGGAGTACTAATACCTGTCAGCACTTCAAGCTGCATTTACTCTAGTGCTAACATAAGAAGGAGAGGCGGAGGCATCTGGAAAGGGACGTTTGACTTTTCACCTACTTATTTTCCCTGGAGATAATATCCCCTAGGAGATGGGATGGGAGGGGGGAAATTCCTTTGAGCTGGAATGGGAGATTAGGGATAGAATGACTTGGAAGATGGCCAAAGAGTGCAGGAGAGTGGGGAATGGAAAGGGAGAGTTTTGGGTCTGGAAGTCAGTGTTGGCTTCGATGGAGTCGGGTGTGGAATGTCGTGCTTAATAAATAGGAGTTTTCCTTCAAAGACTTTGTTTGAAATGCAATTTATTTGAGACGACCTCAAAGCCTGACAATACCATTACCATTTCAGATAACTGACTGTCTAGTCTCTTCTTAAAAGCATCCAGTGACAGAGTTCCCATGATTTCTGAAGGGAAGCTGTTCCACTGGTTAATTGTCCCCACTGTTATTTCTCCTTAATTCCAGGTTGCTTCTCTCTTTTTTCCAATCATTATTTCTTGTCCTGCCCTCTGGTGTTTTGGAGAATAATTTCACCCCCTCTTCTTTGGGGCAGCCCCTCAAATACTGGGATATTGCTATCATGTCACCCCTAATTCTTCTTTTCTCTAGACTAGCCAGACCCAAATCCTACAGCTGTTCTTCATATGTTTTAGTCTCCAGGCCTTTGATCATCTTAGTTGCTCTTCTCTGCACTTTTTCCAAAGTCTCAACCTCTTTCTTGTAGTATGGTTACCAAAATTGGTTGCAGTATTCCAGGTGTGGCCTTACTAAGGATTTTATAAAGCGGCATTAATACATCATGTGATTTTGATTCTGTGCCTCTGTTTATACAACCCAGGATCGTATTAGGTTTTTTGGCTGCTGCTGCTGCACACTCTTGGCTCATATTCAAGGGATCATCCATTAGGACTCCAAGGTCCCTCTCACAGTTACTGTTTTTGAGCCAGATCTCACCTAATCTGTACTTCGATAATTTTCTTGGCTTGTCCGGACAGCAAGGACCACAACCATTACAGAATAATGTCCCTAGGTGTGTATCTGTGATTTTTGATGTTTTTCTCCAGACACCCCTCCTAACATGGAGCCCTGGTAGAACTTCAGGGTTCCCAGAGGAGAAGTTGCTTCAAGGTGTAATTATCGCTGTCCTGTTCTCTGTGACTTCTTCTGTCACTTCTCCAGTGACTGCCTTGATGTAAACATCAGACTGAAGCAGCATGGAAGGGATCTTGCATCAGAAAAGGATAAATGCTTCAGATCAGCTCTGTGTGGTCCAGGGTTTGGGACAGGTAGGAGCTCTGCTCTTGAATGTACTTTCTCTCCTTTCCAGATGAAGCTCGGCTTGTCTCTGTCTGAATCAGGAGAACCGCTGGCATTTCCATCTTGTGGGAAGCCTGGAATTCTTCTGTATCTTCTTGGTGTCCTTGTTTAGAAAGGGATTGATTCAGCCCAAGGAATGATGGACCTCCTGATTCTGCTCCTGATGCTTCTGATGCTGCCGGTGTTCCAGCCAGTCTCTGGAAAGCTTAGGAGGAAGTGCCCGATGAATTTGGAGCACCGGGATGGAAAAACTCCACCAAGCTATTACAGGCCAGGAGACCATCTCATTAGCATGGTCACCACAGCAACATTAAGCTCAAATATAACGTTGCCTTTCAACATGGCTCCTTCTAGTCAGACTCACTCGTAAGTCATTCAGGATGATGGATTTGCACTCCTTCCATTTTCAGATGTAATATTCTCCTTTTTTTCCTCCTTATTTCACTTACTCCTATATGGAAGGACCCACCTAATTTCCTGGAAGAGACTCAAATCCAATGATGGAGAAACAGCTAAAAGAACTCCAGATTATTTCTTCCTCCCCATCCAGCCCTGAGTTCCTCTGATTGAAAACTGACTTTTGTTTAAAGTAACTATTGAAAAGGTTGCAATTTCCTATGTCAAGCCCATCCCTGGAAGCTTTCAAGAAGAGACTGAACTGCCATCTGTTAGGAATGGTTCAGGGTCTGCTTGGGTGAGGGTGAGGGGTTTGGACTAGATGATCTACAAAGTCCCTTCCAACTCTCTTAATCTGTATCTGTATCTATCTATAAATGCTCATTGAATGGTTTAATTTTTGCCTCTAGTTTTGGATCGGTCTTGGCTTAAAATTCAAAAGGGTTGTGTGACAAAGAGAAAATACATTAAACAATATCCTGTTATTGCTTTCGATGGTGGTGTTGATAATATGAATATTTTTCCACAGGTGGGCAGCTTCAGGTAGGTTATTTCCTGATAAGTTTAGAATTGTCCACTTCATTTTTGCCATTCACGTGGCTAACAAGAACCCACAGCTCCTGCACAATCTCACACTTGGCTACAACATCCATGACAACTCGCTGAGCTCACTGGCCACTTCAGATGCTTTGCTGGACATGCTCTCTACTGGAGAAGCCAATGTCCCCAACTACAGCTGTGGGAAGAAGGACGGTCTTTTGACTCTTCTCGATGCAGCAAGAAGGGACATCTCCATCCAGATGTCAACTTTAGTAGGCACCTACAAAGTCTCACAGGTTTGTGTGTGTGTGTGTGTGTGTGTGTGTGTGTATCTGGTAAAGTGAGAGCAGAGTTGGTGGGTGATCAATATATCCACTTGCATCTTCTCCATGGAATTCAGGAGCTGTTTTTCACCATAGCCATTTGAGATCTCATGGCTGGTGATTGGGATCTATATTGAGAAGGAGGCAACCATCAAAGCAGCCATATCTTCTCATGTCACCCTCTTCATGGCTTGGGTGGATTCTGCTGGACACTTGTAGCCAATGGGACCAAAGCTTACGAAGGGTGCATACTTGTACCATTATTATTCAGTCTAGACACGAATGACTTAACAGGACTCATAAAGGACCCTCCGGTTCACATGCCTAAGACACGAGATACATCTATTATCATCTTGTTATAAACTGAGAATGGTATTATTATTATTCTTATTATACCTGTAATAAAGGAGAATATTTGTAGCTCGGGGTTGACATGAGGGGTCCTTGGTCCTCTCTGAATTTGCTTGTTTTCTTGCAGATGTTTCTTTACCCAAACTAGGAAACATCATCAGTGCTAGTGATGATGATGATGATGGTTAGCACTGATGATGTTAGCCAGTTCGGGTCATGAAACGTCTGGAAGAAAACAAGCAAGCTCAGAGAGCACCAAGGACTCCCTCAAGTTGGGTTCCATACGCTGTAAAGAAGACTTGGCTCCAACTCCCATAAGAAGTATCTGATTCTTAATAAATCAGAGTCAAAAGTTATGAATTTTAAAAATGACATCATATCCATAGAGGGCTATTCAGTGGTGAGCCATAGAGCAAGTAACACCTTTCCTTATCTAGAGGTAGTTTTCTTGGAGACTGGATCTTTGCTCACTCTACATCAAAAGAGCCCGGAGCACGGATTTTGTGGGTGGATAAAAGTTCTTCCACCCTCAGAGCTTAATTGGGAATTTATAGAACTTTTCCCCTGTCTAAAATTGGGGTATACAATTGTTGATATAAAATTAAGCTGTAGAAACTGAAATTTCCAAAATTCTGTCATTTTTAACAGACAAAAGTTCCATTAAAAGGCAAGTATTTACATGCAAAAGTGCCTTTGGGAGATATTTATTTTAGTGAGAATGTGCTGGAAACAATCATTAAATATAGAAGATTTAACCAAGTCCCAATGAACTTGTCTTTCTGGAGCTCCAGAGAGAGACTAACACGTTCATCCTTTCAATCTCAATTATATAAGAAAGAAAACTTTCAAAAGCTTGGACTGCACATTATAAAAACAACCTATTGTGATCCTTATATTAAAACAACTTATTTCCTATGCTATCAGAATTCAAAATATATATATAATATGGCACTTTATTCGAACAAACGTTCACCTAAAATATGTTTGTTTGTTTGTTTGCTTGTTTGTTTGTTTATGTCAAACATGTACAAGATAGCAGGCATAAGTATAAACATGGACATGGACATAGGAAATGAGTACAAATAAATGGGGACAGTAAGACAGGGATGGTAGGCTGGTGCCCTTATGCAGGCCCCTTACAGACCTCTTAGGAATGGGGTGAGGTCAACAGTAGAGAGTCTTAGGTTAAAATTTGGGTTTTTTTTTATGAAACCACAGAGTCAGGTAGTGCATTCCAGGCATTGACCACTCTGTTGCTGAAGTCGTATTTGCTGCAATCGAGTTTGGAGCAGTTTACCTTGAGTTTGTATCTGAATCTGATTGCGGGAAATTATAAAGGTGATATAGAAGTATGATTTTCATTCTTTATTCATGTTCTTGTTTCCTTAATTTTTTTTATTCTATGCTTATATATGGTGTTCTTAATGTTCTGTGTTTTATATTCTGTATTTTTATAGGCCTCTTGACTAATAAGCAATAAACTATTCTAACAAGTTCAAGAGAATGAAGTTGGAAATATTAAAAGCTAATGATTTGGACTTGATCCAAAGCCAAATATAAGCATTCTTCGTTGTCTTTTCAGATCAGTTATCAAACTGCTTCAGAGGCTCTGAGTGATAAAAGTCAATTCCCTTTTTACCACCAGATGCTCCCTAAAGAAGGGATCCAGTACCCAGCAATTGTCCAATTGCTTCTCCATTTCAGATGGACCTTGATTGGCCTCTTTGCTTCAGACACAGAGAAGGGAGAGAATTTCATGAGGATTTTGACTCCTATGCTTGTCAGGAATGGAATTTGTGTGGTTATATCACAACGAATCTCAATGACTAGACAACCGACACTCCTCAGAGAGGCCTTCTCTAAGTGGAGACAAGTCAATGTCTTTGTTCACTTCTTAGAATACGTTTCCATTTCAGACGGAATCCTTCCTTTCCAGTTAATCCTTGAAGGTTTGCCAGGACCCATTGAAGGGAAAGTCTGGATCACCACAAATTTGGGAACATATTCATTGAAAAAACACGGACGTCTCAAACATGTCCATAGTATTTGGTCTTTTTGTTTTCAGGGGAAACAATGGCCAAAAGAGGATGCATTTGAACCCTACTTCTTTGTGGATGTCCAGTTTGAAGATCAGTATTTTCGCTGTTCTTTTTCAAACCATGTCTCTTCTTTCAATGGTCGGAGAAGATGCACCCAGAAAGCATCAATGGAGACCCAACAGGGAAGGAACACTTTACGGATCAAAAATAACAAACATGTTTACAGTATCGTTAAGAGTCTGGTGCATGCCTTAAATGTTGCATATTCCTCCAGATACAGAAGGAGTAGGAAGGAGGGCGAAGAGAGTTTGGGAGCTCCAAGGCTGCACCCATGGCAGGTATGGGACTCTGCCAAGTGTCCATTAATTAGATTAGATTAACTGAGTTGGAAGGGATCTTGTAGGTCATCTAGTCCAACCCCCTGCCCAAGCAGGAGACCCTACACTATTTCTAACATATGCAGTCCAGTCTCTTCTTGAAGGCTTCCAGGGATGAAGCTCCCACAACTTCTGCAGGCAACTTCTGTTCCATTGATGTTCTCACTGTCAGAAAATTTATCTTTATTTCCAGGTTGAATCCACGGGTGGGATTCAAAAATTTTAGCAACCGCTTCTCTGCCCGGTTGCTGGGTGGGCTTGGCCATGGTGGGCATCACCTACTTTGCCTCCTGCACTTCTGCCTCCTGTGGTGGGGAGAATTTTCACCCTCCCCAGGCTCCAGATGCTTTCCTTGAGCCTCTGGGAGGGTGAAAACAGCCTCCCCCAGGCTCTTGAGGCATTCCGGAGGCTGGAAACAGGCCTGTTTCTGGACTTCTGGAACTTCCGGGAGGCCCATTTTTCGCCCTCCCAGAGCCTCCGTGCAGGCCCTGCACTTACCTAGCATCCAAAACGGGCTGCACGGAGACTCCTGGGAGGGGTCAGATTAATCAGATTAAAATTAACATCCGGTTTGCCTGAACTGGTCTGAACTGGTCTGAACTGGCTGAATCCCACCCCTAGTTGAATCCCACCCCTTGATTAATTTCCAAAATATTGGAAGACTGCTTTCATGTCTCCTCTGGTTCTTCTCTTCACTAGACTAGCCAGGCCCAGTTCCTGCAACCGTTCATTGTATGTTTTACCCTCCAGTCCCTTAATCTCAGTTCTGTTTGAGAAGAGGTCCAATGGAGAAGAAGAAGAACCATCTCAACCTAATTATGCTGCAAAAATTATGCTAATTTTGGACAACTGGGGGTTAATATTCCAAAGAGGTTATATCATGGTAGATAAATATTAATATTCATTATTTGGTATTAAGAACTGCTAATTTTAAAAGGATGCATGCAGTTTGAAATAAATCCCTGTAGGTATGTGGTTTGTGAATATCATCGTAGAATTTAATGGAGACCTTGAGGCCATCTAGACTAACCACTCCTTTTTGCATGAATTCCAGCCGAAGCTTCTTTGGCCTATATCTGCTCAGTCTTTGCATTAAGACTCAGATTTCTCAGCTAAAACTGCTCCTCCTTTTATGAGGTTCTTATTCAGCCAGAATCTCCTCAGTCTTGTGATTGAGTTCATTTTTCCATATCTATAAACTATAGAGTAACAGTAAACAGATAGTGCTTAATCTTCTGTGTAACATTTTTTTTAGTAATTGGAAGGGTGTGCTATCCTCTTCAACAAAGAGATTGTGTTATTTGAACATGGTGCTACTAGAAGCATCTTCTGATTTTCAGCTGCCATAAACCAACATGGCTCTTTCCCTTGTTGTCTTTCTTCATGGCTAGAGCAGCTCCTTTCATCTCAAGACAGTTTTTCTCCACCTAATTATACAATTCAGAGCCTGGATAGCTCTGCAGACTAAGCACTGTAATTTAACACCAGCTGCCTGCAATTAAAGTAAGTTCGAATCTTGCCAGGCTCAAGGTTGACTCAGCCTTCCATCCTTTCTAAGATAGGTAAATTGAGGACCCAGTTTGTGGGGGCAATAAGCTGACTTTGTATAAAATATACAAAAGTATGAAGGCTATTGCTTAACGCACTGTAAGCCGCCCTGAGTCTCCGGAGAAGAGCGGCATATAAATCAAATTTTTTAAAAAATCAGATCTTACATAAGTAGCTTCCTAATCATAACCCCAGGAAGTAATTTGTTAGTACTTTGCTAAAATCAAGTTTTATTATCGCCATCCAGTGGTGAAATCCAAATTTTTTTACTACCGGTTCTGTGGGCGTGGCTTGGTGGGCATGGTGTGGCTTGGGGGGCATGGCAGGGGAAGGATACTGCAAAATCTCCATTCCCACCTCACTCTGGGGCCAGCCAGAGGTGGTATTTGCCAGTTCTCTGAACTACTCAAAATTTCCGCTACCTG
The DNA here is from genome assembly GCF_029531705.1 of Pantherophis guttatus. Next base: position 176,945 of record NW_026844012.1, read on the forward strand.
TTCTCCAGAACCTGCTGGATTTCATCCCTGCCACCATCCCCACATTTCTTTAAAGAAGTGTAATGACATGTCAGAATGATCTTGAGGAATGATGGGGAAGATTTCCTGGGAACAACTAGATAAGAGGGGCAGTCAACAGCTGAATAACAGGCAAAAAAAAGGAAGTCAGAAATAATCATCCCTAACTTTTCAGGCAATCAAAACTGATGGTGGGAGATTTGTACTTTCAGACTTGCAAGATTCTGTTGATGTGGCTTTACAATAAGGTAGAATTAGCTCATTAGGAAGTGTTTTTTCTGTCAACTATCAGAGAAAAAATTAAATTGGCAACTTTCTTCTTGACAAATCCCTGCTTTCTTGTAATCATCCTGTTGCTTTCAGGGAGTGTACACATAATCTCTTTCTTTGTTAATTTATTTGTGAGCTGCTCAAGAGTGTTCCATAGAATCGACAAACTTTGTCAATTATTTGTTTTCTCAATCTATATTTTCTCAATATGTGGTTGACAAATGTTGCTGAACCTTTTTTAACTTCTGAAGAAACTTCTGAAGTAATACTTTTCCCCCCGACCAAGCATATTTGCAATTTAGACAACTGTTGAAGAAAGATTCAAATGTTAAAACACCACATGGGATAAAAAGAAAAAAAAAGAAGGGTTCTACTTTTAAAATATGGGAATGAATTCATTCCAGTTCCACCTCTTCCTTGAGAAGAATGAATTTTGGAATTTTTCCCACTTTAAACTCTACTTGGACCAAAATGGAGACATAACAGCAGATCTGGATTTTGCATGTTTGTTGATTCTCTCCGAGGAGGATCCCATCCAACTGAAACTTGGGAGCTTAGAAAGACAGAGAGTAATTATCAACCAAGATGCTCTGTCAAGGCTAAAGTCGCTCAACAAGGTAGGGAAAATATTGGAGACTTTTCTCCGGCTTCCAAAGCCCTAGAACCCATTTCATGTGGGCTAAATCTGGTCACCAAGATGGAGAATTGAATGTGGGGAGAGGTACTACCTACTGAGCTCCGGACGGCTCCTGATCTCCGCTCCTTCTGTCGGGACTTGAAGACTTGGCTTTTCAAACAAATAGGCTGAGACTGATTCCGGGCTTTATTATTTACTACTAATTAATTATTTGGATTAAATTATGATTTTATTGTACTTGTTTCTTAACTTGTGTTCGCCGCCCTGAGTCCTTCGGGAGAATGGCGGCATATAAATACATGTAATAAATAAATAAATACTCTTCTAATTTTGTTAGGTGGCTTAGAAAGCTTCAGTGCTATTGACCAAGGTCTCCTTCAGATGCTCTAGTATGGAACACTGTTTTCAGCTGATCCAGCCATGTCCAACATGGGACGCTGGGTGACTAAACTTTATGACGTAGGTCATGGCCTTTTTGTCTCCCCTCTGCAATTTAGTATCCTGCTGAACAGAACTTTCCTTCTTCATCACTGTTTTGTTCTACTTATTTTTTAAAAATCTAATAAAATAAAAATTAATAAACCATTTAGAATAAATTTTATTATAGAATTTAATGGATAGACCATCATCCTTGAAAATCATGGCAATAGGAAGAACGGAGGAATCCATATTAATAGGGCCGTAGGAGGAAGCCACTGGGTGTCTGTCGCTGAACGTTTAAATCTTTTCTCAGTTCCATCACTCCAGACTTTATCAGGTAGAAAAGACCTTTAGGATAGGATAGGATAGGATAGGATATAGGATTATAGAATGGAATAGAATTATGGAATGGAATTGGATTGAATGGAATGGAATAAATGGTCACTGATAGGGAGTGGGAAGTCAGGTGATATTTCATATTTATTTAACCAAAGCCTAGTTACTTCACTAAGGTTTATGTCTACCTCCGTTTTCCATGGATGGTGAGTTCTGGGGCTTTACTTTTGGCATCCCTTCTTTTCTGCTCAGTCTCTGCCTCAGTCCAAATGTGTGGAAAACTGTCATCCTGGATTTGTCAAGAGGGCTCGAGAAGGAGAGCCCATTTGCTGCTACGACTGCGTTCCTTGTCCAGAGGGGACCTTCTCCACTCAGGAAGGTGGGTGACACCAAAGAAAGAGACAGGGAATGGATTCATCCATTCATCCACACCAGAGCATTTTCATGGAAGTCCAAGTTAAAAGTTTGAAGCGTGTTTATTTTCAAACTGCACAATTTCTTATCTAAGGGATGACAAACATGAAGGAGTGGCTGGGAACAGAGAGGAGGATGTGACAGATTGCACCAGCTTCACTACTCTCAGAGAAAATCTCTCTTCTGGTTTTGAGTTGGGAGACGTCCTTATAGTTTTTAACCTTTCTGAGAAGATCTGAGTTCTTTGAAACTTGAGGAATTATCTTGGGTCCATCTCCCGGAAGGATTATTGCAATGCATTGTCTATGGATATTCTCAATCGTCCATTTTTGGGATTGCAATGCATTTTATATGGCTCCCCCCTTGAGGATCACTGAGAAGATGTTGCTGGTGCACAATGAGGTGGTGAGGACAGTTATGGGTCCATCTCATGACAAATATATTATCGCTGCTCCCAGGAGTCGTTCTTGATTATTTGCAGGACTAGCTTTCCCTGCCAGCAAACTAGATTCCAAAAGTTAGCCTCTCCTGAGTCCTGTATATTAAGAAGTGCCATGTGAAGGACTCAGGAAGTGTGTCCAGAAAGAGTAGCTGATTTATTATTTACCTATAATAATGTAGGTTCCTATGAAGATTCTGCACATTACACGGGAAATCATTAATGTACATCTCCACCCCAGACCACCCCAACGATGCCCTTGATGTGATGTCCCGCTGCCTGGAGGCTGTGCAGGTCTGGATGGGGAGGAACAGGCTCAGACTCAACCCTTCCAAGACCGAGTGGTTGTGGCTTCCGGTGTCCCGATATAGTCAGCAGGTGCCATCGCTGACTATTGGGGGTGAATCTTTGCCCCCCACAGAGAGGGCTCATAATCTGGGTGTCCTCCTGCATGCACTGCTGTCTTTAGAAGAGCATATGACGGCCGTGGCCAGGGGGGCCTTTTATCAGGTTCGCCTGATTCGCCAGTTGCAGCCCCTTTTGGACCAGGACGCCTTGCGCACGGTCACTCACGCCCTTGTCACCTCCCGGCTGGACTACTGTAATGCTCTCTACATGGGGCTCCCCTTGAAGAGCACTTGGAGGCTCCAACTGGTCCAGAATGTGGCTGCGCGGGTGGTTATGGGTGCAACCCGTTGTGCCCACATGACACCCCTCCTGCACGAGCTGCACTGGCTCCCTGTGGTCTTCCGGGTGCGATTCAAGGTGTTGGTTACCACCTTTAAAGTGCTCCATGGCATAGGACCCGGGTACCTTCGAGACCGTCTTCTGCCACTGATAGCCTCCCACCGGCCAGTCCGCTCCCACAGAGAGGGTCTCCTCAGGGTGCCATCGGCCAAGTTATGTCAGCTGGCGACACCCAGGGGGAGGGCCTTCTCTGAGGGAGCCCCAGCCCTGTGGAATGAACTGCCCCCGGAAATACGCAAGATCTCCGACCTCCGGGTGTTTCGTTGTGCACTCAAGACTCTGTTGTTCCGCCAGGCTGGGCTATCAACATAACAATTTTAAATTGGGTTTTAAATTCCTGGGGTTTTAAATTGAGCCAAATTCATTTAATAATTTTAAACTATTTTAATTGATGTTGCCTTGTGTTTTTAATAGGCTGTACACCGCTCTGTGTCCTTCGGGAGAAGGGCGGTATAGAAATAAAATTATTTATTTATTTATTTATTTATGTCCTATGACATTCCCCAATTTAATAAACAATTAGAAATATTATTTTTTTTAGAAAATGATATTCTTTTTATGATCTTTCTGTGGAGATGGTAAGAAATTATCTTGTCCCATGAATGTATTTCTTTGAAGGTGAAAGGATAATATGTTTATTTATTTATTTTTATTTATTTATTTATTTATTTTGAATTTGTATACCGCCCTTCTCCCTGAGGACTCAGGGCGGTGAACAGCCAAGTAAAAACAGCCAAGTAAAATGTTAAAGAAATTTTTTTTGTTTATTTGTTTTCTCAGATATAGAAAAATGCACCAAGTGTCCAGATGATAAATATCCAAATGAGGATCAAGTCCAATGTATCCCCAAATTTATAACCTTCCTGTCTTATGAAGAACATCTGGGCAACATCCTGGTGTCATTTGCTCTATTCTTTTCCCTAACCACAGGCTTTGTCTTACTCATCTTCATTAAATACCGGGAAACTCCCCTTGTCAAAGCCAACAACCGGGACCTCTCCTACATCCTCCTGGTCTCCCTCCTGCTTTGCTTCTTGTCTAATTTTCTCTTCATTGGTCAACCAAGGAAAGCCACCTGCCTTCTCCGACAGACGGTTTTCAGCATCATCTTCTCAGTTGCCGTTTCTTCTCTCTTGGCCAAAACCATCACGGTGGTGCTGGCTTTCCTGGCCACAAAACCAGGAAACCGAGTGAAGAGATGGTTGGGGAAGAGCTTGGCCAACTCCATCATCCTTTCTTCTTCTGCTGTCCAAATTATCATCTGCTCCATCTGGCTGGGAGTTTCTCCCCCATTCCCTGACTCTGACCTCCACTCCCAGCCTGGAGAGATCGTCCTGCAATGCAACGAAGGGGCCGTTGTCATGTTCTACGTCACCCTCAGCTACATGGGCTTCCTGGCTGCCATCTGCTTCACGGTGGCTTTCCTGGCCAGGAACCTGCCTGGGGCCTTCAACGAAGCCAAGCTGATCACCTTCAGCATGCTGGTCTTCTGCAGTGTCTGGGTGACTTTTGTGCCCACCTACCTGAGCACCAAAGGGAAATACATGGTGGCTGTGCAGGTCTTCTCCATCTTGGCCTCCAGTGCTGGTCTGCTTGGTTGCGTCTTCATCCCCAAGTGCTACATTATTATTCTGAGGCCAGACCTGAACACAAAGGAGCAACTAACGACCAAAAGAAATTAGCTATGTGAGTCAGACGTATTTTGACTCCTAACAGGCCAAACCAAGAAAATGATGAAAAATGATGATCATACATATAAAAAATACAATCGATGTTGTAAGCACAAATATCCATAAATAACAATCCTCAGGTTACTTTCCCACCCATCTGCTGTTAGTATCCTCGAGAGTTATTGCCTTAATAAAAAGAAACACAATCAGTTGTTTTGCAGTAGCAGTTTTGATAAAATGTACTGAGAAGCAAGGAGTTCAGGGTCCCAAAAGCAGAACTTCCTCTTCTATGCTTCTGTCTTGCTAAGAGGCTCTCACTCCTCCAACAACTTGGTTTTTTCACAGCTCTTCTCCCTTTTCACCTCTTGGGGGGCAAAATCCTGAAAGGACAGGATTTATCCGCTCACTCTTCTGGAAACAATGTTTGAAAAGACCTTAATGCCAGGCAGAAGAGCTAGCAATCTAGAGCCAAGTTTTGCAACCAGCCTGTCCCAGGTACCCACAAGGAAAGCCAATTGCATAGAACACTGAGGCTTGTTCTGTAGCTCCTTGTTCCTGATCCTTTACATCTTGCATACTGCTTTTCTTGTTGTTTAATGACCCCATAATTTCTTGTGGGGTGGAGTCAGGGCAACTGAATGGAGCTGAGTGTTTACTGGCCCTTCCTGTTGCCAATGCAGAGTTCACAGCAGATACATTCTCATTGTTATCTGGGCAGAATGTTATCTGGGAAGAGTTTGACTCTGTGACTCCTGATGACGTGGACAGGATTCTGGGGAGACTTGGTGCGGCCACATGTTTACTGGACCCATGTCCCTCCTGGTTAGTACTGGCTTCCCAGGAGGGACACGAGGCTGGCTCCATGGAAATATCAACGCTTCGCTGAGTGAGGGTTACTTCCCCGCTGCCTTGAAAGAGGCGGTGGTGAGGCCTCTCCTCAAGAAGCCTTCCCTGGACCCGGCAGTATTAGCCAGCTACCGTCTTGTCTCCAACCTTCGCTTCATGGCGAAGGTTGTTGAGAGTGTGGTCACGCGACAGTTTCCAGAATTCCTGGAGGAAATGTCTTATCTAGATCTGTTCCAGTCGGGTTTCAGGCCTGGGCACAGCACGGAAACGGCATTGGTCGCATTGGTAGATGATCTCTGGAGGGCACGGGACAGGGGTTGTTCCTCTGTTCTAGCCCTGTTAGATCTCTCAGCAGCTTTTGATACCATCGACCATGGTATCATGCTGCACCGTTTGGAGGAGTTGGGGGTGGGGGGCACCGTGTTATGGTGGTTCTCCTCCTTTCTCTCAGACCGGTCGCAGTTTGTGTTGGCAGGGGGGCAGAGGTCGACCTCGAGGCCTCTCATTTGTGGAGTGCCGCAGGGATCGGTCCTCTCACCCCTTCTGTTCAACATTTATGTGAAGCCGCTGGGCGAGATCATCCGTGGCTTTGGGGTGGAGTTCCATCAGTACACTTACGACACTCAGCTGTACATCTACACCCCAGGCCACCCCAATGATGCCCTTGAAGTGATGTCCCAGTGCCTGGAGGCTGTGCAGATCTGGATGGGGAGGAACAGGCTCAAGCTCAACCCTTCCAAGACTGAGTGGCTGTGGTTCCCGGCATCCCGATATAGTCAGTTGACTCCATCACTGACTATTGGGGGTGAGTCTTTGGCCCCCACGGAGAGGGCTCGCAATCTGGGTGTCCTCCTGGATACGCAACTGTCTTTAGAGGAACATCTGACGGCGGTAGCCATGGGGATCTTTTGTCAGGTTCGCCTGATCCGCCAGTTGCGGCCCTTTCTTGATCAGGATTCCCTGTGCACAGTCACTCATGCCCTTGTTACCTCGCGCCTGGACTATTGCAACGCTCTTTACATGGGGCTCCTTTTGAGGAGCACCTGGAGGCTCCAGCTGGTCCAGAATGCGGCCGCGCAGGTAATTATGGGAGCTGCCTGGCGTTCCCACATGACACCGCTCCTGTGTGAGCTGCACTGGCTCCCAGTGGTCTTCCGGGTGCACTTCAAGGTGTTGGTCACCACCTTTAAAGCACTCCATGGCATAGGACCTAGTTATCTTCGAGACCGCCTGCTGCTACCGACTGCCTCCCACCGACCTGTGCGCTCCCACAGAGAGGGCGTCCTCGGGGTGCCATCAGCCAAACAATGACCCCCAGGGGGAGGGCCTTCTCTGTGGGGGCACCTACCCTCTGGAATCAGTTGCCCTCTGAGATAAGGAGAATCCATGATCTCGGTGCCTTCTGCCGTGCCCTTAAAACTTTCTTTTTCCAGCAAGCCGGGCTGGCTTAACATAACATTTTTAAAAAACATTTTTAACTGGTTTGTCATTTTAAATTGGGGCCAAATTAATATATATCCTTTTAATTGTTTTTAATGTTTGTGTTGTATGTTTTTAGCTGGCTGTACACCGCCCTGAGTCCCTCAGGAGAAGGTGCAGTATATAAATTTGAAATAAAATAAAATAAAATAATAAATAAATTGTGCCCAGAGAGAGAAATATCTGCCTCTACCTAGGATTGAACTCATAGCCTTCTGATTGCTCCACCTATAGGCCATCACAAACTGCTTTTACTTGCAAGGAATTGTCAGTGAGGTTGAAGCAACCCAAACCAGGAAATCCCTCACATCCATGGGCCATTTTGAGCAGCATCAAGTCCATGACCTGCCTGTTTTGCAAGATTGCTGTTCTTAGCTATTCCTGCTTCTCACTGAGGAGAGCTTTACCAAGCCTTATTTATATGTTTTGTAACTGTTGAAGACATTTAAACGTACAGGAGGGCTGTCTAACCAGTTAGAGCCAGAAAAGTCTATCTGCAGTGTTTTCTTCTGAAGAATGTCACCACCATTGTAAGCTGGTGTGGGAAGGAGAGCCTCACTCCCATAAATCTCTGTTCTGGGAGGGATGACAATCAAACAGGGTGGAATCAAACAGAGGACCTGAAGGAAATAACAGAATAAGAGAGCTGGAAGGGACCTCGGAGGTCTTCTAGCCCAACCCCCTGCTCAGGCAGGAAACCCCATACCATTTCAGGCATATGCTTGTCTCTTCTGAAAAGCCTTCAGTGATGGAGCACTCACAGCTTCTGGAGGCAGCTCATTCCACTGACTAGAACAATTGATCAACCTACCTCCAGAGGTTGTGGGTACTCCAAAACTGGAGGTTAATCAATAATCAAGACTTTTTTCAGGGTTCGTGAAACAGCAAGTTTCAGCCTCCGCCTTTACTGCTTGGCTGCCATGGTAATGGGGGCAGGGGGAGCTAGCATGGGGAAGAGTGTGCTGGAGAGAAACAAAAGTGAGACTTAAGCTACTGGGCTGCATCTTTGAAGCTGCTATCAGCTCAACAGTCGTGGCATTCCTGATTGATGATGCTGCCAGACGTTTGCTCCCACCTGACCTCTGGGAGACCTTTGGATTGGATGATTTACGATGGACAGTGGTAGGGAATGCTTTCTATCTGTAATTTTTGCGCTTTTGCCTCAGATTCTGCTTTTCCTTGGTTGCGATCATTCCAATTTTCATTAAAAGTACCTTTTTCTATAAACCATGGAGTTAGGGTCATTCTTTCTTGAACTTTAAAGAAAGCACACCTGACAGCAAGGGCTGATAGGACTCCCCCAATATTGAGAGAGGCTCAAGAAAAGGATGGTCTCATATTTCAGTTATCATACATCAAAGAAAGGCAGGAGAGGCTAATGCATAAGCAACAGACAAGATAAGCACAGATATTCATAGGGAAAGGATCTCAAGTTACTGTAAGTAATGGAGCTCAGCCTATTTCCTGTGCAGATTTTCCTTCGGAAACCAAAAAGGAGGAATAAAGCAATAAATAGGACAGTGGGGGGAAACCTCTGTCATAAATCAAGAGAAGGAGCCAGAATGCCAGACACCAAAAGAGAAAAAATTAATTTTTAATGTTATAAACCATCCGGAGTCACCAATATGTAAATTGGATAGCAATATAACTATGTTTCATAAATAAATAATAAAATCAGAGACTCTTGTGCCTCATTATATTCTCTCTACAATTCAGATTGGGCCTAAATAAAATAATGTAACATTTGGGGAAAAAGATACAGGCCAAGAGACCAGTCCCAGAGGCCAAAATGGAGAAGATCTCCACGGCCACCATGGACTTCCCTTTGGTGCTCAGGTAGGTGGGGAGGAATGAGATCCAAACACTGCAAAAGACCAGCATGCTAAAAGTGATGAACTTGGCTTCATTAAAGCTGTCTGGCAATTTTCTAGCTGAAAAAGCCACTGTAAAACTGACGAGGGCCAGGAAACCCAGATAGGCAAGGACAACATAAAACATCAAAGCTGAGCCTTCATTACATTCCAAGATGGCCTCTCCTACCAAGGAATGGAAGTCCAAGTTGGGAAATGGGGGAGAGGTTACCAGCCAGGTGGCACAAAGAAGTGCTTGGACCAGGGGACAGGCTAAGACAATGGAATTGGTCAGTGGTTTTCCTAAGAGTTTCTTAGTCCTGTTCCCTGGCTTGGTGGCCATGAAGGCCAGAACCACCATGACAGTTTTTGCCAAGACAGAGGAAATTGCAAGGGAAAAGAGAATGGCAAAGGCAGTTTGTCGGAAGAGACAGGTGAGCTTCCTGGGTTGACCAATGAAAAGAAAGGAGCAGAGGAAGCAGAGCAGGAGGGAGACCAGGAGGATGTAGGTGAGATCTCGGTTGTTGGCCTTGACAATCGGTGTATCATGATGCGTAAGGAAAATCACCAGAACTGCAGATGTGGTCACAGAGAGAAAAAGAGTGAGAGATGTTAAGGAGTATCCCAGGGGGTCTTGATAGGAAAGGAAGTGGAGCTTCTTGGCAATGCAGTGGTCCTTGTCCTTGTTGGGATATTGGTCTTCTGGGCAAGGATCACAGAGAGCTGCATCTGAAATCAAGAGTCGGTGTGAATTTCATGGTGAATCAACAAAGGCAAATCATCCATCCATATTGACGATGCTGGGAATAAATTAGCCAGAAAAACAGATCTGTTCTCTGGCTCAACTTCTCTGCTTTATTCTTCAAATCCAGTCATTCAATCTTTTTCTTTAGTAGGAAACCTATAAATTTTGCCGTGAAAAAACCTGATAATAAATTGTTGAAGAGCAAGAAAAGTGGCCTTTGGGGTAGCACAGCTTAGATTCATGAATTGAGAGGGTCTGGTGAAAACTACGAATATATTGAATCATATTGTGGTGTACCAACTTCCACAATTCCTGGAGGAAACGGATTACCTAGACCCATACCAATCGGGTTTCAGGCGTGGCCACAGCACGGAAACGGCATTGGCGGCCCTGGTGAATGTTCTCTGGTGGGCCCGGGATGGAGGTTGTTCCTCCATTCTGGTGCTACTTGACCTCTCAGCAGCTTTTGATACCATCGACCATGGTATCCTACTGCGGTGGCTCTGGGGGTTGGGAGTGGGGGGCACTGTTTTACAATGGTTCTCCTCCTACCTCTCGGGCTGTATGCAGTTTGTGTGGGCGGGGGGGGGTCAGAGATCCTCCCCGACACCCCTCACTTGTGGGGTTCCACAGGGGTCAGTTCTCTCCCCCCTGCTCTTTAACATCTATAGGAAGCCGCTGGGTGAGATCATTCGTAGTTTCGGGGTGAGGTATCATCAGTATGCTGATGATACCCAATTATATATCTCCCCCCGGACTAGCCCAGGGATGCCCTTTCTGTGATGTGTAAGTGCCTGGAGGCGGTGCGGGTCTGGATGGGTAGAAACAGGCACAGACTCAACCCCTCCAAGACCGAGTGGCTGTGGATTCCGGCATCTCCTGCTCTAGCTACCCCATCACTTTTGATGGGAGGGGAGTTGCTTACTCCCTCGGAAAGGGCACGCAATCTTGGCATCCTCCTTGATTCACGGCTGTCCTTGGTGGATCATCTGATGGCCGTAACAAGGGGGGCTTTTCCACAGTTGCGACCTTTTCTAGACAGGGATGCCCTCCGTACAGTCACTCAAGCTCTCATTATCTCTCGGTTGGATTACTGCAATGCCCTCTACATGGGGCTGCCCTTGGGGTGCACCCGGAGGCTCCAGCTGGTCCAGAATGCGGCCGCGCAGGTTGTCATGGGAGCTTCTCGTTACTCCCGGGTAACACCTCTCATGTGCGAGCTGCACTGGCTGCCGGTGGCCTTCTGGATCCGTTTCAAGGTGCTGGTTCTTACTTATAAAGCCCTTCATGGCATGGGCCCGGGGTACATGCAGGACCACCTCCTACCAGCCTCCCACCGCCCAGTGCATTCACATAGAGCTGCCCTCCTCCAGGTGCCGCCGGCCAGACAATGTCGGCTGGTGACCCCCAGGATGAGGGCGTTTCCTGTGGCCGCACCGACCCTCTGGAATGGGTTACCCACCGAGCTCCGGACGGCTCCCGATCTCCGCACTTTCCACACTGGTCTGAAGACATGGCTTTTTCAGCAAATTCCCTGATCGGTTACGAGGCTTTTAATTTTGGGGATTTTAATTGGATTGGTTTTAGTATTTATTGACGATTGATGTTGTTTTTATTGTGTGAGCCACCCCGAATCCCACGGGAGAAGAACGGCATATAAATTCTAAAAATAAATAAATAAATAAATAAATAAATAAATAAATAAATAAAAAGCCTCCTACCAAAACTGATGCCAAAATTAATATTTTCCCATTGAATGACTTCCTTGAAGATCTACACTTGACGTGTGCTGTACCTGTCTGATTAGAAATGGTCCCTTCTGGACAAGGGTCACATTGGTAGCAGCAAACTTCCTTGCCTTCTGGAACGCTCTTCCTCTCTCCTGCATGGCACCTCTTCATGCCACACCTGGCAAAGGGCACCTTCTGGAAGAGAAATATTTGAGATGACCTAAGTAATAAACATGCTTCATTTGTCTATTTCTGCATTTCTGTCTCCATCTTTAGAGTGTCTTCAAAAGAAACGGTTTACCAGGGCCTACGAGAGGGATAAGCTCCAGGGGGAGTCAGGCCAGTGGCAATCCTGACCCTCCAGAATGGATGCTGGAGATTGGAACTGAGACCTCAAAATGAAAGGAAGGCTTATGACATGGAGCTACAGCTTTTCTAAAAGAAAGAATTGTGGGGATCCAACTGAATGGTCCATGGAAATCTTTTTTGCTTTAATGGGCTCCTGGGTTCCAAGCAGGAGTTCTTCCCAATCTTACCCCATCTTGGACTTTTCAGAAGTCAAACTGTAAATGTGTTAAACTCAAAAGCAGGTTTTTCATCAAATTCCTGAATTTTTTTCTGACTGAATAGACCTGTTTCCCAATTAAAAGGAGGTTATGCTTCTCCTGGAGTGAATTAATCCTTTGCTGAATTTATAACATTTCCTTCCAACTCACCTTTGTGGCCCAGATGATCGCATCAGACTTAATGGTGAAATCTTGTCCTGGGGAAGCTGTGGAATCTATTTGTCCAACTTTCGTGGGGACAAAAGATTGATTGGGGAGGAAAAGCCAGTTGAGAAGATCAAAATGAGAAGAAACCAATCCACTTTCTGAGAAGGAGACTTCCTCTCCAGCACTGTTGTTGAACTTGATGTTCCTCAGATAGGGAAGAACCTGAAAGAAAAGGCAGCCGGATTAATTGGCTGAACACCACACATGAGACACCCTGGTTTCTATCATTATGTGATGGCCATCAGCCTAGGAGATGTGTCTATATCTGAGAAGCTAAATGAGTTCCCTTGATGGAGATCTAAGCTATCAGAAGTAACATCAGATATTCGACTCCATCCTTAAAATGACGAGACATTCTCTTTATCATTGGACATTTGTATCATGGCTTCTTCAATTCCAGTCTTACAAGGATGAGAGCTACAGACAAATATTACAAATTACATTGTGTAGTTTTTCCTCTGTGATACTTGGCAAGCTATGTTTTTAATTTTATTTGGGCCAACATTCTTGTAAATGACAAATGCCTTTTAAGAATGATTAATTATTTGTCCTTGGTGCTTGGTGCTCTCTGATCCTCGTTATTTTCTTGCAGATGTTTCATGACCTAAACTGGGTAACGCTGAAAGTGATATCCCTCCCTTCTAGCACTGATGATACTACCTAGTTGGGTTGTAAGAAAACAGCCAAACTCAAAGAGCACCAAGGACCCCTCATTTAAACCCTGAGCTATAATATTCTCCTTTACTGGTAAATACTTTCTATCATAAAATCCTACAGTTCCCCTGACTTTCTCTAGCTGATGGTCAAAGGGAGCAGAATGAAGAAGGAGATCTGACCAAGAGGGGCCACGTAGAAGGTTTGTCCTGCCCTGGTTTGTCACTTCATTGTCCAGAGAGGAATAATTGAGCCTTTGATGTTGAAAAATCTGAAGAATTTCAGATCAGGAACCCATTAGGACCATATATTGAGTCTTCTTCTGCACATGCTGAGCTTGACAGAGGCTGAACACAGCAAACAAAGCAGTACAAGAAACTGCGTACTAAAAAATTGGCACGCAATAACAAACATTTCCAAGGCACAATAATCTAAACCAACATTAAAATGAATTGAGTGTCCTTTTACAGATTGGATTCAGGCTACTGACTGAGAGAAAGTGAGGAGGTTCTACAAAAATTATTTTTAATAATGGCTGTCTTAATCCCTTCTTAGATACATTGATAGCACACAGATATTTAATCAAGAATAATTCAAGAAATTCATATAGGGAGTTTCCTACCTAGAGATCTCTGGACTAGATAAAAACTCACTGAGTTTACCTGCCATGACTGAATATTTGAGATCCTCTTTCTGAGCCTCATTGTGGTTGGTTGTCCTCCAGATCTGTATATTGCATGCAATGCATGTCCCACAGCATAAACAGCATTGTAGATATTGTAACTTTCACCTTCCATGCTTGTTTCAAAAATGTAAGAAGGTACATTCTGTAAATTCTCTTTTCCTGTACATCGTTTTACCCCCTTTGGAAGGATCCTTCCTGGTTTGTCCATCATGCAGCCAAACAACCTTTCCCAACATTGCAGGAGAAAGATGTCCCCTTGTGGCTTCAAGGAGTCTAAAGACAGGAGGAAATGACTGAATTCTGAGACATCCCCAGTGTGGGGCCTAAAATGCAAAGCCCCATGGAAGGACTTTACTGATTTCATCATGCCTTGATTCTTCACCACACTAAGTTTCCAATGGGAAGTTAAGACCCAAACTTTCCAAAATGACACCTTCCTCAAATGTTCATGGACATTGATTGCCACTTGTACATTTTTAATACTATTGGGGTCTCCAAATAGAACAATCACTTCAGCTTTAGACCAAGTCTCCACACTACGAAGTAACTTCAGCATTGTAGTATCAAGAAAATCTGATTTCAATATTTCAGTGAAGGCCAGGCAGACCTCCTTCTCCTTCAGCATTGGCATCAGAGATGAGACGAAACGTTCTCCACTCTCATCTTCAGGGGCCAGAAGACCAACCCAGTTCCACTGGAAATGCAGAAGCAGCTGGACTAAACCCACACACTCAGCAAAATCACTGGGATTAATCCAGATGAAGGAAGGATAAACTATTCTGTCTTCCTGAGTGAACTCAAAGCCAACACCAAGCTGGAGAAAGTGAGATTCTTGATAGTAAATTTTAGGGGTCATCATTATGTGGATTATGTCAGAAGCCAAGGGAACCATACATCAAATCAATACAGAGAATATACTACACTACACTCTTATGAAGAATAGATTAAGAAAAAATTCCTCTTGGCAAATACCACATTTCAAAGTTATCTCACTGATCAGTTTTGGCTTCTATAAAAACATATCATGACACAAAAAATATAAATATATGTCCCCCAAAACACCCCCTTTGTTTTCCACCTTTGGCTTCTGGGTGTGCTTCAGTTGTTTTTGTACTCTCTACTGTATCCAGGGAAGCCCCCTTACCTGTGGGACCTTGAAGAGGCTGAAGATGGAGGCCATCTGCCTTGAGGATCTGGGATTGAGATCTCCAATGACAGAGAGCAGAGGGTCCTTCCTGTCACATTTGTACCCTGGAACCATTCGGTCTCGGGTGGAGAGCAGGGAGAGGCTGTTTGAGCAAATCTCCACCTCAGTCTGAGAATTGCTATAGATGTGGAAGCCAAGAGTGATGTTGGAGGGGAGAACTGGATCTTTGTTGACCTCGCTGACTGCAAACACCAAGACTATGAACTGCTGGTAGTTCTTGGGTATCATTCTACAGTAAGAAAATCATTGGGGAAATTTTAAGGAGAGCTTGTTTGTGCTGGTGGATTTTTAAAAAAATGTTCTTTGTATAGCAGGAAGTTTCAAAGTCCATTGGGTTTGATTCATTGTTAAGGCTGTTCCTTGATTAATGGCCTTGAGAGAAAGGAGAAAATCCTGTTTCTCCATTCCCCAGATCATTTGATACCCCTCCATCAGCCCCCCCACCTTCCTTCACTTTGCTTCAGTGGTGGTAATCCTTCCCAATCGCTTCTCTTCCACCCCAATTAATTTGTTTCCCTCTTGAAGCAGCTTCTTCAGGTCTGGAAACCACATTAAATGGGTTTGACCTCATGATTGAGTTTTGCATCAGGAGTTTCTGTCCAAATTTATATTGTAAGTCAACTTCTTCACTAGGCCAGCACAGTTTCTAAGGTGTTGTCCTTCCTGACTTTTTGGGTGGTTTATTTGCTTCCTGATCAAGAGTTCTGGAAAGATGGAGAATTCTAGCCTATTATATGAGTTTGGTTCTTTATTGAGAAAAGCACAAAGATCTGAACTAAGGTAGGACATTGCAAACGTCACTAAAACAAGTGTTTCTGAAAAGAGTCCCTGAATATAAAGCAAAGAAAATAATTATTTACATCTTTCCCCTTTGGGTGAAACTTACAAAATATTCTTCAGAAGTCGAGATGGGTCTTTTTGAAAGGATTGGAAGTTGATTTTAAGTGCAGTTCCCAGGGGAACGTTCCCACCAATGACGAAATTACCAGGCCTGTAAAAGTCTCTCCTAGTGTGTACAGTGTTTGTCAACACACACCCAGTTTGCTTCCTCTTAGCAATAGTTGGAGACAGGAGACAGAAGAGCAACAGCAGCAGGAGGAGAGGCAGCCCAGTCATTCTTCTCTCCTTCCCCTCTAGATCAGAAATCAAGAGGTTATTTTATTTTTATTTTTTTTGCAGAAGTTGAAATCTCAGCAGAGCTTTAGCAGAAGAGAAATAATCTGGGCTACCTGGATGGCCCCAAGGCCAATTTGTATGCAGCCATGTTTCCTCTTACCTGTGTTTGGTTTATGAGCAAAGAGGAAACTGAGGCCAGTTGAGGCTCAGCAAACCCAGGAGTTGGTTCTTTGCAACACAAGGCAAGGTGACATGTCCTGCCCCCACCAGGAGAACTCTGAGTATCTAATTTAAAGCAGCTTTTATCTCAGAAGATTTTTTTTTCTGTAGAAATCCATAGGGGATATATTAGAAATTACTATTCTTCTTATAATTGCATGGAAAAGCAATTGTTCTATTTACTGAGCAATAGCTACTCTTCATACAGCAGATGGAGAAAAGTGAGTTTGGGTCTCCTGTTGTTAATCCACAGATCAGATGCAGTTGAGAGTCAAGGTGAACTTGGGTATTTGAGTTATGTGGAACTGAGCCTTAAGAGATTGACAGAGTTGGAAGGGACCTTGTAGGTCATCTAGTCCAACCCCCCACCCAAGCAGGAGACCCTACCCCATTTCTGACAGATGGCAGTCCAGTCTCTTCTTGAAAGCTTCCAGTGATGAAGCTCCCACAACTTCTGAAGGCAACTTCTGTTCCCTTGGTTGATTACTCTCACAGTCAGAATTTTCCCCTTATTTCCAGGTTGAATCTCTCCTCAGTTTCCATCCATTCTTCCTTGCCTGGCCTTCGGATGCCTTGGAAAATAACTTGACCCCCTCTTCTCTGGGGCAGCCCCTCAAATATTGGAAGACTGCTATCATGTCTCCCCTGGTCCTTCACTTCACTAGACTAGCCAGGCCAAATTCCTGTAACCGTTCTTTGTATGTTTTAGCCTCCAGTTGTCCACTAAGACTCCAAGATTCCTCTCACAGTCACTACTGATAGGGCCCAGTGTTCAAGTCTGAGGTCTTGAAAGGTTTGAGACCCCTGGACTAGAAGACCTTATCTTTATCTTTATCTTTATTTGATTTATATACCGCCCTACTCCCAAAGGACTCAGGGCGGTGAACAGCCAAACGATAAAATACATAAATACAAAATTTAAAAACAGAATAAAACCGAATTAAACAATTTGGCCCAGACAGATTTAAAACACCCCAATCATTTAAAAAACAGATTAAAATTTTCATATTAAAAAGAAAAAGGGAAAAGATTAGGCCAGGCCCGCCTGGTGAAATAAAAAGGTCTTTAGAGCGTGGCGGAAGGTGCGTAGATCCAGGATCCTCCGTATCTCCGGGGGGGAGCTCATTCCAGATAGTAGGTGCCCCCACAGAGAAGGCTCTCCCCCTGGAGGCTCCCAGTCGACATTGTTTGGCCGACGGCACCCGGAGGAGCCCCTCTCTATGGGAGCGTACCGGCCGGCAGGAGGCTATTGGTGGTAGTAGGCGGTCCTGTAGATAACCAGGTCCTAAGCCATGGAGTGCTCTAAAGGTGGTAACCAAAACCTTGAAGCACACCCGGAAGACCACCGGGAGCCAGTGCAGCTCGCCCAGGAGAGGTGTTACATGGGAACGCCATGTCGCTCCCATTACCACCAACGCGGCCGCACTCTGTGCCAGTTGGAGCCTTCGGGTGCTTCTCAAGGGGAGCCCCATGTAGAGAGCGTTACAGTAGTCCAGGCAGGAAGTGACAAGGGCATGAGTGACCATGCATAAGGAGTCCCGATCCAGAAAGGGATGCCACTGGCGAATCAGGCGAACCTGATGAAAAATCCCCCCGGTCACGGCCGTCAAATGCTCTTCTAAAGGCAGCCGTGAATCCAGGAGGATGCCCAAGTTGCGAGCCCTCTCCGTGGGGGCCAATGATTCACCCCCAATAGTCAGTGATGGCGCCAACTGACTATATCTATATCTACCTCCAAGGTCCCTTCCAACTCTGTTATTATGTATGTATGTATGTATGTATATATGTTTTTCCTCTAGCCAGGTTTTACCTACGTAAGCTAAGTTGTTCTACAGCCCTGGTTCTGTGAAATCTCATTCACAAGTTTCTGGGCCTTTTTTCTGCTGACAAACAGCAACTCTGTGTTGCTCTCTGGGAGACTCAGATAGCTATTTCTGCCTTTTAAGGCGTCATCAGTGAGCCACACCCTCTTCTCAGATATCCTCCCTGTAAAGGTACAATGTATCCATCATCAGATGTTGGCAATCATGTTGGCAATCCAATTTTCATCAACAGCCACATGAAAAAGTGCTGCGGAGTTTTGCCCAAACTGGTCCCTTAGATTTTGAAGCCATGATGTTCTTCTTCTGCCTGGACCTCATTTGCCTTCAATCTTTCCTTGGCAGATTAAGTGAAGGATGCCGTATTTTTCTGGGTGTTGCATCACATGTCCAAAATATTCTAACTTTCGCTTTTTTAGGGTTTTGATGATTTCCCTTGGCTTTCCCAGGTGGCTTATCACCTCCTCGTTTTGTAAATTGTAAATATAAAAGACAATCATTGCTTAAAACCATTATACACTAATAATAGAGTCCCTGAGTCTGTTGTGATGAGACCAACCAATGCAGCTCAGCAAGCAAAGCGATAATGTGCCTTACCAGAAACATTCATAACTTTTCTTGCTACTACAATTTGCACCAGTTGTTTCTTGATACTCTTCAAGGGAAGGTCTCTACATGGGGCTCCCCTTGAGGAGCACCCGGAGGCTCCAACTGGTGCAGAATGCGGCCACGTGGGGGATTATGGGAGCGAGGGGGCGCTCCCATGTGACACCTCTCCTGCGTGAGCTGCATTGGCTTCCAGTGGTCTTCTGGGTGCGCTTCAAGGTGTTGGTCACCACCTTTAAAGCGCTCCATGGCATAGGACCTGGGTATTTGTGGGACCGCCTTCTGCCACCGATAGCCTCCCACCGACCAGTATGCGCCCACAGAGAGGGACTCCTCAGGGTGCCATCAGCCAGGCAATGTCGACTGGCGACCCCCAGGGGGAGGGCCTTCTCTGTGGCAGCTCCTGCCCTCTGAAACGATTTGCCCCTGGAGATACGAAGGATACCAGATCTCCGGGTTTTTTGCCATGCCCTAAAAACTTTTCTTTTCCATCAAGCAGGGCTGGCTTGACCCCCCCTCCCTTTTAAGCCTTTTTTAGCCTTTTAAATTGTCAATTGGGTTTTAGTTTGAATGTTTTAAATTTTGGGCCACAGTTATATAATTCTTTTAAAAAATTTAAATTTTGTATTGGTATGTGTTTTAGTTCCGGCTGTGCACCACCCTGAGTCCACTAGGAGAAGGGCGGGATATAAATTGAATTAAATAAATAAATAAATAAATAAATAAATAAATAAATAAATAAATAAATAAATAAATAAATAAATAAATATGGAACATATTGCAGTAGTCCAACCAGGACGTCTTTTGCCCAGGAATGGGTGCAACTGGCACATAATCAAAGTTGTGAAAAGGCCCTTCTAGCCATAACTGCCCCTGGATCTTCAAGCAGGAGTTGTGAACCCAGGAGGACCCAAAATTTCTCACAGGGTCTGTTTGGGGCAATGCAGCTGAACCCAGCACCATAGATGGTGTAGTCCTTGAACTTGAGGACTCCAAAACCCTAAGCCACTCAGACTTGCTGGGGTTCAATTGAAATCTGTTTTTCCCCATGCAGACAATCATAACCCCCAGACAGGAGGACATATGTTTAATATGTTATTCTAATTACTTAACCATATCACATCACAATACTGAGAAGTATGGAGAAATATTTTAATACTTTAAATTGTATTGCACCAAATCTGAAATGCAAATAGAAGGACTTTCAAACATGAACTAAAAATGATATGTCTTTGGACAGAGATGATTATAAAATAGCAATAGGAATACCACTTAGACTTATATACCACTTCACAGTGCTTTGCAGCCCTTTCTAAGCAGTTTACATAGTCAGCCTATTGCCTTGAGCCAGTGAGGATCAAACCCTGGCAATCAGCAGAATTAGTTTATAACACTGTATTCTAACACTGCACCACTAAATATTTCCATGATTTCCAACTATTTGAAGGACAAGCCACTCTCTTACTTCATCATTGTTAAGAAACACATCCAATTAAAACAGGGGCCAAAGCCAAAATAAATGTTACTACTTTACATATAAATCAGAGATTTTTGTGTCCCATTATACTTTTTCTCTGATTCAGATCAGGCCTGAATAGGATAATGTAGCATTTGGGGAAATAGATGCAAGCCAAGAGACCAGCCCCAGAGGCCAAGATGGAGAAGATCTCCACGGCCACCATGGACTTCCTTTGGTGCTCAGGTAGGTGGGGAGGAATGAGATCCAAACACTGCAAAAGACCAGCATGCTAAAAGTAATGAATTTGGCTTCATTAAAGCTGTCAGGCAATTTCCTGGCCAGAAAGGCCATCGTGAAACTGACACTGGCCAGGAAACCCAAGTAGGCGAGGACAGCATAAAACATGGAAGCTGAGCCTTCGTTACATTCCAAGATTGTCTCTCCTACCAAGGAGTGGAAGTCCAAGTTGGGAAATGGGGGAGAGGTTACCAGCCAGGTGGCACAAAGAACTGCCTGGACCAGGGGACAGGCTAAGACTGTCAGATGTAAATGCCTTATTCCCTAATGTGTAAATAATGTATATATGGGATATCAGGGGTTAACTTATTCTTTGACTCTTAATGTATTCATAATTCACCACTCCCACTCTTGGCTCCACCCTTTGTATATATAAGGAGCCACCTTCACCATTTTCTTTGCTTCTATCTGTGAATATTCAGTGAATATAGAATGCCTATTATAATTAAAGAGAAATATATTTAAACCTCTAACTCTTATTATTATTATTGAGTCTGATCCTGAAAATATTGCAACAAGCTGGTAGCAGAGGATGGTTAATTGACTCAATAAATACCTAAAAATGTCTAAGAAAGATAGGCCCAACACCAGGGCCTACAGCAAAGAAATAGAAACTGAACAAGAAATAATCAACGAATCCACAAACGCGATTTCGAGAGAATCTGAAGAATACACCACTGAAGAAGAAGAATTAATAAATGAAAATGATGGCCAGGAGGAAATCGAAATAGAAAATAACGAACTCAGGTCAGAGATATTGAAGTTATTAAAAAGCCAGAAGAATGATGAAAGCCTCATCGCGAACCTCCAAGAAATGCTGAAGAACAGCGGAGCAGCGAGAGAGAAAAACATCGCTAAAGAGAAACCCAAAGACCAAAAAACTGTGAGTGATATGACTACAGAGAAAGTCGTTATGAAAAAGAAAAAATGTGATCCCGCGCGAAATTTTGAATGGCAGCCATCTTGGTTTCAACAAGCCTCCAAAGTGAGCGAAGCAGAGCCAATCAAAATGCTCAGTTCAAAATTTCTGGCGCGAAAAACGTTATCAGACAACGAAAGTGAAAAGGAGGATTCAAACTCTTCGGAAGAGCCAGAATCAGAAAATGAAGACGACTTAACGAAATCCCAAGTAAAGTCAGCAATGAAGACGCTTTTTGCTGCATTTGGGCCAAAATTAAAAATTTCCAAAGCACCAACGAAGAAGCAAGCGAACAAGCCGATACTTCAAGACATGCACGCTCCCATCCTGACTTCGAGAGCGACGACGCCCGAGCCCAGAGAGCCATGTCGATTCCGCCCTACACCGCAAACCGAAGCAAGTGCCAACGCACCCAAAAGAAAGAGAAGAACAGTCGCCGCCATCAGAACTCCTAAGACCGAGCCAGAGACCGACTCGTCTGAAGAGGAGCGGAGCGAGCGAGCTACAATGGAGAGAACCTTCCACGACGACGCCAAAGAAGAAATGAACAACGCGCATGTGCGAAACTACGTAGACGGTCCGGAAAGACTTGAACTGGCCAGAGAACCGCGCAGACTCGTTGCGAGCATCCCCATGCCGTTTTGCAATTTCCTACACTTGCGAGACCACGGACTACCTCAGGTTGTAAGTAATGGACAAAATAATGTGGGAAACTTACCCAGTGACTTCCCAAAATTTAGGGTTGATGGCATTAATTTGCAAGAATGGTATCAACAGCTCCAGGTTGTCTTTATGAAAGAAAATTTACTATTTTTTATCACTAGTCCCCCAAGAAGACCTTGGACTTTAAAAATAGATTGTTTACACCATAAGGCATTTTTCTTAATAATATCTAGCGTGTCTCCTGCAATGTATCATAGCATCAAACCAAATCTAACTGTTTCAGAAATAATTCAATGCATGTTTAATTTGTTTCACAGCAATAGTGTAGCTACCACCACAAGAATGTCTAAGGACTTCTTTTCTTCCAGAGTAAAACCAGGGGTTTCCATAAGTGAGCATTTAATATCCTTAAACAAAATAAGAGCTGAACTGCATTTGAGGGGGGAAGTGATTTCAGATCAAACAATGAAAAGTGTTATTATCAACTCACTTGATTCATCATGGGATAGTTTTATGTCACACTTAGACACCATCAATCTAGGATATTTATCAATAGAAAGTCTGTCTAACAAATTGATAGCAGAAGACAATTCAAGAAAAAATCGTTATAGCAATCACACAGAACACAAATCTTTTAGGAAGGTAGCTTTCCAAGAAAAATATAATGAAACTTTTAAATGCCACAATTGTGGGTCCAGGGAACACAATAGAAGAGATTGTCCCAAAATTTCAAAGGAAAGACATAGGTCAGAATATAGGAATAAATACAATTATAGACAGTCTTCCACAGATAGACATAAATATAGAAGCCCACCAAATTACAGAGAAAGTAGAGGGGGCAGAGAAAATTCAAAAGAGAGAAAATCTGGTTCACTGAATGGACTGAATAAACAAGACAGCACTAAAACGCAACAAAATGAGAACAATAATTGGCTTATTGATTCTGGGGCAACTAATCACACCACTAATAACAAAAATATATTGTCTTCATTTACAGAAGATAAGTTTGTTATAAAGGTAGCTAATCAAGAAAAAGTTCAAGTATTAGGCAGAGGGAATGTGACCTTGCCTGGTCTAGGAAAAATAGAGGGGGTATTGTTAATACCAGAAATACCTCATAACATACTAAGTGCCATAAAACTAAGCAGAGATTCTGACATCAATATAGTTTTCTCAAAGGGAAAAGCAACTTTAGAGAAGAATAAAACAAATGTAGGCACTGTGATGATTAAAGGAGGCCTACCCTATCTGATAACAAAAGAAAGATGGTTACATAACATTGATTCAAATATGGAAGATTGTATTGAGGCAGATGATGAAAATATTAGTAACAGTGACAATGATGAATGTAAAATATCTCATGATCACACAGATACACACAATGAGAAGAAACCAAAAATAGGTAAACCAATTCATGACGAGTGTGCTCATATCTTACATAGGAAGTTAGGACATGCAAGTTTTCCTGTAGTACAAAAAATGACTGAACACGCAGAAGGTGTCAAAATAAAAAATTGTGAAAATTATTTGGAATGCTCAGTATGTAAATCTACTAAACTAAAAACTAGTCCCAGGCCAAAAAAATCCACCAGATCAACTAACAAAATTTTTGACTTAGTACACATGGACTTAGTTGGCCCATTAACTCCATCAATCACTTATAGAAAACGTTACTTCCTAACAATAGTAGACGATTACAGTCGCTATGGTTTTGTTTACACATTAAAACACAAGGATGAAACCTTTCAAAAATTTAAGGAATTTTACAAACGCATAGAAACACAACATAATATCAGAATAAAACAAATTATGACAGATAGGGGATGTGAATTCATGTCTAAAGAATTCTCCCAATGGTTAAAGGATAGAGGAATGCTACATTACACGTCTAGTCCATTTTCTGCGTTCCAGAACGGGATTGCAGAGAGAAAGAATTCCACATTACAAACCATGATTAGGTGCACATTAGAGGATGCTGGTTTAGGCAAACAATTTTGGTCAGAAGCCTTACATTATTCAAATTACACTCAAAATAGAACCTGGTCCAGTATTGTGAATAAGACACCATATGAGGTGATGTATAATAGGAAACCAAAATTAGCACACATGCACATATTTGGGGTCACTGCAGACGTACACATACCTAAACAGTTGAGAAGAAAGGGAGAAAACGTATCCAGAAGACTAAGATTTATGGGATATGAAACTGGCACCAAAGGGTACAGATTCATTGATAATAATAACAAATTTATAGTTTCCAGAACAGCTGTGTTCCATGAACAGGCCAACTGGTCTAAATTACATCTTAATGAAATATTTCCAAATAAATGCAAAGATACAAAATCTCGTGAGGAAGGGACAATAGAAAATCAAAATATCAACAAAAATAAAAACAAAACCAAAACATGGACAAATAGTCAACACAAAATAAAGACAGACACATTAACAAAAAAGGAAGCAAGATATTTGCATGACTACCATAGCAAACCTGAAAGAGCTATTAGGAACAACAGAAATCAAATACCAAATAAATACAGAGATTACATAATGCATATGGATGGTGAACAAATAACACCTAATACATATGAGGAAGTATTAAAACTCCCTCGTGAAGAAAAGGAAAAATGGGAACTAGCTATGAAAAAAGAGATGGAAAGTTTGCAAGGATTAAATGTATTCACACCTGCGATTGCACCTAAAGATAAAACAATTATTGGTACCAGGTGGATTTATAAAATTAAGAACCTAGAAGGAGGCAATACCCTATACAAAGCTAGATTGGTTGCACAAGGTTATGCACAAAAATATCCGGAGGACTATACTGACACGTATTCCCCCACAGTAAGAACAGAGAGTGTTAAAACAGCTCTAGTAGTAGCATCCGCACTCGATCTTGATGTATTTCAATATGACATACAGACTGCGTATCTACACGCAAAACTAGATAAGGAAATATATGTAAGAGCACCTCACAGTCAGTACACTAATAAAAATGAAATTTGGCTATTGAACAAGAGTTTATACGGATTAAAGCAATCTGGCAAAAGATGGTACGATTGCTTGGTAAAAGTACTTAAGACCATGGATTTCAACGCTACCACTGCTGATAACTGTTTCTTTGTCAAAAAGAGTGATGATTATATTGAATTTGTATTGATTTATGTAGATGATATTTTATATATAGGAAAACACAAAGAGAGAAGAGAAATCTTTGTAAACAAGCTAAATGAACATTTCTCGTTGAAATCTCTAGGTAAAGTAAACAAATATCTTGGTGTACAAATTAACAAAACTAGAAGGGGATTCAAACTTACTCAGAAAGATAAGATTATTGAACTTCTAAACAAATGCAATTTAAACAATGCCAAACCCTGTGACACTCCTATGCAAACTGATTTCCTTAGAAATACTGATGAATCTTCCCCTGAATTCAAGGATAATACATTTTATAGATCAGTCATAGGTTCACTTCTTTATATATCTAATTGGACTAGGCCAGATATTGCATTACCACTCAATTTATTATCAAGGCACGTTAGCAAACCAACAGTGTATCACTGGGAAGCTGTCAAAAGAATTTTAAGATATCTGAAAAGTACATTAGACTTTTGCCTAGTATTAGAACCTAGTGATAATAAAGAACCAAAACTTACATGTTACGCAGATGCGGATTGGGCTGGAGATATATCATGCAGAAAAAGTACTTCTGGTTATATTTTTCTGTTAAATGACTGTCCAGTTTACTGGTACACTGGTAAACAAGAACTGGTAGCCACTTCAACCACAGAAGCGGAATATGTTTGTTTATCCAAAGCTGCAAATAACCTTGTATGGTTTAATGATTTAATTTCAGATGTTTGGAAAAAACCTGCTTTGCCTTTTGTTATGCATGAAGACAATAAAGCAGCCATTGAAATATCTAGATCCGATGCCATTGGACAAAGATCCAGGCATATAGATATAAAATTTAAGCATGTGAGACAACTGTCTCAAGATGGATTTATCAAAGCAGTGCATTGTGATACCTCTGAACAATTAGCTGACATATTGACGAAGCCTTTACCTTCTAAACAGCACAAATACTTAACTTCCAAATTGTATGTCTTATATTGTCCTGAATCTGAATGTAATTGGTGTTGTATAGCGAACTGGCATTTAGAGGGGGATTTGTCAGATGTAAATGCCTTATTCCCTAATGTGTAAATAATGTATATATGGGATATCAGGGGTTAACTTATTCTTTGACTCTTAATGTATTCATAATTCACCACTCCCACTCTTGGCTCCACCCTTTGTATATATAAGGAGCCACCTTCACCATTTTCTTTGCTTCTATCTGTGAATATTCAGTGAATATAGAATGCCTATTATAATTAAAGAGAAATATATTTAAACCTCTAACTCTTATTATTATTATTGAGTCTGATCCTGAAAATATTGCAACAAAGACAATGGAGATGGTCAGTGGTTTTCCTAAGAATTTCCTTGCCCTGTTCCCTGGTTTGGTGGCCATGAAGGCCAGAACCACCATGACAGTTTTTGCCAAGACAGAGGAAACCGCGAGGGAAAAGAGAATGGCAAAGGCAGTTTGTCGGAAGAGACAGGTGAACTTCCCAGGTCGACCAATGAAGAGGAAGGAGCAGAGGAAGCAGAGCAGGAGGGAGACCAGGAGGATGTAGGTGAGATCTCGGTTGTTGGCCTTGACAATCGGTGTGTCATGATGCTTACGGAAAATCACCAGGATAGCAGTTGTGAGCAGAGAAAAGAAAAGACCTAAAGAGGATAAAGCATATCCCAGGATGTCTTGATAGGAGAGGAAATGGATCTTCTTGGCAATGCAGTGGTCCTTGTCCTTGTTGGGATATTGATCTTCTGGGCAGGGATCACAGAGGGCTGCGTCTGAAATCAAGAAATCAAATCTTTGCCTGAGGATTCCAGGGACAACTACCATAAGCCTTATTTCCCCTTCATTATTCCTGCATCCCTCTGCTGTGGCATGAGTTCCCCTTTCTGCTATGGCCAGTCCACAAAGGAAGTGATGGAATGACCCTTTGTAAATTTCATGGTGGAGGAAACAAGTTCATTCTTTGTGTATTATTGATGATGGTTTGGCTAAATTGGTCCCAGACAAGGAGGTGTTCAACTCCAGCTGATCTGGTTTGTTTGCTCTTTAAGAAAAGGCTGTCTCCAGTCACTGGCTTCTTCCCTGACTATTGTGGCTTCAAGTGGGAGAGAGGTTGCCATTTCTTCCCTGCTTTTTACTGGAATCGCAAAAAGACTGAGAGATCTGTAGCTAGACATCCTACTCTTTTGAGTGTTCCTGCATTATTTTTTGTTGAGGAGATCTAAATTGCAACAGGGAAGGTCATGAAAATATCTACTTAACTTTGGGAGAGGGAAAGGTCTTTTTTCCTGATCCAAAATGGTTTATGGAGAAATTGACTACAAGAGGGAAAAAAAGAAAGTTTGATTCAGAAGCACCACAGCACTGAGAATTCTCTGGCTCAGGTTCTCCACTATATGCTTAAAATATATTGGTTTATATTTTTTATTGTTGTTGCAGCTGAGTGTTAGCAGACATGGATAGCTGTATCTCCTCTTCCTCTGACATGTCTATCAAGTGATCCTGGAAGATCTGCTTTCGACATTTGCTCTACCTGTCTGATTAGAGATGGTCCCTTCTGAACAAGGGACACATTGGTAGCAGCAGACCTGCTTCCCCTCTGGGACTCTCCTCCTCTCTCCTGCCTGGCACCTCTTCATGCCACACTTGGAAAAGGGCACCTTCTAAAAGAGAAAAGAGAAATGTTTGAGATGGCATAAGCAAAGACTCGGGTTAATGTCAGAGTTCCAGAAAAATCCCAACTCCAAGTAACAACTCTGAAGCAAGCATTTTTCCAAAGTTCTGTTTACTAGAATAGGCAAACTGGCACACCTAGGAAAACTCAAATCTGAGAGGTCCAGGTTTTCCCTCAGTAAATCAAATCCCCCAAAACCATCCCCTCACTCTTATTATTATTATTATTATTATTATTATTATTATTATTATTATTATTATTATTAGATTTCTATACCGCCTTTCTCCCGAAGGACTCAGGGCGGTGAACAGCCAAAGGATAAAACACAAGAATACAAAAATTTAAAATAAATTAAAACAGATTAAACAATTTGGCTCAATTTTAAAAATATCCCATAATTAAACAAATTAAAATTAGTATTTAAAATTTAAATTTTAAAATTTTAAAAAGGAGAAGTTGATCACATGCTCCAATCACCACCCATCCCATTTCGAGACAGCACTCCTACCACTCCTTCTCCAGATGCAGGATCACCCTGACCTTGACTGACAGAAAGAATGCTATTATGTCTACAGACAATCCCTCTACTAAATCCCCCCTCCTACTTCCCCACCCATGAGAAGAAGGTGGCAGCATGGAAGCTTCCGGCCTAATGGCTTCCAATGCTTCATTTATTCTTCTCCACATTCCTATTTCAATTGAAAGAAAGTCTTCAAAAGAAATGGTTCCCCTGGGCTTCACAGAAACCAAAAACACCTCCTTGGTGAATCAGGCAAGCACCATTCCTGTCCTTTCAATGGATGCTGGAAATGGGAGCTGGGACCTTGGCATTCAAAGGAGGGCTGGTGACATTGAGCTACAGCTTTGATGAAACAGTAAATGATGAGGATTCAACTGAAGAGGTTGGGAGGGAAGGAGTTCTTGGAGGAGTGGGAGGAGGTGAGCAAAGTAGAAACAGGAGAAATGGGTTCTAATTCTAAGGCAATTATTCTTTCTTGAGGTTAGTAACAGTAGAAACAGAGAGAGGTATCTTGAAGCTTGCTAATTATGAATATCCATGGTTACATCATCAATGACCTATGTATACATATGGTATGAATTAAGTGTAGTGTTTGATTGAAAAGGGGGCAGATGGGGAAAATAGAAATAAATCTATTTAAATAAAGCAGCCATCCTTAAGATCCATAGGGGAAACATTTTCATAGAAGGTTCCTAAAGATCTTCAATGGTTGCCTGAGTTTCAGGAGGTGACCATCTCATGGAGGAGGAATCAGTCTAGAGCAAGATGACAATCTGGGTTTGTTTGACTGTATCACTTTCTTCCCCTTTCCTGAAATATATGACTTGGTTCCTTTTGTCTGTAAGAATCCTTCCCATTGTTTACTTTAGTGCATACTGATAAATCCTGCAGTGAGATTTAATTCTTGGTTTTGGGGTCCTTCATTTGATTCCACAGTGGGAATAGTCCATAGAATTCACTGTTGCCCACCCAAATGGCATCCCGGCCTTCAAGAAGTTCTTCCCAATCTCAACCCTTTCTAGACCTGCCAAAATCAGACCTGAAAAGTGTTAAATGCAAACCAGGTTTTGCACCAAATAGCTGCCATATTTTATGATTCAACAGACCGTTTTTCCAATTCTGAATTAATCTTTCCCTGAATTTACATCAGTGCCTTTCAACTCACCTCTGTGGGCCAGATGATTACATCAGAGTTAATGGTGAAATCCTGACCTGGGGGAGCCCCGGGATCGATTTGCCCGACTTCCACAAGGACAATTGATTCATTGAGGAGGAAAACCCAGTTCAGAAGATCATAACAAACAGATCTCAGTCTATTTTCTGAGAAGGAGATTTCATCTCCAGCACTGTTGTTGAACTTGACATTCCTCAAATAGGGAAGAATCTGAGAAAAAAAAAGGCTTTCAAAACTGGAGCAATTGGATGAAAGCCAGAAACGAGACATCATGGCTCCTTCCATTCTATCATGGAACTCATTGTAGGAGACCAGTTTATGTCTGAGAAGTTCTACAGCACCACTGGTGGAGATTTGAGCAATCAGGGATACCACCAAGCGCTACTTCCCCAGCACAACAAAATGTTGCCTTTGTGCCTGGGCATTTGTATCATGGCTTCTTCAACTCTAGTTTTAACAAATAATACCTACATATAAAGATTTTAATGCCGCATTCAAAATATCAATGTTTCATTTTCTCATGCTTTATGTGGCTACATACATTTAAAAATCTTTACTTGTAAATTTGTCTTGTAAATGGCAAATGCATCATTGAAACAGTTACACAATTTCTTTCAAAATGGTGTACAATTCCACTGACTTTCTTTAGCTGATAGACAAAGAGAGCAGAAGGCAGGAACCAGCTGTGGCTAAGTGGGGCCAGACAGAAGGAAGTGCCTGCCCAGGGTTGTCCCTTCACTGTCCGCAAAGGTCCAACATTTATCCTTTGATGCAGAAAATCTGGATGAATTTTAGACCAGGAACAACTTGGATTCAGGCTACATACAGAGAGAAACTGAGGTGGTTCTGGAAATGTTCCCACAAGGACATCAACTGCCTAATTGAAACACACCCAGATTGTCATCTTATTCTTGGGCTGACACCTCCTCTATGAAATGGTCACCTCCTGAAATTCAGGCAACCGTTGAAGATCTTTCAGGACTTTCTATCAAGATGTTTCCTGTATGGACCTTATGGAAAACTGATTTGGTTTACTTCTGTTTCTCCCTTTTCAATTAAACACTACAGTTAAGTCATGTCACTGATTATAATAATTACTGTTTTAACCTGTTCTGGTATTCACTGATATTTCATGAGTAATTCAAGAAATACATAGAGAAACTTCCTCTCTAAATGATCTGTGAACTGAAGAAAAAGCCACAGAGATTACCTGCCATGACTGGACATTTGAGATCCTCCTTCCAAGCCTCATCATGGCTGGTCGTCCTCCAGATCCATTCATTGCATGTAAAGCATGTGCCAGAGCATGAATGGCATTGTAGATGTTGAAACCTTCACCAGTCATTCTTGTTTCAAACAAGGAAGATGAGACATCTTGTAATTTTTCCTTCCCTGTACAGTTTTTCATCCCTGTTGGATGAAATTTTCCTGGTTTGCGGAACCGGCAATCAAATACCTGTTCCCACCAGGACAAGAGAAACATATCGCCTTGTGGGTTCAAAGGGTCCAAAGACTGGAGGAAGTGGCTGAATTCTGAGATATCAACACTGTGGTCCCTCAAATGCAAAGCCCCATGCAAGGGCATAAGAGCTTCCCAGATATCTGTACGATACATTACTGTAAGTTTCCAAGAGGAAGTTAGGATCCAAACATTCTGAAGTGATCCAGTTTCATAATTTACATACAAATAAAGACCCAACTGAAGAGCTGCAACAGTTCCAATGTCTCCAAAGAAAACAGCTGATGTCAGCTTTAAGCCACATTTTGGAATGTAAAAGTAACTGGACTATATTATGTACAGAATCATCTTTCACCGTTTCAGTTAAGGCCACGCAGATCTCCTTCTCCTTCAACATTGGCCTCAGAGTTGAGATGAAATGTGTCCCACTGTCACTTCCAGTGGCCAGAAGCCCAACCCAGTTCCACTGGAAATACAGGAGCAGCTGGACTAAAGCCACAAACTGAGCAGATTCCTTGGGATTAATCCGGAAGAAGGAAGGATAAACTCTTCTGTCTCCCTGAGTGACCTCAAAGCCAACACTGAGCGGGAGAAAGTGAAAATCTTCTTTAAAAGATAAAGCAAAATTGGATGGTCCCCATTGTGTGGTTTAGTGATCCCATCAGTCAAGTTGAATCATTCTAAGATATAAGTTTCTTCCTTTCTTAGGAAGAACCACCAATTAACATATTTGCAGAGTTGGGACATGTCAGAATCCAAGGGAAGAAACCATCAACCAATGACTTATATCATATGAAACGTATCACTGAGCTGTGGTGATGCAGTGGTTAGAGTGCAGTACTGAAGGCTGTAAAGCACTGTAAAGCAGTACATAACTCTAAGTGCTATTTCTATTGCTATCTTTACACATAAAATATTTAAATGAATCCCCTCCCCAGAACCTTTGGGGTAATCTTGCGCTTCTGTGAGTTTGTCTGTTGTTTGTCTATCCCGTCACTGAATCTCAAGGAGCCCCCTTACCTGTGGGACCTTGTAGATGCTGAAGATGGAGGCCATCAGCCTTGAGGATTTCGCATTGTCACCCCCAATGACAGAGAGCAGAGGGTCCTGCCTGTCACATTTATAACCTGGAATCATTTGGTCACGTGTGGAGAGCAGCATGAGACTGATTGAAGAAATATACCATTCCCACTGGCTATGGTCATACATGTGGAAGCCCAGGGAGATGTTGGGCAGGAGAACCGGATCCTTGTTGATCTCTGTCACTGCAAACACCAAGGCCTGGAACTGGTGGAAGTTGTTGGGTGTGGGTCTATAGCGACAGAAAGATTGTGAGGTATTTAGTGAAAGTTTTGTGTGCTGGTGGAGTTTGCTTTGTCTTTGATCGTGGTGGGTTTTCTTTGGAGCAGGATGTCCAAAATATTAATAGGTTTTAAAAAAATGTTTTTTATCAACCTTGGTAGATTTGTGAGAAAGGAGAAGTAGGTTTGTGTCCCTATCACACACCATTTTATACCCTTCTATCCTCCCTCCCTTCTTCACTTTTCTCCAGTGTTTTTAATCCTACTCAATTTCTCCTCTAGAACCCTAATCAATTTTATTCTCTCTTGTTCTCTCTTCTTCAGTCTGGTGACCGTTGTTGAATGTTCCTTCTTGACTTTCCAAATTAACAATCTTGCAAGTCATCTGCTTAACTAGGGCACTAAGATTCCTAATAAGTTGTCCCTCATCCCTCTGTACGTGGTTTATCATCTCCCTGATGAAGAATTCTGGAAAGATTGGGAATGTAGCCTGTTGTAGGAGCTTGGCTCTTTATTGAGAAAAACACAGAGAGTGGAACTACACTAGAACACTGAAACATCATTACAAGGAATAGTTTTGAGCAAACAACGCAGACAATCATGTAAATCTTCCTCCTCCAGATGAAACTTACACAAGTTTGAAAGAAAAGTCTAATGGATCTCTTTTAAAGTGGTCGATGGCACCGCCATAATAGGCGCCAAGGGGCAAATTCCCACCAATAATGAGATCACCAGGCCTGTAATAATATTCCTGAATACTGAAACGTTTTGGCAGAAGACATCTGGTTTGCATCCTCCGAGCAGATGTTGGAGATGTTGGAGGAAGGAGCCAGAAGAGCAGCAGCAGCAGGGGAGGCAACCCGGTCATTCTTGTCACCTTCCCTCCTGCGTAAAAATAAATAAATCAAGGTTTGTGCAGAAGCTGATTTACAGGTATCGCTTGAAATCTCCACAGAGTCTTAGCCCATAGTCTGCTCATTCCACCTGGATGGCCCCAATGCAAATTTATATGAAACGTTTTTCCCCTTACCTGTGTTTGGGCTGCAGCCAAAGAGAAAATGGATTCAGCTGAGTCTCACCAGAGCTAGAAGTTGGATCTTTGCAAGATACAAAAAGGTCTCCCTCCCTCAACTAGGAAGAGTCATAGAATATTTGCAAGAAGAAGAGGAATATTCAGGTTTTATCTTGGAAGGTTTTCGTAGGTGGAAATTCATAGGGGATACATTCAAAATTACTGTTCTTCTGGTAATTGCAAGGAAAAGCAATTGTCCTACCCACTTGGCACTAGACTTTGTTTGTGCACCAGAAAAGGGAAAACATGTTCCTGTCTCTTGTTGCTATTCCACAGGGCAGATGGACTTGAGAGTCAAGAGAAAGTTGGGTGTTTGACTACATGAAGCATCTCATGGAAACAAGATGGAGTTTGACTTTTGCTATAGCTTGTTCAGATAGGATGAGTGCTAATGGGACAGAGTGGCACATGGCAATCAGTTATACACTAATAACTGTGAGCATTAATACCAATGCAGGTTGCAATAACTGATTTATTGATACTCAAGAGGAATGGGGCAATTCTTCTCCCATAGATCTTTAACATAGGCAAATTGTCAGGCTAATTTAAACTCTACAGCAGGTTGTCTAAGAACTTGTTGGAGCCATAAATGTTGTCTGCTGTATTTGTCTTATGACGTAGGTCATCTGAATCCTCAGCTGGGGTGGAAAGGTTACCACCATTCATAGTCCATGTCTGGACCAGCTGGGGTAGTAAGAATGGGTCCATGGTGTTATGTGACTCTCCCCTTTCTCTGAAGCTGGTTCCAGCCAGTGTTGGTTGGAGGGGAGACATTCAGCTCAACCCCTTACCTTCAAGTTGTTTCAGTGAGGTCTTCTCAGTTCAAGGTCAGGTATCATCCATATGATGGAGATATTCAATTCCACAAGCAGTGAAGGACCAAACAATGTCATCAAGGTTTTCTCCTGGTTCTTTACAGCTGTTGGATGGGAAGGAAGAGTCTCAGTTTTAGTGCTACCCAAATTGAGCAGCCATGGATGATTGGAACCCCCCCTCCAACATTGGGTCCTGCATGGCATTGCTCTGCCATGTTTGGGACTCTTGTACAATCTTGGGGTGGACACTCCTCTCCTGCGCAAAGAACAGATCATAGCTGTAGCCAGGAAGGTCTTTGTAAAGCTTCATTTTGTGAAACACAAGGATCTTGAACTTTGGTGAATCTGAACATCCACAAGAGGGACAGAGCAATGGCCTTCACCATATCCTGGGTGGATTATTTAGGCCTCTTTCAGTCAAGATTCAGACCTGGGTTATGGGACAGAAAAGGCATTGGTTGAACTTCCAGATAAGTTTGATAGCAATGGGATGGTGATAGCACATCCATCCTTGCTCTTCTTGACCTCTTGGTGGCCTTCAACATCAGCTCCTATATCAGGTCCTTGTTAGGGAGTGGGCAAGACTGCATTTTGCAAGTTCTTTTCACTTCTACAGGACAGATATCAGTCTGTGTTGATCGAGAGTGACAGGTCCCACAACTGACTATGTGGGTGCCGTAGTGTTTGGTGCTTTCTCCTCTCCTCTTTAAAATATACATGAAGATACTGGGTGAGGTCATCCATCTATGTGGGGTGAGGTATTATCAGTGTGCTGAAAATGCTCTACTCTACATCTCTGGCCCTGGTGACCCAAGCAGCGCTATTGATATCCTGACTGAGGATTTAGTGGCTTTGGGATTCTGGAGGGGAGAATCTGGCTTCAACGCAATCCTGGAAAAATTAAGTGGATTTGGGTTTTAAGCTCTTCTGGATATGAGATTTTACCACCTTTGCCCCAAACAGGCCCAGTGCATAATCCGAGGTCCTTCATAACTCCTGACTCCTGCCCAAAGTGTGAAGTTTCAGAAAGATGCCCTAATTAATTCATGAGCCATGAGCCAAACTTCAAAAGAAATACAATCATTTATTAGGAGCGCCATTTTGGCAATATTCGGATACCAGTTAGAACTAATCCCACGTAGATTTACATTCCCCTATGACCCTGTCTCTCCCCTCCTCCCTGGCCATGTCATAAATCACATTCTCCAATTAACCACTTTGGCTGGCTGTGAAACCCAACACCCTCCTACTGATTGCGGTAAGAAAGCATCTATGGAATGTAGCTTCAATTAGGGAAATCAATCAGCTCCATCAGTTCTCCCTCCTTCCTGCTCATGGCAACTTGAAAGCTTTGCAAGTTGACACAAAGAGTAGTTGGCAGTAGTAGCTAGCACAGCCTTTGCAGAGGTGTGTTTTGTGTGCCAGTTGCACCCGTTCCTGGTTCATGATGGTCTGTTCACAGCTATTCATCCCCTGGTCACCTTCTGAATGGACTGTTGTAAGGCATATTCTACATGGGACTGACCTTGAACAATATTTAGATGTTTGAATTTGTGCAAAATGCAGCACTGTGGGAAGCTATGTTTGCTCCCAGAACAGCACATCATACTTCTGCCTTATGAAGTGCATAAACTCCTGGATTTTGTCCAGATGGAATTAAAGATACAGTTTTGACCTTTAAGGTCCTACATGGATGGGACCAGGTTCTTTGGAGGGACTCGTCTCTCTGGTTTCATCTACCTGCCCCATCAGGTCAGCAGGAGGGGAAATGACCGGTCCCATCCGCAAAAGAACTTCCATCTGTTGAGGCCCAGGAGACAGGACACTTCTGCTATGGAACCCACCCTTTGGAACCTTTATTTGATTGATGAAATGCTAAAGAGCCCTTCTCACTCACAGAGGGACTCTGGGTGGTATACAAATCAAACATTAAAAACGTACTTTTTCTGCTGATGTGGATTGGGAGATGTTAATGTCATGGGATGAAGATGGTTCCATAGGTAACCTGGACCAATGCCATGTAGGACTTTAAAGGTCATAACCGACACCTTGAATTGGACCCTGAAGCAGATTGGCACTCAGTGAAGCTTGTGCCGCAGAGGTGTCACATGTGCCATTCATCCGCTGCCCAAAATTGCCAGACGGCTGCATTCGGTACCAGCTGAAGCTTCCAGATACTCTCTAAGGGTAGCCCCATGTGGAATATTCCAAACAGAAGATGACCACCGCATGATTGAGTGCAGAGCCTCATCCAGGAAGGGACAAAACTGGTTAACTCTATCAAGTTGAGCAAAGGCCCTCTTAGCCACGGCTGCTGTGATTCTGGGAGGACCCCCTGATTTCGCACTGGGTCTGCCTTGGGTAGGGCAACCCAATTATGCCCCCCTTAGATGAGATTAGCCCTGACCCTATGGGCCGTTATTTTATTCATTTAAAACTTTTATATTGCTGGACCTCTGGTGAACATGGCTGACTAACCACTCTAGGGGGAGTTTCCTCTGGACAGAAGCTTCTTCAACCCAACAAGGAACTTTTTATGACTTTCCTGGGTTAGGGAGGGTCCCAGAATCACCCCAGGAGATCCTCTGAAGGGCAGTGGTCTGCAGAGCTGTGCTTTGGAGTGAGCTGGGGAGCCATTCAGCTGGAGGTGGGGCTGCCATCACTTCGCTGTTGAAAAAGCAGCCATTTTGGAATCCATTTTTCAAACGGACAATAAGTCAGGCCTTTTGTTTTTTAATCACCTTATGGGATTATTATTAGCTAAAAGAGACTTTTTTTAGTCACAGCCTGTTATATTTTTGAAGATCTGCGACATTTTTGAGATTCCTTTATCGTTAAACGACAAAGAAGGAAGAGGGTTGCTGGAGGCAAGCTAAAATAAGGAAGTGTGGAGTGTCTTTGATGGTGAAATATAAGGACAGAAAGTTGTGGCTCTATTTTATTACTTTTAAGGAATCTATAGCTTTGGATTGTTTTGTTGTGGGTGGTTGAAACTTTCTGATTTTTATGAATTCTCATTGGCCAGGAAGCATTCACTGATTGATTTAAAAAATCTACTGTTTCTTCATAAGAGGGAGCCAAGAAGATGGAGACTGAGGGATGCCTTTGTTTTGCAAAAGAGCTTCTGGAGAGATATCCAAGTAAATCTATTCGGTTCATAGATCAATTAACTTCCAAAGATGTTATGAAAACTACTCCAATAATTGGAAGAAAGATGTATAATTCAGAGATGCAATTATGTTTAGAAAGTTATCAAATCACTGAGGCAATTTCACAGGTATCTGACAATGCAAAGGAATTAGCTGCAGTCTTGGTATATAAATCTGGCCCCAACCTTTATGATGATGACTGTTTAAATATAAACCTCCCAGCGCAATTGAAACAAGATTTCCAAGTGAATTTTCAGCTCTTAAAGAGGATAAATTTGGGACCTTTTCTTCATGGATACTAAAAAGGTGGAGAATTCTTTGAGAAAAAGAGAACTTTATATTTATTTAATAGACATTCCAGAGAGGAAAAAGATTTTATTCTGTGTGGATAAATTGGAGGGAGTGACTTAAATTTAATGAGGCAATTGGAGTTAGGTGGATTTTTATTGGTCTGATAGATGTAATTGAAAGAAAGCTTTAATATAGTTTTTGCTGTTTGTAAAGTGGGTTTGAAAATGGGTTTTTCTCTTTCAATATAATGCTTGAATAATTTTTTAAGTTTGTAAAATATAATTGAAAATGACTCTTAAAATATATTTTAAGAGGAAGTTTAAGATGTACTAGAACTTATTGATTATAGAAATGCTTTTAAAGAAAAGTTTCGTGTTTTAAAATGAATGTAAAAAAAATGTTTGTTCCCTTTAAGGTTAAAAAATCTGAAGTAATAGCATGAATTTTGTTAACATGAATGTCAAAAATCGACAAAGATTAATAAGTGGAAATAGAAATATATATTATATATCTAATTTTGTTTTTATTTGGAAATCGCTTCTGGATTTTGTGCTTTTGAGGGGGGAAAAATAAAACTTTGATTTTGGTTTTGCTGATTAGATAGGTTTATTGTTAGAGAAATGGCTACTATTTATTACTGTGTAAAAGAAAAAAAACGAAGATAATAAGATGTTATTATCTTCTACTCTGATAAAAAAAGTCGGCAGTCAACTCTTTTTTCACCTCTCTATCCCACACTTTTTCTTTTTCCCCTTTTCCCTCATCTAGTTTCCACTACTTTCATTTTCCTTTGTATTTTATGTTCTGATAAATTAATAAAAAAACCAGAGAAAAACATTGCATTGCCAACAATCTTACAACCAACTCTGGACAATTCCAGATCTAAAATCAAAATACTAAAAAGGTCAGATTAAACTGTAAAATTAAATGCATTAAAAATATTAAGGGAGGAAAGTTTCTCTACCTTTCTCACATTGACCTGGTACCTGTATGGGGGCACCCTTTAAAAACCCTCCCCAACACTCCCCCCTCTTTGCATCTGATCACCTGCAGCCCACAACCAGTTAGAAGCTTTGGGGAAAGTCACTTGGCCACATAATTGATGACATCAGGTCATGTCACCTTCCCGACTTTTGATGGGATATTCAGAACAGAGGGATGATAAAGCTCTCCAATCTGCTGATATTAGAAATACAAAACCTTCATGCCTTTCAAAGTCATAGTTTTAAACTTTAAACACTTATAAATAATACATCTTTTCTACCAAGGTATACTTCCCAGTTGATCACTGGAGCCTCACTGAGGACAACAAGGGTGAATGAAAAATGAAAGACGATTAACTGATATTTTATGATCAGGCAAACCATTTGATTACCAATTACTTAATATTCATTATTTTTAACAAATGAGATTTTTTAAAAAATAAAAGTTTATAATCCCTGCATAAATCAGAGATCCTTGTGCTTCATTATATTCTCTCTACAATTCAGACTGGGCCTCAGTAGGATAACGAAGCATTTGGGGAAAAAGATGCAAGCCAAGAGACCTGCCCCAGAAGCCAAGATGGAGAAGATCTCCACGGCCACCATGAACTTCCCTCTGGTGCTCAGGTAGGTGGGGAGGAAGCTCAACCAAACACTGCAAAAGACCAGCATGCTAAAAGTAATGAACTTGGCTTCATTAAAGCTGTCAGGCAATTTCCTAGCTAAAAAGGCCACAGTGAAACTCATGAGGGCCAGAAACCCTAGATAGGCAAGGACAGTATAAAACATCAAAGCTGAGCCTTCGTTACATTCCAAGATGGCCTCACCTACCAAGGAATGAAAGTCCAAGTTGGGAAATGGGGGAGAGGTTACCAGCCATGTGGCACAAAGAATTGCTTGGACCAAGGGACAAGCTAAGACAATGGAGTTAGTGAGTGGTTTTCCTAAGAATTTCCTTGCCCTGTTCCCAGGCTTGGTAGCCATGAAGGCCAGAACCACCATGACAGTTTTTGCCAAGACAGAGGAAATCGCGAGGGAAAAGAGAATGGCAAAGGCAGATTGTCGGAAGAGACAGATGAGCTTCCCAGGTTGACCAATGAAGAGGAAGGAGCAGAGGAAGCAGAGCAGGAGGGAGACCAGGAGGATGTAGGAGAGATCTCGGTTGTTGGCCTTGACAATCGGTGTGTCACGATGTTTAAGGAAAATTGTCAGAACTCCCAAGGTGATCATAGAAAGAAAAAGTGAGAGCAAAGCTAAAGTGTATCCCAGGGGGTCTTGATAGGAGAGGAAGTGGATCTTCTTGGCAATGCAGTGGTCCTTGTCTTTGTTGGGATATTGGTCTTCTGGGCAGGGGAGACAGTGAGCTGCATCTGAAATCAAGAGTCACTTTGCATTACACGAAATATCAAAAAAGGTAAATCATCCTTCAATATTGATTATGCTGGGGACAGGTTAGCCTAAGACAAGATTGTTTTCACGTTTATGACTCAAATTCTCTGCTTTGCATCAAGTCATTGAGACTATTTTTTTTCTTTTGCAGGGAGTGGCATGCATACATAGTTAGACGAATCTCCCCTGTCATGGACCAGAGTAATCAGAAGATACAGGCAGTTCAAAAGGTTGTTAATATTTTTTGCAATATTAAGTTCGCTACCAGAATCTGAACGTTCAATGGTCCAAGCAAATTAGCAATAATCAAAGGAATTCAAGCTGGGCTGGACTTAAATCTCTTGTGGGCACAAAGAGATTCATGACTGATAATTCATTTGACTCCTCCCTTGTGCTCAGCCTGGTCATCTCCTACAGACCCTTTCTCCAACATGTCTATCACTCTCCTGGGAGACTGATAGTCCTGATAGAAGAACCATATCCTAAATAATGAAAATTAAAGCTTGAAGCTCACACCCTTCACAAAAAGTTTGGTAGCTGGTTTTTCTGGCTGTAGCCAGATTTGGAATATAAAGTCTAGCATGGTACACATGAATTCTGCCCTGAAACTATTCTGCATTAAACTGCTGAGGAAGAGGGAAGGTGGTCAGGAGGGCAGGACAGTTTAGATCCATCAACTCAGAGGTTCTGCTGAAAAGTGTGAATATTTTGAAAAATGTCAGTCTACCCAAAAATGTTCATATTTGTTTCTACTGAATGCTTTCCTTGATCCTGGAAGATCTACAATTAAGATGTGCTCTACCTGTCTTATTAGAAGTGGTTCCTTCTGGACAAGGGGCACATTGGTAGCAGCAAACTTGCTCGCCCTCTGGAACGCTTCTCTTCTCTCCTGCCTGGCACCTCTTCATGCCACACCTGGCAAAGGGCACTTTCTAAAAGAGAAAAGAGAGACACTGTAGGTGCCCAAGCATTGAATATGCTTCTTATATTGTTTTGTATATTTCTATTTCTACCTTCAGAATGTCTTCAAAAGAAATGGTGAACTAGGGTCTATCAGAAACCAGGAAAATCTACAGGGAGATTAAGGGCAGTGCCACTCCAAATCACTCATGGATGCTGGAGATTGGAATAGGACCTTGGCAGGGAAAAGAAGCCTTGTGAATTGAGCTATAGCTCTTCTAAAACAAACAATCATGAAGATCCAGCTGAACAGGAATGATCCACAGAAACCACTGTTGGCTGGCTCTAAGTCTCAACCCTGAAGCTGACCTGACCGAAGCCATCTTGGACACTTCAACGTTGCCACACTGGAGCTGAGGGATAGGAAGGAGGGATAAGAGATAGCTGGGGTTGTGTAGTCAAAATAAAATACTTTCTCTTGGGAACCAAGGACCTTCTCACACCTGGCCAAAGGAAGGAGGAGCGATGTCGCCAGGCAACTGAGCTGAGCCATGGTTGGACCATGTGACTGATTGTTTGGAGAGATTGACAAACTTTTACTTTTAATTTGGTGAACACTGCGGGAACCCTCAGAGTCGGTTTTCACTAGATGTGTCCCAATATGATATATCCCATAAAGCTATTCTTTGAGGAATCTACCTGCCACGGAGTTTTGCTTGCTATGGGTCTATTACTTAGAATCCTGATTCAAAGTGCATCTTGGATTTCAAGTAGAATTTCTTCATAATCTCAACCCCTTTTGAGCTGTCACTAATCAGACCTCAAATATGTTACATGCAAAACAGGTTCTTCATCAAATGGTTGCCGAGGTTTTGATTCAGTAACTTATTCTCCAGTAAGGAGGATGTTTTGAATCCCTAGAAGACAATGAGCCTTTTGCTGAATTTATTTCACCTTCCAGCTCACCTTTTTTGCCCAGACAATTGCATCGGAGTTAATAGTGAAATCCTGGCCTTGAGGAGCTCCCGGATCTATTTGTCCAACTTTCACAGGGACAAAAGATAGATTGGGGAGGAGAACCCAGTTGAGGAGATCATAACCACCAGATCCCAGGCCATTTTCTGAGAAGAAGACTTCATCTCCTGCACTATTGTTGAAGTGGACATTCCTCAAAGAGGAAAGAAGCTGAAGGAAGAAATTGGACTAATTGGCTGAAATCCACAAATGAGACATCATGGCCTCTATCATGCTGGAGTAATACCAAGTTTTTAACTACTTCCGCTACAAAAAAAATCTCTTTTCTGCAGTGCCCACAAATTCTGGAGGCAGGCTGTTCCGCTGATTAAATAAAATTCTGGGATGCATCACTAGAGGAATCACCAGCAGGAAAAGGGAGGTCCTAATCCCACTATAAAGGGCTTTGGTTATGCTCCATTCGGAATAGTCGGAATACATGTTAGAATGTATTCTGTATTGCAACAGAATTAATTACAGAATTATTTAGCCAGTAAATGGCAGCGTTTAGTTTGCATCTATGGTTTCTTTATGTTCTGAGATTTTCCTGTGATAGTCGAAACTGTTAAGGAGCAAGTCCCATTGTGACTCTACACTCTACACTTTATTTGATCTGTATGGCTATGTAGCATCCCCTGCTAGCATTTCTATATAATAAAACAGAATTTCTAACATTGGAATGCTGGGTCCAGTTCTGAAGAACTCCCTTAGAAAAAGATATTATAGATTGAGTGAGTCCAACATTTTGGGGCAACAAAAATGGTGCAAGGAGAGATTGGAGGAGCTGAATATATACAGCCTGGAGGACAGAAGAGAAAGGGGGGACATGATTGAAACCTTACATATATTAAGGGTGGGAATAAGGTTCTAGAAGTCAGTGTTTTCCATACTAAAATTCATACGTAGTACAGGGGAGGGGGTCTTGCCCACAGGAGGGAAGTTCAAAAGTAATGTTGGAAAGTATTACTTCAGAATCTGAATTAGAATCAGAATAGAGCTGGAAGGGTTCTAGAGGTCCTCTAGTCCAGCCCCCTGCTCAAGCAGGAGACCCTCTACCATTTCAGACAAGTGACTGTCCAGTCTCTTCTTAAAAACCTCCAGTGATGAAGTGGCCACGATTTCTGAATGGAAGCTGTTCCACTGGTTACCGTGTTTCCCCCCAAAATAAGACCCAACCGGAAAATAAGCCATAGCATGATTTTTTCAGGATGCTCGTAATATATAAGGCCTGCCCCCAAAATAAGCCCCAGTTAAAATTGTCAGCCAGGCAGACACATTTAGTACTGTATTTCCCTGAAAATTAAGATCTAGCCAGAAAATAAGCCCTAATGCGTCTTTTGGAGCGAAAATTAATACAAGACCTGGTCTTATTTTCAGGGAAACACAGGTAATTGTTCTCACTGTCAGGAAATTTCTCCTTAATTCCAGATTGCTTCTCTCCTTGATAAGTTTCCTTCCATTGTTTCTTGTCCTGCCTTCTGGTGCTTTGGAAAACCAATTGATCTCCTCTTCTTTGGGGCAGCTCCTGAAATACTGGAATCCTGCTATCATGTCACCGTCTAATGCTTCTTTTCTCTAGACTAGCCAAACCCAATTCCTGCAACCGTCCTTCATATGTTTTAGTCTCCAGGCCTTCAATCATCTTAGTTGCTCTTCTCTGAACTTTTCCCAAAGTCTCAGCATCTTTTTTTTTCCCCCAGAGAAAGAGTAGTGGATGCTTGAGACCAACTGCCAGCAGAGGTGGTGGTATAATAATTTGTAATTAGTTTTAAACATGTTTGGGATAAACACATATCCATCATCCAACAGAAATTAAAAGTAAATAAAATAGCATAAAAATAAATAAAATGTAAAATAATAATTAGAATAATAATAAGTAAAAGAGAAAACAAAAACAAATAAATCCAAAGGGCAGACTTGATGGACCACAAGGTGTCAGCCTCCGTTCTTTCGATTCTTGCTTGCTCGGCTGCCATGGAAATGGGGGAGTTGGAGTTAGGGGGATTCTTGGGGGGGAAGCTTGCTGAAGGAAAACGAAAGTGAATCTTTCCTGCAGTTCTTTCTTTGAAGTTGATCAAAGGAAGGTCAACGGTCGTGGCATACCAGGAGGAGGACACTGCCAGACGTGTGCTCCCACATGACCCCAGAGGACCTGTGGATTGGATGATTTACGCTGGACAGTTGGGAAGAGATGCTTTCTATAGGTGATTTTCGCGCCTATGCTTCAGATCTTGCTTTTCTATGATTGCATTCAGTTCATACTCAGTAAAAGCACCTTTCTCAATGAAAATGGAGTTGGGGTTTTCCTTTCTTGAGTACTGAAAGGAGGCACACCTGAGACAAGGTCTTTTTCTCTTGTCAGCCTCCTATGATTCTGTGTTTCTAATTATTCTCCCTGTCAGGAATTTTCTTCTCTTGCCCTCAGGTGCTTTGGAGTATAGGTGGATTCCCCTCATTACTTTTCTAAAAAATAGTTACTGTTTCAATCTGATTTGATGCAGATTTGATGCAGAGTAATATAATGCCATACAGAGGCTTAATTCAAGGAATCCACATCGGGAGCTTCCTCTCTAAAGAAAATCACAGAAATTACCTGCCACGACTGGACATTTGAGATCCTCTCTCCAAGTCTCAGCATGCCTGGTCGCCCTCTGGATCCATGCATGGCATGTAGTGCGTGTGCCACAGCATAAATGGCATTGTAG
The DNA here is from genome assembly GCF_029531705.1 of Pantherophis guttatus. The sequence goes on from NW_026844012.1 coordinate 221,534, forward strand.
ATGTTGTAACTTTCACCTGTCATGCTTGCTTCAAACACGTAAGATGGCAGATTCTGTAAATTCTCCTTCCCTGTACACAGTTTTCTTCCCTTTGGAAGGATGTCCCCTGGTTCGTGGATGTTGCAGTCAAAGACAGTTTTCCACCACAGTGGGAGAAAGACGTCCCCTCCTGGGTTCAAAGGGTCTAAAGACAGGAGAAAATGGTTGAATTCTGAGATATCCCCGGTCTGGTGCCTAAAATGGAAAGCCCCATGGAAGGGCTTTATAACTTTCAATGTATATTGAGCGTTCAGCATAATAAGTTTCCAATTGGAAGTAAAGATCCAAACTTTCAGAAATGATGCATTTCTCCATTTTTCATAAAAGTACACAACGGCCTGCACATTTCCAATAGTACTGGAGTCTCCAAACAGAATAATCACTTCACCTTTAGACCAAGTGTTGAAAATATGGTGTAATTTTGAATCAGAAATAGTATAAAAATCAGGTTTCATCGTTTCAGTGAAGGCCAGGCAGATCTCCTTCTCCTTCAGCATTGGCACCAGAGATGAGATGAAATGTTCTCCATTTTCATCTTCAGAGGCTATCAGCCCAACCCAGTTCCACTGGAAATACAGGAGCAGCTGGACTAAACCCACACACTCAGGGAATTCACTGGGATTAATCTGGAAGAAGGAAGGATAAACTCTTCTGTCTCCCTGAGAGAACTCAAAACCAATGCCGAGCTGGAGAAAGGGAGAATCCTCTTTAAGAGACAAAGTACATTTTGAGGCTGACATTAAGGGTGCCCATTGTATGGTTGATTGCCCCACCAGTCAGGCTGACTCATAGTGAGTGGCAGCCTTCATCTTCCTCCCTTCCTAGGAAGAGCCACCAGTTCCCTATTTTGCCTGGTTGTGATAGATCAAAGAAACAAACTTCATACACAGAATAAACTGCACTGAAAGGTGTGGAAAGATAATAAACTTTTGTAGAAGTCAGAAATTAATTCCTCTTTCCATATTATATCAATACCTTCTCGCAGGGAGAAGTTCCTGAAGATGGGCTACAGCACAAGTTCAAACAAAACTTCGGAAGACAAAATCCTGCAGATGGAACATAAATGAATCATCAGTGAAAAAATGCATCTTGACATGTAAAATATACAATCGATTGAACTATACCATGGATTATCTAAGTCATATACATCCAATATGTCTCTCCCATCCCCCGTGAACACCTTTTCTTTCATCTTTGACTTCTGTTGCAGTTGTGTTTTTTGTCTACTCCACGGTGTATCGAATGGAACCTCCTGACTTACTTGCAGGACCTTGAAGAGGCTGAAGATGGGGGCCATCTGCCTTGAGAATTTGGGGTTGAGACTTCCAATGACAGAGAGCAGAATGTCCCGCCTGTCACATTTATAACCTGGAACCATTCGGCCTCGTGTGGAGAGCAGGGAGAGGCTGAATAAAGTATTATTGCTCTCCGTCTGGTGATTTTCATAGATGTGGAAGCCAAGGGTGATGTTGGGGAGGAGAACCAGATCCTTGTTGACTTCTTTCACTGCAAACATCAAGGCCAGGAACTGCTGGTAGTTCTTGGGGATGGCTCTATAGTGGGGGAAGAAAAATATTGGGGAACGTAACAAGGAAGCTAGAGTCTGCTGGCAGAGTTTGCATTGCCATATTTTTGGTTTCGTCTGCAACAGCAAGTCCCAAGTTTCATTGAGTTTTTGAAATAAATATTCCTTGACTAAACTTCTATGGTTTAGTGAGAGAAGAGAAGGGCTCTCTTTATATATCATGGACCATTTTATACGATTCCATCACCCTCCCTTCTACACTTTGCTTTAGTGAGTATAACTGAGTCTCTCTTGGAGCAGCTTCTTCAGGTCTGGTAACCATTGAGGACCACAAGAGTCCAGTGGGTGGATCACAGCTCAGATTTACTGCAGTCCATTATTCATGAGAGAAATGCTGATTCCTAAACTCAGGGATTTTGGCAGTACCCACCACTGGAAAAGGACTGAGCTTTCAGGTTCCTTTAACCATGATTTTAAGTCCACATTTTTATTCTAAGTCAACTTCTTGACTAGGCCAGCAGAGTCTCTAAGGTGTTGCCCCTCCCCAATTTTATATGCATTATCACCATCCTGATGAAGACTTCTGGAAATAATTGAGAATTCCAGCCCATTTCCTGAGCCTTTTTATTGAGAAAAGGACAAAGACCTGAACAAGACTGGAGCGAGCATTTTTTAAAAGAGGCCCTGAATCCAAAACAAAGGAAAAAAAAATCAGCTACATCTTTCCCCTCCAGGTGAAACTTACGAGGTTTGATAAGCAAGCACTAATGGGTAATTTTGAAAGCTTGGGACAAGGGACAACGCAAGAACTGCCAGGGGAAAATTCGCCCCAATAATCAGATCACCAGGCCTGTAAAATTCCCATGGATTCTGCACGTTTAAGCCTTTTTGCAATGCACACATGCTTTGAATCTCCCCAGCAGCCATTGGGGGAAGGAGCCAGAGGAGCAGCAGCAGGAGGAGGAGAGGCAGCCCAGCCATCCTTCCCACCTTCCCTCCTAGATCAGAAATCAAGAAATCAAGATTTGTGCAGAGGCTGAATTGCAGGGAGATTCTTGAAATCTCACCAGATTTACATAGCTGAGGCTGCCTTGCCAGCTGGATGGCCTCAGGGAAATTTTGTCTTCTGACTATTTGTATTGACAGATTTGTATTTTATCACTTTATTTCCTCCTCTCTTTCTTATTCTGAAGCCAGACTATGTGCTGTATTTTATTTTAATGATAAGGTTGCAAGATGAATCAATCAATAAACTACAATTATATCAATCATGCTTTCTCTTACCTGTCTTTGTGCTTTGACCTGAAGGGCAGCTGAGCCTCACCAAACCC